>BMAC01001279.1:78453-92464 GCA_014905375.1 Phtheirospermum japonicum | reverse complement strand
CGCCCATTCCCATGCCCAGCGCCCAGTTACGCGCTCGGGCTCAGCCATGGCCGAGTCACCTCAGCCAAATGCAATCCATGGTCGAGCCAAATCGAGCCAAAAGGTGTCAAAAGGCTAGCCAAGTGGCGAGGAAGGTCAATACGGGTCAATTTTGGTCAAACCCGGGAATTTCAAGCCTTTTTAGCTATTATGGCCCATTTAAACCCAATTAAACCTATTATAAATAGAACCTCATTTTCATTTTGTAAATACCACCTCCTCCCAACCCAAGCTCGGGTTTGGGATTATTCTCTCTCTCTAGATTTAATTTCAAGCTTTGCCTTGGGTTTGTAAGCTCAAGAAGGATTCAAGTACTCCCTTGGATTTTTAATTCCTTGCAATATCAATCAAGCTTTTGGATTCTCCATTAAATTTTAGTAAGCTTTCTTTTAATTTCATACTTTGTTCTTCATTTATTTTATGCTTTTTTCCTTATCTATTAGAATTATAGTTTAATCTTGTGAATTGGCTATGGAATCTAGTTGAGTGACACATCTAGATCATAGATCAAGTACTTTATTTATTTAATTTCAAGTAATTTCATATGTTTCATGCATGTTCTTCATATTATGCCTTTTCTCTTAGCTACTTGATTTCATGTTAGATCTTAAGAATTGGCTATGGAATCTAGTTGAGTGACACATCTAGATCATAGATCAAGTACTTTATTTATTTAATTTCAAGTAATTTCATATGTTTCATGCATGTTCTTCATATTATGCCTTTTCTCTTAGCTACTTGATTTCATGTTAGATCTTAAGAATTGGCTATGGAATCTAGATGAGTGACACGTCTAAATCATAGATCGGGTCTTGGATCGTCTTGATTTTGAGTTTTTCATATGCTTTATTTTAAATCTTATTTTTATGCCTTGTTTCATGCTTAAATCTTAGATCTACTCTTTATTGCTTGTTATTTTCCTTAAAGTTTTAAGCTTTCATTTTAACTTTCATTGCTCTTTCTATCCATGCTTTCAATTTTTGCTAATTTGCATTATTTGAGTTTTTATGCATAGTTGTACCTTGTGCATGCATGCTTGTACTTGGTGAAACAATGCTTGTTTTTACTTGTTTTCATTATTTGCTTGCATTTTTATATTAAGGCATCCGACGAGGAATCCGACCAACTTGTAATTTCAATGCCTAGTTTAGTTTCCTTAGTTTAATTACTTTATTTTCATTTTCCTTTCATTTTCCAAGCTTGAAACACATTGAATTCTTCAATCGAATCGATCTCCGATTATACCAAGCCATGAACCCGTTGATACTTTCAACATAATTAAAACTCTTCTAACAACTTCCTAGGTGTGCTGGGCGCTGGAGGCTTGAGTTTAGGCGCTGAAATGCTGCCTAGGCTGCTGCCTAAGGTGCTGGGCGCGAAAATAGGCAATCCTACGCAAGGTTAGGCCACCATTCCAGAATGTTTGCCCCCTTTGGAGCATCTTGGCACCTATTTAGGCTAGGCTTGAATTTTTGATTTCCATGCCTTAACTTGATTTCAAAGCCTTAAGCCACCTATTAAGTGAGAATCTTAAATATCAAAACCCAAGAATTACACCAAACCTCTTATTAATTCAAGCCATTTAACCCAATTAAAATATAAAATTAACAAGTCAAGTGAAAAACAACAAAACAAGAAAAAACACATAAAAACTTAATAAAATGATATTAAAAACTACTAAAATTTAACATAAAACTCTAACTAAAAATACTAGGAAAAACACAACAATTACATGCAAAATAACTACCCCACACTTATCGGTTTGTTCGTCCTCGAACAACAAAAAGAATCAAGAGTGTACATGCAATGAACATTATGTAAGAAGAAAAATCTTTGTGATTATCCTTATTAATATGATGGGATTATCAACATAGACTCGCTATCGTCAAGCATTGCTCATATTACTCTTTCTCAAATGCAAGCCAAATCGATGACTTTCTCACAAATGGAGTTTTGAGGGTGTTTGCTCAATTCACTCAAGTGTTTAATATATAGGACGTGTTTACGCTCGAGTCGGTCAATACATGCACCTTGTGAAGATTTCACTTACGGACTCTCAAAATTGCTCGTAGTACATGACCAAATATGAATCGAAAGAGGTCTTTATTATGGGTTGTAATGTTGGCTCTTTGGTAAGGTATGGAACATATGGATATAGTGGCTAACACACGATCAAATGTGATCAATAACTCACAAATTCCTAATTTCTAAAACTCGAAGCTTATAATCACTTCACCTTTCCCAATTTTCCAAACTTTCATTCGAAACCCTTTCGTATTTTTACCTACTCTCCCGACTTAATTTTCACAACACTTAGAAGCTTTATGAATTTGCTTCTTTTACTAAAATTAGCCCTTTTTGAATGAGGCTTTTCACTTGAACGCACGCTTTATCACTTTTCGTGATTTGTGTTTGAATTTTATTTTTGTTTGTATTTTTTTTTGTATAAGCAACTCAAAACTCGAAACCCACAATTTACTTCCCACACATCTCTCGTCAACTAACAATAAACTCTCCCACTTCACAAATTACGAAGATACAAGAGCTAAAATTGAGCTCGGCTAACAAGAAACGGGATAAAGGCTCTAGGGGGCTCATTTGGGATTTTTAAGTAGCTTACATATATGGATATGGCCGGAATAAGAGTGATATATGTGCCTCGAGGTCATTTTCAAATTCAATCATGTACGAGCAAAGTCAAACCTCCTCAATGAAATTTCCATAAAAATGCAAGCACGCCGATAAATCACACAAGGCTACTCACTAGTTTGCACCAAATTTGGGAGCAAAATCAAAAGAGCTTTTAGAGCTTTGCAATCTTTTCACGAGTTTGGGTGTTCTGCTGGCTGGGCTTGAGTTTAGGCGCTGAAATGCTGCCGAGGCTGCTGCCTAAGGTGCTTGGTGCTAGATTAGGCTCTGAGGTGCTGCCTAGGTGTGCTGCTGGCTGGGCTTGAGTTTAGGCGTTGAAATACTGCCTAGGCTGCTGCCTAAGGTGCTGGGCGCTGGATTAGGCTCTAAGGTGCTGCCTAGGTGTGCTGGGCGCTGGAGGCTTGAGTTGAGGCGCTGAGATGCTGCCTAGGCTGCTGCCTAAGGTGTTGGGCGCAAAAATAGGCAAGCCAAGGCGAGGTTAGGCCACAATAACACAAGGATATCTGGATCAAGCTTGTGGACAACTGGCAGCTTAGGAAGAGGAGCTAAACGTCGCCAACAGCTAGAGACATTGAAGGATGAGGCCGCTCAGCTGAGGGATCGAATAATGAAGTTAGAAGGTCTTATGCAGGAGAAGGAGAGACAATCAGAGGTGGCATAGCTCGGGAGCAGGGGGTTGCTGAGGGAAGGGCTGAGGAAAAAGCCAAAGGGATAGCTCAAGGTCACCGAACGTTCCTCCAAAGTGAGCTGGGTAGATTGATCGAAGATTTCTCGACACTCTACTTTGAGAAATCGTCTCCGCAATAGTACGGAGTCGATTGTAGAGCGGTGAGTTGTTCCCGAGTCGTGTCTCTCGAGGATAGATATTATCGGCGATCGATGTTTTTACTTAATCTCTTGTTAATCTTACTTACAATAATCTAATCTAAGAAAGCATTAAGTCATTGGATTGGTTAGAGTGTTATGCTAAAGCTTGAATTGAAATGAAAATTTAAAAACTAACTAATGCAAAGATTAAAGAGAATTAAAAGCTTGCTTGAAAGGACTACTTTTAATGACATTAATTAAACACTAATTAAAAACCTTAAATAAATTAAAAACTACTAAACCTAAGAAAGCTTGTAAATTGAAAGAGAACATGGAGGGAAAAACAAAGCTTGAAACTTAAAAGAAGTCAAAGAGCATTAAATGGGAAAGTGCCAAAAGATGCTACAATGATTAAAAAGCTTTAAGATGAAAATTTCAAAGGCCAAAATTTTGTCTAGCTAAAATGATTAAAAAGCTTTAAGATGCTACAATAGAGTTTTGCCAAAAGAACAAGAACAAATTAGAAGATAGAAATAAGAAATTTAGGAACAATGAAAACCAACACAAACCAAAGCCTAATAACAAACACAACAACAATAACAATCAACAATAATAACACATAATAATAAAGGGAAAGATTACTACCAATATTCGCATTCCAACAAAAGCTTCAAGTCTAGATTACAATCTTCAAAGGTAAATCAAGCACAATACAACAAGAACCACAAATGAAGAAGGTGTCACCCTCTCCAACACTTTCTAAGAACAACTACTAAAACTAACCTAACTAAAACTAATCTAAAAATTATTTACTAGGGTTCAAAAGCCAAAGGAATGGAAAAGGGGCTTGGAGGAAATGGAACAAGTCCAAATTCCACCAAGGAAGGGATTTTTCTTTGTGGATAATGGGTGGGAATGATATATGGGTGGATAAAGGGCAAAATGGTCTTTTTTTTCGACAAAATCACACAGCCTCAGCGTTGTAGTCGATCGGCTGCCTTGTTCAAATGCCCCAGCCTCTGCCGAGCAGTCGATCGACTAACATGTCAGTCGATCGAGTTCCGTGGTTGATGATCCAAACTTTTGGTGCACCCCTTTTAAGATTTTAATTAAAAACACGTAAGTTTGCTCGCAAGAGTACGAGGAACTCGTAGGGCATTGAGTTTGACTCAAGTCGATCCTCTCGAGGAAACAACTGTTCGGTATTTAGATGTTTTTCTCAATTTACGAACTAGCATAAAATACATGTACATTAGGGGTTTTAAAAGATTTTGAAAAGATCATTATAAACTAAAGCAATAATTGAACTAAGACTAATTAATCTAATTATTTTAAACTAGATTATCAACTACGAGCAATAATAAAGCAATTCGATCTAAAGAACTAAGAAGTAAAAGCAGCGAATCTAAGAACATGAATTTAATTAACTATCACGACGTAATTATATCATAAGAATCTAAAAACGAATAACTAAGCATAAATCAAATCGCATAAATAAACTAAATTAATCCAATATCCAAGCATGAAACAATTAAACTAATTAAACTAGTTCTAGAATTAACAAAGAATTTAAATATGAAATAAACTAGGAAACTAATTACGAATTTAACTAAGAGTTTAGAGTACTTATTGTAACTACTGAAAGCGGTAAAAATCTCCAGCGAATCCGGAGTTTGGAACAAAATCTCGATTTGAAGTGATTCTTGAGCGTAAGGATCTTGAACCTTCAATCTTGATTTTTGGATTGTATAAATGCGTTGTTTCTGTACTGGCTAACCCTAGGAAGTGGTCTCTGCTCGTAGATATCCGTGTCCCCCCATGAAAAACCGAAATATGAAGGGTATTTATAGATATATCATGTCTTGGCGCACAATAAACCCCTAAAAACGCATTTCTGGGCAGCCACGTCGACATCGCGTCGATCGACACGTGCTGGCTCTCAGTGTCAACGTTGCCTGGGTGCTCGCATCGACTGCGCGGGGCATCGACCGATGAGGTTTGGATCGACACAACTGGAAGTTGCGTCGGCCTTGCGTCGATCGACGGACTCTTAGATCGACACAACTGGAAGTTGCGTCGGCTTGGCATCGACAGAGCGTCGATCGTCGCGTGCTGGGGTCCGCGTCGACGTAGTGTCGACACTAGAGTCAATCGACGCTACTGAGGGCCTGTCACATTTTCTCGATCTTTTTGCCACTCGTTCACCGGAAAGCTCGTTCTCCACTTTTGAACATCGAACTTCATCTATTACACGCTGAACTCTTCCGGTTACTTAGCTGTAAGGTGAAAAATAACGAATAATCACCTATTCTCATCAATTATGATCAAAATACAGTAAAATAAGCTGGAAATATAAGAATACGGAATTAAGCTTAAATCATCCAACTTATGCCCAAAATCAAACAGAAAAACAACTAAAAAGCTAATAAAAATAAGGACAAATCTACGCTAATCAACTACCCCACGCTTAATTGGTTTGTTCGTCCTCGAACAAACGATATTTTCAAAGTATAACAAGAATGAAAATAAATTCATGCAATGATTCGTGCTATGCTACATACATAATTTTGAAAATATAGGTACAAATCACGCAACGTCAAACGCTTAACCTTTATTACACCGTCGCTTCAAAATCAAAATCATGCATCCTCTCAAAAGGGAAATAAATATGTGGGTGTACGCTCAAAAGCACTCAATCATGCTGCATGGGACGTGTATACACTCAAATCATACAAATGCATGCACAATAAATAAGCACGGAAAATCAATCTCTTTTCAATCGCAAATTAAGTGTGTTATCGAACTAAGAATCAGAAAAGGTCTTTTCGGGTTGTAATGTAAGGCTCTTTGGACAGGTATGGTATACATAAATTGTGTGGCTAACTCATGATCTAACATGATCAATAACTCACCCAACCTATTCTAATCACGAAGCAAARTGCTCCACCTTGTTCAAAAATTAAAACCTCACTTAACACTCATAATGTAGCCTTTATGCATAGGCTATTTCTCAACTCGTAACTCTAAACCGACTTTTGCTTGAACCGCTTAATCACAATTTAAGCTTATTATATGCTTCTTCTACAAACAAAACTCTTTGCCTTTTAAACATTAGGCTTCATAAGAAATTAAATAATAAAACATAAGCCTTCATTAGCTAGGCAATGACTAACACAATTCAACTAGACTCACCATCCTTCTTTTTCTTTCTTTGTTCTTTTTTTTTTTCTTTTTTTATCCCCCTTTTATTCTCATTTTTATGGGGTCTTTCTTCTTTTTCTCTTAATTGAAGGATGGTGATCCTTAATTACAAAAATTCATAAACTCCTAATAAAAATTCCAAAACACTAATAACCAATAAAAATACGAACTCCTACCCCACGCTTTTAATGGGTTAGTAGGGGTTAACTTAATAAAATCACTCATAGCTAAAGGCATGGATTACTTGGCTATGATTGGCTCATTCGGAATTTATAGTGGCTAAAATTTATGGATATGGTCGGAAATAGGATTTTTTCTGTGCCTTAACCTCATTTTCAAAGTCAACTACACAAAGCGATTTCAAAGAGATATCAAATCAAAACTCATTCAAGTACATGCAATAATGATAATCACTCAGGCTACTCACTGGCTTTTTGCATGAAAAAGTTTGAATTGACGTTGCTTTTTTGGGTTTTGCGAAACCGATTGCGTCCAAGTACCATTTTACAATATAAATAATAATTTTGAAAAATTCTATGCACTTATACACGCTCAAAAGACAAGAACCTAAAATCAAACATAGTTAACTTCGACAGGCAAGCCATACAAACACAATTTAGCGCAGAAATAACAATTAATCACGTTAAGAATCTAATTATTACAGGCCAAATAAAATTACACAATTAAGCAATAAAAATTACACTTGACCACCCCCCTCTCTAAAAATCTCGGCAATCTCCTGATTGCCTTCAATACATCAAAAATCAAAAAGAAGAAGGTAAAGAAAACATCCCTGAGAAGGTCGAGCCGCTACTCGTTGATTTGTGCAATTTGTCGGTGCTCCATCGTACGTGATGTGAATTGTCCTAAGAAAAACAAAACAAATAAAAGCAAAGAAAATGACAATATTTTTGGATTTTTCATCATTCTTTTATAAAAGCATAAAAAAATAAAATACAACGATGTCAAAACTCTTGGGATCCATCCTCATCGGGGTTCTCATCAACGTCCATGCTCGGTTGGGGATACGCCTCCTCGAACCGTTCCTCGAGGCTCGAAATGCACGCGCGCATCTTCCTCAAGCTCTGCCAATTTTGCTCGTGGTTTGCGTCACTCTTGTCATCAATTATTTGGATCTTGTCGAACATCTTCAATTGAAATGCTCGGATTTCTTCGAAAATTGGCCCCAATCGGGGCTCGGGCCCGAAGTGGTATGTGGGGCCAACTCCATATCGCCGTCTTTGTCGTTTCGAGACGAGGAGCCTCCTTGAGTCGAAGACCTCACTCGGGGTGCGGGGGCACGCATCAAAGGTAGTAAAGTCATCCCGAGTGGGCAAAGTCTATTTTCGGCCGTCTCAAACCCGAAGTGACGGGCGAGTCCGGTAATGTATGGTGCGAAGGAAAGGAGAGGTGTTTTGCTACCCAGCGTACCCCTAGTAACATTGTCCGCTCAAAATCAACGGGTATAGCCAGACTTGACGACCGTTAACAAGATGATGTGACATTGTAGAGCTTGGACTTGGTCGCATAGGTGGCCTCGTTTTTGCACAAAATGATGTGACCGAGGATCTTGTAGGCGACGTAGAGGGCTTCATCTTGAATTTTTGTGCAAGGGAAATGCTTGTAATCGCCCGTGTTTCCCCCGGTTAACATCCCCCCAAAAGAGGCTAAATTGAAGCCTTGAACGCCCAACGGGTGGTCCCCTTCGATCGAGAAACCAAAAATGTTGCCAAATATCTCCTCGTTCACAAACACGTTGTTCCCACCTAGCCTACATGTGAACGTCACGTAGTTCTGGATTACTAAAGTAGTGAAAAACTCGAGCATAAGCTCGCTAAATCTGGGGAGGATCATTTGGGCAAAGTACCCACATCCGAGGCCATCGACATAGCGGGAAAGGTCGGTATGGTGTTCCAAGCCATTCGAGGCCTCCTCCTCAATTCCGTTGATGTTCAAAGTCCGATGGGTCGCAAACCCCCATTTTCGAATATTTTTAAAAGTGTCCCCTTCCTTTTTGTCGTAGATAGGGAACGGTGCTCCGGATTTCCCCGAAATATCCTTGAGTTTTCCCGCTCGAGACATTATCAATCAATAAAAAAATTGAACGGGAATGAAAATTCTTGAAAACTAAACCTTTTTCTTCTTTGGGGAATTCGCCGAACACTTGGCATGCGTGTTTAAACAATTAAAACTTGAGTAACCCTTGCACCAAAAGCTTCCCAATACACAACCAACAACAATAATATGGTCCCAACAGAGTATTAGCGAAGTACCTCAATGTCGCACGAACCTTAATTCTGGAATTTTGAAACTTATCCCGAAACTGCTACAACCCTTCTAGCTCATATTTGGAGAATTGGCTTCAATTATGGAGATTGTGGATGGAAATTTCTGTGTGTGTGTGGCTTGTGTTTGCAAGAGATTGTTGAAGAAAGAGAGAAACTATTGGAGAAGGCAAGAAAATTGAAGTTTTTGAAGTTGAGAAGAAGAAGAAAAATGGGAAGAAGAGGTGTTTGGGGCTGATTTAAAACAGTTTTTCTGGCTATTCCTGCGGGTCAATACGTAAATGGGTCGGGTTGATGGGTCAAAATCCGGTTTAAAATGCCTCTGGGCTGGGTTCGCGATTCACGTCGACACTGCGTCGATCGACGCGACTGAGACCAATTTCTCAGCAGGTGTGTCAACGCCGCATCGACCGACGCGAGCAGTTTCGGCGTCGACGCGGGCGGGATTTCTGGGTCGACCTTTCTTCGCTTTATTTATTAGTTCCCCTCGTTCGAGTTCTTCAATCTGTTCTAAAAAGTTAAGAACCAAAATAAAACATTAAATAATTGAGAATAAAATACAAAAGGATATAAAAAGCTCGGGTTTCCTCCCGAGAAGCGTAAATTGTTAACGTCGCTTGCTCGACGCTATCTCGTTCGTTTAATTCCAACCGTATGGTGGATCTCCGGGCTCCACCGACTTGCGATCTCTATTCTTCTTTCCTCCGTTGTGATAAGGTTTCAGCCTATGTTTGTGAACTTGAAAGGATGAATGTCCGACCTCATCATACAACGTGGCTACTCCATACTCGTCCATTTCTTTTATCAAGAACGGTCCGCTCCATGCAGCTCCAAAATCAGCTGGGTCATACTTACGTTCGTGATTATACAGTACTAATTCCCCAACCTCATACTGCAAGTTTTGACTTTCTTGGTGCGAACCTCTTTTGATTTCTTCTTAATCCTCGTCCACTCGTCAAAATATGCCTCGCCCTTATTCTTTGTATGTGAAAAATTTTTGTTAGGGCCGAGGGAATCGTACCTCGAGTGACTTATTGGTGGCTTCAACTCCACCTTCCCCTCGAAATTAGGTGCTTTGCTCTCCATATGAGATTCATCTCGAAACTCTTCAATAATATCATTTATGTCAATCCCCAGTATCTCGATCAAATCTTCTCCACTCAAAAGCTTCTCATCATTAAACTCATCGAAATCTTCACCGACGTCGGTTTCTAGTGCATCCCCCTTCTTCCTTGGAAATCCAGCGTCGTCCCTGTCGCGTAAGTCGTCTACAATCACGACTCCTTTAAGCTCGTAAATACATGATGCAACGGGGCCAACGAATGAACAATCATCTAGCATGGCAGGGGTAGGAGTATTTTGAATATCCTTTAGAGAAAACGTCACTTTTTCGCCCAAAACAGTCATTGTCATCCTCCCTTTGTGAACATCTATTAGCGTATGGGAGGTAGACATAAACGGGCGCCCCAATAAAATGATATGCTCCGTGCTTTCAGCCGAGATTTCGCCAACATCCATTACCACAAAATCAACTGGAATTACTAACTCCCCAACTTGTACTAAAACATCCTCAACTATCCCCAAGGGTAGCCGGATTGAGCGATCAGCCAATTGTAGTCGCATGGTCGTCGACTTAAGTGGTCCAAGATCAAATTCTTGATAAAGCGAATACGGCATTAGATTTACTCCTGCTCCAAGATCCAACATTCATATTGCTTGTTGTCCATTAGCCAATGAAATAGTGCTGCAGAAACTTCCAGGATCGCGTTCCTTGGGTGGTAATGGCTTCTTAAAAACCGCGCTAACTTCCTTCGGCTGTGTTACAAATTGGTTTGTCGCCAAGCGTCTCTCCCTTGAGGCAATTTCTTTGAAGAATTTTACATAGGCAGGCATTGTCTTGATCACCTCCAAAAGTGGCAAGTTGATATTGACGTTCTTTAATAAATTATAAAGCTCCATGAACCTTTTAAACTCTTTCGCTGGATGCAAACGGCTTGGAAAGGGAATGACATCTTTGATTGGCGTTGTTGATTGCTTCGGCAGTGGTGGCTTAGGCACATTGTTTTCGTCAATGGCGTTATTCGGAATCGTCCCTTGAATGGATCCAGAAACATATCGATTAGAAGATTTATGCAGCTGATCTACAGGTTTAAAATCATCGCCCTTGCTAGGAGTTGGTGCCTTTTTCTAGACCTTGACCTCATCGTCTCGGTCAAATACTCCGTTGTCGATTCTTTTTCCACTGCGAAGGATATGAACTGCCGACGCCTGTTTAGATTGGCTTGGAAGTTTACCCTTCTCGTCCGAGAGTTTGGCCAGGTGAGTCGATAATTGTCCTATTGTTGTTTCAAGTTTTCTCTGCCCAACTGTATTCTCGAGAATATCCTTTTTCATGTCAGTGATTTCGTTTCGAACGTCCGCCAGTCCATCTCGATTTTTAATAGTTTCAGCTACTTGATTTTACTGCCAAACCAAAAGCTGATCAGTCGATTGAACTGTTGTAGGCACCTGCCCTTGTGTGTGAAAATTATTTTGATATGGTGGCAGTGGTTCTTGCGCATGTGATGATGGGTATTGCGGATTAGGTGGCATATAATTCGGACTTCCTGGGCCCCACTTAAAAAGAGGATTATCACGTTGTGAGACAAATTTCTCAGGCCCTTTATATTTTGGATTGCGTTTGCATCTTATTGTTGTTCAATATTGTTGGGACATATGTCTGCTGAATATTGGGGGGATCCGCATTGGTTACATGCTGCAGTAATCTTCCGTGCAGCGGCCTTGCTTGCCCGCTCGGCTTTCCAAGAAGCTAATTTTTTGTCAAATATCTTTACACACTTTGCCTTGACTAACTTGCCGTCATCTAAATCAGGATCGAGAATCGAAATCTCATTAACCTTCATTTTACGAGGCCGAGAGTTGGTTTATCTAGATTCTTCGCTTTGCTTCTCCAACACCCGTCTCGCCTCGGTGGCTGTCAAATCTCCGAAATCTCCTCCTGCCGCTATCTCTACTTCTCGTTTCCCATGGTCTAATAAACCATCGAAGAAAAACTGGTTAGTCATCTCCGGAGAATAGTTGTGGTGGGGGCAAGCTTGCAAAAGCGTCTTGTAAGGCTCCCACGTTTCATGAAAAAGCTCTCCATCCAACTGTTTAAAGGTATCAATTTGCCTTCGAAGATGCCCCGTTGTTTGTGCTGAATAATATTGATTTAAAAACTTCTCACTGATCATATCCCAGTCAGTCAATGAACCAGGCTCCAGGGATATTAGCTATGACTTCACCTTGTCCTTCATGCTGTACGGGAAACAAATCATTCGCACTTCCTCTTGGTTAAGGCCATGAACCACAAATATTCCAACCTCATCAACGAAATAGTTCAAAAACGCCAAAGGGTCTTCATGGGCACCTCCGTGAAAAGTCGGGAGTAAATTAAGTTAGTGCGGTTTGATCTCCACCTCTCTTGAGGTTGGTCCAAGAACAATAGCGAACCTAAAAGGTACAATCTTCGGACGCGCCAAACCGCGCTATCTAGGTGCTCTATCTCCCCTTGGCTCTCTAACTTGGTACTGAGCCCTTTCGTAGCGGTTGTCATAAGAATTTCTTTCGTAATCGTTGTCGCGCTCGTATCGCCTTTCAATGTTCTTGTTCGTAACCATGGTTTTGATGTGCCAACCAATCATTCACGTGCCTATGATTGTTAGCATGCTCGTTATGCTGAAAAAAAAATTTCATTTCTGAATGGCATGTTCTCGATGTTGCGTTGACGATTGAGATCGTCATTCCTTTCCTCGTTTTGCCTCATATATGCCATGTTGGGTTGGTGATGGACTATGTTGTACTGTTGGTCGACTCCTTTATTTCTCCCCTCGTCTCATCTCATGTTCTCCACATTTTGCTGATAATTAGCCCAATAGGCTCAGGGTTGTGGTTGTCCTTGCAAAACGATTGGTTCACTACCATACCCGTTTTGAAAGGGACGTGGTGGTGATATTGGTGGGGAATCCCCATTTCAAATCGATTGTGCTCCCAACATTGTGTCGGGAACTTGGTCACAAACAAAATCGGTTGCTGTTGAAGAATTGTTCTCAGGAACGAAAGAGGGCCTAGGTCTCGGTGGGTTTGAACGATGGATGTTGTCAATGAATGGTGCAAGATCGCGTTGAAGTGATCGTCTACCTTGCATAAACTCAACAACAAATCAACGTATCAAGTTGCAAAAAAAAAAACCAATCTAAGTGCAAAAAGTAAAAAGAAAATAATAACTCAAAAAGAAAATAAAATGAAAAACATCTTTAATTCCTAATTGTTGCATCCTCAGCAACAGCGCCAAAATTTTGATCCAAACTTTTGTGCACCCCATTTAAGATTTTAATTAAAAACACGTAAGTTTGCTCGCAAGAGTACGAGGAACTTGTAGGGCGAAGAGTTTGACTCAAGTCGATTCTCTCGAGGAAACAACTGTTCGGTCTTTAGATGTTTTTCTCAATTTACGAACTAGCATAAAATACATGTAAATTAGGGGTTTTAAAAGATTTTGAAATGATCATTATAAACTAAAGCTATAATTGAACTAAGACTAATTAATCTAATTATTTTAAACTAGATTATCAACTACGAGCAATAATTAAGCTATTCGATCATAAGAACTAAGAAGTAAAAGCAGCGAATCTAAGAACATGAATTTAATTAACTATAACAACAAAATTATATCATAAGAATCTAAAAACGAATAACTAAGCATAAATCAAATCGCATAAATAAACTAAATTAATCCAATATCCAAGTATGAAACGATTAAACTAATTAAACTAGTTCTAGAATTAACAAAGAATTTAAATATGAAATAAACTAGGAAACTAATTACGAATTTAACTAAGAGTTTAGAGTACTTATTGTAACTACTGAAAGCAGTAAAAATCTCCAGCGAATCCGGAGTTTGGAACAAAGTCTCGATTTGAAGTGATTCTTGAGCGTAAGGATCTTGAACCTTCAATATTGATTTCAGGAGTGTATAAATGCGTTGTTTC
>BMAC01001279.1:53766-69522 GCA_014905375.1 Phtheirospermum japonicum | reverse complement strand
ATTATCAAAGAAGAAAGACCCATTTGGCTTTTGAAAACCCAAGGTTTGCTTGGACAAATGGGGTAAAAAGCTTGAAGATGCAACAATGGAGTTTGGCAAGAACAAGAACAAACTAAAATCTAGAAATGAGAAATTGAAGAACAATGCCAAGAACAACAACACAAACTAAATCTAAAAAACAACACAACATCAATAACAACCATCAACAATAACAACACAAGAAGATAAGAGAAAGGAAACTACCAATTGCATTGAACTCAAAATCTTTAAATCTTCAAACTACAAGCACCACAAATGAAGGAGGTATCACTCACTCCAACAATTGCTTCAAAAACAACTAACTAAAAACTAACTAACAACTAACTAGCTACTAATTAAAACTAGATTAACTACTAAACTAGCTAAAACTACACTAAGCTAGGGATTTATGAACTAGGGTTTACAAAAGCAAAAGTAAAGGCTTGGAGGAAATGGATCAAGCCCCAAATTCCACCAAGGAAGGGTTGTTGGATAAGGTTGAGAGCTTGTCCTATAAATACAAAATCGCAGGGGTAAAATCATCAAAAATGGCCAAAATCCCGAGCTGGACTGTGTCTCAGTCGATCGACTGGCAGTCGATCGACTGCTTTCAAAAATTCTCTGAACCTACTGGACTCCAGTCGATTTCACCCTTCCAGTCGATCGACTGGTGGTCAGTCGATCGACTGGCTCGACTGCTCCAGCTCGGTTTTCTCATTTTGCTCTAAACGTCTGCCGGTTGTCGCTCCTCATTCACGCTGTGTTTTCTTGCTTTGCCTATTCCAATCCAAGTCGCATGGGATGCCTTGAGCGTGCACGAGACTCGCTTGGTCATCCTACGGCCAAAAATACGAAAAAGAGTAAAAATGTACGAAAAACTATTAAAAACCGCACAAAAGCTATAAAAACCTAAAACTAACAAAATAGGCCAAAACGACTCCTAAAACCCGTAAATGCAAGCAAAAAAAATGCGAATGCGACACAAAAACGTAACAAAAAAAGTGTACAAAAAAGTACAAATCACTATTCGAGATCCAAGAAGAGGTGACGATCACTTGGTGTTCTCTAGAAGACACACCGGGTGAAAAAAATCACCAAGGCGGGTAAGCCGGAAGATCAAAACAACAAAAGCACGGACTTTCTTCGAAGATCGGAAGAGTGAGTAGTCGACCACCAAAACTTGATCGTCACAAAATGGGTCGACGTACTCCTTCATCTCTCCGATCGCCATCTCCTCTCTCTCAACTTTTGTAGTAGTCATAGTCGGGCATGAGAGAGTAGGGTCCAATGCATCCACCACTACCTCTTCCACCACCTCTTGTTCAAGTAGACATAGGGCATCGGGGGGTGGTAGAAGAGGCTCGACTATATCCACATCCTCCAAAATTGGCACAACTTCATCATCCTCACCAAGAGCAAGTGAACTCGACATTCAAAGTGCCGTTGGAAACCCCAAAGGTGACTCCCCCACACATTCCTTTACCACATCTTGAAGAAGCACGAGAGGGGTAACGCCAGATTCCGACCCTTTCTCCTCACCCTATAATTCCACCACCTTACACACCTCTTCCAAAAGACCGTCAAAGCTTGAATTGCATCAACCAAAGTGGGATCCACCACATCAAATATGGGCATCTCATCAACACAAGGTTGTTTTAGCTCCTCCACATTGTTGGCAATTTACTCTATTTCAGACTCCATCCGAGCCAGGCATTCATCCATTTGTCGAATCTCCTCCACAAGCTCGGCTAAGAGAGACTCTAAGCCCGGAAGTTGGGGCATAGACGAATCTTGAGAAAGTGTGGCGTAAGGATCATCGCTCGAAGTATACGAACTTGAGGTGGGTAGATCGCAAAAGCCGTAGCTCCAAGAATATGAATCATGAATTGGTGGAGCACCCGTGTCAAAGCTTGGGTAAGAAGAAGTCGGGGCGAGTGGAGAATAAGAATCGCCAAAACCGAGATCATAAGAATCACGAGGCGGTGAATAAGGATCCGCTCTCGGATTATATGAATATGAAAATGGTAGGGAATAAGAAGGGCTTGGGCCAGAATAATCAAAAAGATGGGCCCATTCTTGACTGATCGAAGCATACGGGTCATCATAAATCAAGGGGACCAGATAGCTTGGCAGAGTGGTGTACAGATCTGGATATTCGGGAGTTTGGATATAAGGATCATCACATGGAAAACTAGCATAGTAGTTTGCCATCTCCAGCCAAATCAATCTAACGGGCCTTGAGGTGATGATGTGGGCCCGGATGATGCTCGTGGTAGAGGCATCCATTGATCGTCGTGTTTGTGGGCGGGCTGCATTGGATTGGTCATCATTCGCTCTCGTCCGAGCGATCGCCTACCTAGCATGCACAACACTCAACAAAGGATTACGGGATCGAATATAAAATAAAAAAAATCTAAACTAACTACTAACTAAGATAACAAGAGAAGTAATTAAAAACACCATTAGCCTTAATCTACCCCCAGCAACGGCGCCAAAATTTGATCGAAGATTTCTCGACACTCTACTTTGAGAAATCGTCTCCGCAATAGGACGAAGCCGATTGTAGAGCGGTGAGTTGTTCCCGAGTCGTGTCTCTCGAGGATAGATATTATCGGTGATCGGTGTTTTTACTTAATCTCTTGTTAATCTTACTTAAAATAATCTAATCTAATAAAGCATTAAGTCATTGGTTTGGTTTGAGTTTTAAGCTAAAGGTTGAATTGACATGAAAATTTAAAAACTAACTAATGAAAAGATTAAAGAGAATTAAAAGCTTTATTGAAAGTACTAATTCTAATGACATTAATTAAACACTAATTAAAAACCTTAAATAAATTAAAAACTACTAAACCTAAGAAATCTTGTAAATTGAAAGAGAACATGGAGGGAAAAACAAAGCTTGAAACTTAAAAGAAGTCAAAGAGCATTAAATGGGAAAATGCCAAATTGATTAAAGAAGAAAGTTACATACATCTTTTAGAGGCCAAAATTTTATCTAGCTAAAATAAGTAAAAAGCTTTAAGATGCTACAATGGAGTTTTGCCAAAAGAACAAGAGCAAATTAGAAGATAGAAATGAGAAATTGAAGAACAATGAAAAACAACACAAACCAAACCCTGATAACCAACACAACAACAAGAACAATCAACAATAACAACACATAATAATAAAGGGAAAGATTACTACCAATATTCGCATTCCAACAAAAGATTCAAGTCTAGATTACAATCTTCAAAGGTAAATCAAGCACAACACAACAAGAACCACAAATGAAGGAGGTGTCACCCTCTCCAACACTTGATAAGAACAACTACTAAAACTAACCTAACTAAAACTAATCTAAAATTTATTAACTAGAGTTCAAAATCCAAAGGAATGGAAAAGGGGCTTGGAGGAAATGGAACAAGTCCAAATTCCACCAAGGAAGGGATTTTTCTTTGTGGATAATGGGTGGGAAGCATATATGGATGGATAAAGAGCAAAATGGTCTTTTTTTTGACAAAATCACACAGCCTCAGCGTTGTAGTCGATCGACTGGGATGGCAGTCGATCGACCGCCTTGTTCAAGTTCCCCAGCCTTTGTCGAGTAGTCGATCGACTAGCATGTCAGTCGATCGACTTTCGTGGTTGATAGGCAGAAAATACATGGAATCAGCCATTGATGTCTTCATATGAAATTTAGACCTTTTTCTGGGATTTTATTTGGCATTGATTTGTGTCGATTGGAATTTTTCTCAGAGAGTTATTGGCTCCGCCACAAAACCTTCCGCAAGGAAGGCCATGGCGCACTGTCTCCACTTAAAACTGCTTTTTAACCATTTTTAGACTCCGAATTCGGAATTGTTATAAACACAAGATTTTTAGATATTTCTCTAAGATTTATAATAATATAAGATGAGGGCAAATGGCACTAGTGGTTTTAGAGTTATACTTGTATTACAACAAATTATATTTCCACCGTGCGAATGCGTGAGGCGACATTGAATATGGCTACATTTCTCGTCGTTTCCGATCGATCCTCGTACCAAAGATATGTCGAGGCTTGGAGATGAATTCCTCGGGTTTGAATCATCTTCCGACCTCGTCCCGGGCCCACTTTGACCAAAGTTGACCTTCAAAAAAAACTAAGAAAAAAACTAAAAAAATATAAGATAAACTACTAAAAACAAAGAAAACACTACAAAACCTGAAATGATGCAAAATATGTCAAGTGGACTCCAAAACCACATAAATACAAGAAAATCACGCAAAATTGAGCCGCAAAAATATCGTTAAAAACGTACAAAAATGTGCAAATCAACTTCCCCACACTTAGAACAATTGCTTCTCCTCAAACAAAACTACAATGAAGAATTACAAATCTACCCACCGAATGAACTTAAAACTAATGCACAAGTATAAGAGTTGTATGCATCAACTTGCTTGTTAGCTTGAACAAAATGATAACAAGTATGCGTTGTGTTAAAAAGTTTAGATTAACTACGAGAACTTAAAAGTACTAGATAACCCTCCAAGTCGGTCCGCTCGTCCTTGCCCCGGCTAAGGTCTATCTACGCTCAAACCATTAATCGGCTCCCTACTAGCCTCAATCATCTACGAATCTCTTTGACAAATAAAATATAAAAAGGAAAGAAAAATGTGCAAGGGTTGCACGTTTATTACGTAATAAATTCAAGGATTTATATCGTATCCTTGTTTTTTCATCATCGTTTCATTTTTTTTATCTTCTTTTTTTCTGTTTTCTTTTTCTCCTTTTTTTTGTTTCCATTTTTTTAATACAAAGAGGGTACAAAGACTCCGATCACTTGTTGCTACTAGCAACTTACACATATTTTTCGATCGGGCACAAGGAGCAATTGATGACTCCAAAACACAAAACATAAACCCAATAGAGAGTGTTCGATAACAAGGCTAGTCGAGGCACTAGTTCTAAATTGAGCTCAAGGATTGCACAAAGCTAAAGTCGAAAAAAGTTTCCAACATATCAAATTATCTAAGTACTCTAAATACGATCGAAATTCTAACTTCCTAATCAAATAATCAAAACCGCGTCACTTCTCCAAGGTTCCAAGCAAAATAACACACATACTTCTCGAATTATCACAAGCAAGCATACAAACAATCTTAAAAACCTAAAGCAAACTCTAACCACCCCACACTTAAAACCTAGCAATGTCCTCATTGAAAATTAAGCTAAAAAGCGGTAAAAAGTGTAAGGGAAAAGAAAATGCCCTTATTCTCGAGCTTGTGATGATGCGGTCGTGCATAAGTCCTCTCCGGAAGTCAAGACAAGCGATCTACAAGAAATAAACAAATATCCAAGAAGAGGTGACGGTCATGCCACGCCTTGGTGTTCTCTAGTAGACACACCAGATGACAAAAATCTCCAAGGCGGCAAGTCGAGCAAGCCGGAAGGTCAAAACAACAAAAGCACGGGTTTGCTTCTGAGGTCGGAAGAGTGAGTAGTCGACCACAAAAACTTGATCGTCGCAAAATTGGTTGACGTACTCCTTCATCTCTCCGATCGCCATCTCCTCTCTCTCAACTTTAGTAGTAGTCATAGTCGGGCATGAGAGAGTAGGATCCAACTCATTCACCACTATCTCTTCCACCACCTCTTGTTCAAGTAGACATAGGGCATCGGGTGGTGGTAGAAGAGGCTCGACTATCTCCACATCCTCTAAAATCGGCACAACTTCATCATCTTTGCCAAGAGCAAGTGAACTCGACATTCGAAGTGTCGTTGGAAACCCCAAAGGTGACTCCCCCACACATTCCTCTACCACATCTTGAAGTAGCACGAGAGGGGTAACGCCAACTTCCGACCCTTTCTCCTCACCCTCTAATTCCACCACCTTACACACCTCTTCCAAAAGACATTCAAAGTTTGACTTGCATCAACCAAATTGGGATCCACCACATCAAAGATGGGCATCTCATCAATACAAGGTTGTTTTAGCTCCTCCACATCATTGGCAATTTGCTCTATTTGATTCTCCATGCGAGCAAGGCATTCATCCATTTGTTGAATTGCCTCCACGAGCTCGGCTAAGAGAGGCTCTAAGCCCGGAAGTTAGGGCATAGAGAAATCTTGAGAAAGTGTGGCGTAAGGATCATCGCTCGAAGTATACGAACTTGAGGTGGGTAGATCACAAAAGTCATAGCTCCAAGAATATGAATCATGAATTGGTGGAGCATACGTGTCAAAGCTTGGGTAAGAAGAAGGCGGGGCGAGTGGAGCATAAGAATCACCAAAATCGGGATCATAAGAATCATGAGGTGGTGAATAAGGATCCGTGCTCGGATTATAGGAATATGAAACTGGTGGGGAATAAGAAGGGCTTGGGCCAGAATAATCAAAAGGATGGGCCCATTCTTGACTGCTCGAAGCATACGGGTCATCATAAATCAAGGGGACCTGATAGCTTGGCGGAGTGGTGTACGGATCTGGATATTCAGGAGTTTGGATATAAGGGTCATCACATGGAAAACTAGCATAGTAGTTTTCCATCTCCAGCCAAATCAATCTAACGGGCCTTGAGGTGATGATGTGGGCCCGAATGATGCTCGTGGCGGAGGCATCCTTTGATCGTCGTGTTTGTGGGCGGGAGGCATTGGATTGGTCATCGTTCGCTCTCGTCCGAGCGACATGCACAACACTCAATAAAGGATTACGAGCATCGAATATAAAATAAATAAAAATATAATCTAACTACTAACTAAGATAACAAGAGAAGTAATTAAAAACACCATTAGCCTTAATCTACCCCCGGCAACGGCGCCAAAATTTGATCGAAGATTTCTCGACACTCTACTTTGAGAAATCGTCTCCGCAATAGGATGACATCGATTGTAGAGTGGTGAGTTGTTCCCGAGTCGTGTCTCTCGAGGATAGATATTATCGATGATCGGTGTTTTTACTTAATCTCTTATTAATCTTACTTAAAATAATCTAATCTAAGAAAGCATTAAGTCATTGGTTTGGTTTGAGTTTTATGCTAAAGCTTGAATTGACATGAAAATTTAAAACCTAACTAATCCAAAGATTAAAGAGAATTAAAATCTTGCTTGAAAGGACTACTTCTAAGACATTAATTAAACACTGATTAAAAACCTTAAATAAATTAAAAACTACTAAACCTAAGAAAGCTTGTAAATTAAAAGAGAACATGGAGGGTAAAACAAAGCTTGAGACTTAAAAGAAGTCAAAGAGCATTAAATGGGAAAATGCCAAATTGATTAAAGAAGAAAGTTCCATACATCTTGAGAGTGCAAAATTCTGTCTAGCTAAAATGCGTAAAAAGCTTTAAGATGCTACAATGGAGTTTTGCCAAAAGACCAAGAGCAAATTAGAAGATAGAAATGAGAAATTGAAGAAAAATGAAAAACAACACAAACCTAAGCCTAATAAACAACACAACAACAATAACAACACATAATAATAAAGGGAAAGATTACTACAAATATTAGCATTCCAAAAAAAGCTTCAAGTCTATATTACAATCTTCAAAGGTAAACCAAGCACAACACAACAAGAACCACAAATGAAGGAGGTGTCACCCTCTCCAACACTTGCTAAGAACAACAACTAAAACTAACCTAACTAAAAATAATCTAAAATTTATTAACTAGGGTTCAAAATCCAAAGGAATGTAAAAGGGGCTTGGAAAAAATGGAACAAGTCCAAATTCCACCAAGGAAGGGATTTTTCTTTGTGGATAATGGGTGGGAAGCATATATGGGTGGATAAAGGGCAAAATGGTCTTTTTGTTCGACAAAATCACACAGCCTCAGCGTTGCAGTCGATCGAATGGAATGGCAGTCTATTGACTGCCTTGTTCGAATGCCCAAGCCTCTGCCGAGCAGTCGATCGACTGGCATGTCAGTCGATCGACTTCCGTGGTCGATAGGCAGAAAAATACATGGAATCAGCCATTGATGTCTTCATATGAAATTTATACATTTTTCTTGGATTTCATTTGGCATTGATTTGTGTCAATTGGAATTTTTCTCAGAGAGTTGTTTGCTCTGCCCCAAAATCTACCACAATGCGCACTGTCTCCACTTAAAAATTCTTTTAACCATTTTTATACTTCAAATTTGGAATTGTTGTAAACACAAAAGTTTTAGATCTTTCTCTAAGATTTCTAATGATATAAGATGGGGGCAAATGGCACTAGCGGGTTGAGAGTTATGCTTGTATTACGACAACTGATATTTCCACCGAGCATGAGGCGACAATGAATATGGCCACATTTCTCGTCGTTTCCGGTCGACCCTCTCACCGAAGATATGTCGAGGCTTGGAAATGAATTCCTCGGGTTTGAATCATCTTCCGACCTCATCCCGGGCCCACTTTGACCAAAGTTGACCTTCAAAACAAAAACTAATAAAAGAAACTAAGAAAATATAAGATAAACTACTAAAAACAAAGAAAACACTACAAAACCTAAAATGATGCAAAATATGTCAAGTAAACTCCAAAACCACATAAATACAAGCAAATCACGCATAAATAAGCCGCAAAAATATCGTTAAAAATGTGCAAATCTTAGAACAATTGCTTGTCCTCAAGCAAAACTACAATGAAGAATTACAAATCTACCCACCGAATGAACTTAAAACTAATGCACAAGTATAAGAGTTGTACGCATCAACTTGCTTGTTAGCTTGAAGAAAATGATTACAAGGATGCGTTGTGCTAAAAAGTTTAGATTAACTACCGGAACCTAAAAGTACTAGATAACCCTCCAAGTCGGTGCCCTCGTCCTTGCCCCGGCTAAGGTCTATCCACGCTCGAACCGTTAATCGGCTCCCTACTAGCCTCAAAAACCTACGACTCTCTTTGACAAACAAAATCTAAAAAGAAAAAAAAAGAAATGTGCAAGGGTTTCACATTTATTAAGTAATAAATTAAAGGATTTATATCGTATCCTTGTTTATTCATCATCATTTCATTTTTTTTGTCTTCTTTTTTTTTCTGTCTTCTTTTTCTCCATTTTTTTGTTTCCTTTTTCCTAATACAAAGAGAGTACAAAGACTCTGATCACCTGTTGCTACATGAAACTTACACATATCTTCGATCGGGCACATGGAGCAATTGACGAATCTAAAATACAAAACATAAACCCTATAGAGAGTGAGCAATTGACGAATCCAAAATACAAAACATAAACCCTATAGAGAGTGTTCGATGATAAGGTCAGTCGAGGCACTAGTTCTAAATTGAGCTCAAGGATAGCACGAAGCTAAAGCCGAAAGAAGTTTCCAACATATCAAATTAACTAAGTACACTAAATCCGATCGAAATTCTAAACCTCCTAATCAAATCATCAAAACAGCGTCACTTCGCCAAGGTTCCAAGCAAAATAACACACATAATTCTCGAACTATCACAAGCAAGCATACAAACAATCTTAAAAACCTAAAGCGAACTCTAACCACCCCACTCTTAAAACCTAGCAATGTACTCATTGCAAATTAAGCTAAAAAGCGGTAAAAAGTGTAAGGGAAAAGAAAACGCCCCTATTCTCGAGCTTTTGATGATGCGGTCGTGCATAAGTCTTCTCCGGGAGTCGATAAAAGCGATCTATAAGAAATAAACAAACCGGGGGAGGGATTGCAAAAACAAGTTATGTACAAAAAGTGAAAATATTTTAGGGGTTTTCAAAATTTCTATTTTGTTTGGATTTTTTTTATATATTTTTTTTTACCATTTTTTTTCTTTTTTTCCTTTTTTTTTTTATTTTGAAATTAGGTTGAATCCCAATAAGCGCTACATTAACATCTATAGCTGTCTCTTATACACATCTAGATGTGTATAAGAGACAGGTCTATAGCTCGACGATTTATACAAGTGATGCTATCCGGGTTCCAAGAAGAGGTGACGGTCATGCCACGCCTTGGTGTTCTCTAGTAGACACACCGGATGACAAAAATCTCCAAGGCGGGCAAGTTGGGCAAGCCGGAAGATCAAAAAAACAAAAGCACGGGTTTGCTTCTGAGGTCGAAAGAGTGAGTAGTCGACCACCAAAACTTGATCGTCGCAAAATGGGTCGACGTACTCATTCATCTCTCCGATCGCCATCTCCTCTCTCTTAACTTTAGTAGTAGTCATAGTCGGGCATGGGAGAGTAGGATCCAACGCATCCACCACTACCTCTTCCACCACCTCTTGTTCAAGTAGACATAGGGCATCGGGTGGTGGTAGAAGAGGCTCGACTATCTCCACATCCTCCAAAATTGGCACAACTTCATCATCTTCGCCAAGAGCAAGTGAACTCGACATTCCAAGTGCCATTGGAAACCCCAAAGGTGACTTCCTACCACATCTTCAAGAAGCACGAGAGGTGTAACGCCAACTTCTGACCCTTTCTCCTCACCCTCTAATTCCACCACCTTACACACCTCTTCCAAAAGACCGTCAAAGCTTGAGATGCCATCAACCAAAGTGGGATCCACCATATCAAAGATGGGAATCTCGTCAACACAAGGTTGTTTTAGCTCCTCCACATCGTTGGCAATTTGCTCTATTTGAGTCTCCATGCGAGCAAGGCGTTCATCCGTTTGTCGAATCGCTTCCACGAGCTTGGCTAAGAGAGGCTCTATGTCCGGAAGTTGGGGCATAGACGAATCTTGAGAAAGTGTGGCATAAGGATCATTGCTCGAATTATATGAACTTGAGGTGGGTAGATAGCAAAGGTCGGGTAAGAAGAAGGCGGGGCGAGGGGAGCATAAGAATCGCCAAAACTGGGATCATAAGAATCACGAGGCGGTGAATAAGGATCCGCGCTCGAATTATAGGAATATGAAACCGGTGGGGAATAAGAAGGGCTTGGGTCACCTCCGCTCCGTCGCCGTCCACCAGCGCTGGAAATTCCACATGCATAAAAATAAATAATCTCAGAATCTGAGGCCACCTCCAAACTCTAATCAGCCGTAGATCTGTCTCTAGGTATGGTTTCTTGAATACTTTGCTACTGCTACTTCCTCGATTCATGATGGCGACTTTGATTTAAGTATTAATTTCATGGATCTGCTCAATTGGGTCTCTGATTATTGAAGTAGGCTCTTGATTTTTATCTTTTAGGCTTTGTTTGTTATTATTATTTTTAATTGTCGTTGATATGTGGTTCCTTAATCCATAGGAATATTGAATTAGGGTTTTAAGGAGAGAATATAAGATAATTAATTATGAAAGACTGAATTTCTGGAGTTTTCTTCTTTGTCGGAGAAGTTGTGGTTAGCTAATATTCATAGTCATAACTAAGTGGTTTTGTGTTGTGTATGCTGATTATCTTTTGACTGATTTTTATTTTTATTTTTCTTATTTTTTGTCCAAACAGCAAGAGACTGAAGGGGAACTTGAGCTGCTTTCTTGTGGATTTCCTTGCTTGTCATAAGGTAAGAAACCCGATTCGAATTTTCATTGCATTGCTACCCAATATATAAAAGCTTTAAGTAGTTCTTATGGTATCTTGAGACTAGGAAATCTTTCATCTTTTCTCTTTTGTAGACGTAAAACTCTGTCTGCCACTTGCATTTCCATCTATGTTTTTGGCCCAAATTCTCCATGACTTTGACACAGTAGTTGATCGGCTAACAATCTCTTGTATTTCTTGTATGTTATTTGCGGTAATTTATTAGGTGGTCCCAGGTGCACCTTGTAAGGTGCACCTATTTCTCATATATAAAATGCAATCCCTAAAACCTCACGCGCTTTTTTTTTTTTCTGAACTGCTGTTTTTCCAGAAGAGATTTTTCCCAGAACCTCATTCGATCCCCAAATTTCATCGCTTTTTCATCGCCAAAGATTTCTATCGATTTCGTCCAAATAATAATCTGTTACCGGTGATCCCCAGCGGATTCAACAACAACATAATCCTCATTGATTTTAGAAGCCACGGAGATCTCCATCAGATTTAACAGCAAATCCCTAAGAGTTTTTCTTCGATTTTTATCGGTCTTGAAAATAACAGAGAACCTTGAATTCCTATTGCCTTGAATCTGGTAGATGTTCCAATGGACGTGAATCGGTCTGAGGGTAAGTGATTTTGGAAGTTGATTTATTTTTGTATTATATTAGGTTTTCTTATTTTTCTTATTCCTATTTGTGTTTCTACTGCAAATATTCCAGTTTCTGGGAATGGTGCGAGTTCGAACACTGATGAAATTAGTTCTATTACAGGTATATGATTTCTCCTTTTATGATTCATGGAAGGGAATGTGTGATGTTGTGTGAGTCTGTATGTGATGATATCTGAAAGTAGAATGTGATGATATCTGGAAGTAGAGTGTGATGATATGTCAGTCTGTATGTGATGATATCTAAAAGTAGAATGTGATGATATGTCAGTCTGTATGTGATGATATCTGAAAGTAGAATGTGATGATATCTGAAAGTATAATGTGATGATGTCTGAGTGTGTATGTGATGATATCTGAAAGTAGAATGTGATGATATGTGAATGTCTGAATGTGATGCTATCTGAATGTAGAATGTGATGATATCTGTAAGTAGAATGTGATGATATGTCAGTCTGTATGTGATGATATCTGAAAGTAGAATGTGATGATATCTGAAAGTAGAATGTAATGATATCTGAATGTTGAATGTTGAATGTGATGATATCTGAATGTTGAATGTGATTAATATTTGTATTAATCACATATTTCTGGTTTGTTTTATTTTTTTGTCTTATGTAGTGAATTCTATTGTTGGTGATAGTCAGTCAGTTGAGAGAGCAATGCGTGATGATGATTTGGTTGGCATTATTATGAATTCTGTTGACGAGGCTTATAATTTATATAATGATCATGCATTTAGGGTTGGGTTTAGTGTTAGTAAGGGAAAGGATAGGAAGAGGGTTGATGGCTCAATTTCGATGAAAATGTTTCTTTGTTCTAAGGCTGGTCAGAAACAAGTTTAAAAAAAAGTAGGTCTTATGCGAAATTGGATATGAGAACAGGCTGTCCTTCTTTCATTCGGTTTGATATTGATCGTAGTGGTTTGTGGGTTGTTACTGCTCATAAAAACGAGCACAACCATACATTATGTCCACCTACTTCAAGTCATCTTCTTCCATCCCATAGGCAGATTTGTCCGACTCAACTTGCTTACCTCAAAGAGTTAAAAAAAAAAGTGGTGTTGGTGTGGCCGATGGTGTACGTGTTTTAAAAAACCAGTCTGGTGGTTCACCTTTTTTAGGTTTTAGCACTAGAGATGCATATAATGCTTTAAGTAAATCTAATATATTTGATGGTACTGATTCCAACACATTAATTCAAAATTTTAAAAATAAGCAAGCTAACGAGAAGGACTTTTTTTTCGATTTCGAGGTGGATAGTGAGTCTAGGCTGTGTAGTTTTTTTTGGAGAGATGGTCGTATGCGGCAGGATTACGAATTATTTGGTGATTTGTTGGTGCATGATACTATGTATCGCACTAACAAATACGACATGATTTGTGGTCCATTTGTTGGTATGAACCATCATGGTAAGAATTTGATGTTTGGGTGCGGGTTTTTAATGAATGAGAGAATCGAGTCATTTAAGTGGTTGTTTAGTGCTTTTTGAGATCCATGGGCGGTAAACACCCTACTACAATTATGACCGACCAATCTGCTGCCATGGCTGCTGCTATTTCCAAGATTTTCCCAATTTCACGATATCGACTCTGTGTTTGGCATATTGGGGAAAACTCGAAGATAAACATCATATCACTAAGAAGTCAAAAAGGTTTTATAGACCTTTTCAACTATTTGCTCAAGTACGTGAAAACAGAAGCTGAACCAGTTTTACTAGAAAAAGTAAGTAAATTTTTAGTATGCTTATTATTATTTGTTAATATCTGTTGATAATATATTGCAGCAATATGTGATGATATTTGGACTTATTTTGTGATGATATGTAGAAGAATTATTTGATGATATATGCTAGTAGTATGTGATGATATCTGCAATTTAAAGTGTGATGACATGTGTTAATGATATCCGGAATTAAAGTTTGATGATATTTGTTAGTAGTGACTGATGATATGTATATATGTGAGTAATGTGTCATGATATCTGAAATACAATCTGCTTTTTTAGGGTTTTGCTAATTATGTGTAAGTAAAGTGTGATGATATGTATCAGTGTTGTGTGATGAAATGTGTCAGTAAAGTGTGATGATATGTATCAGTGTTGTGTGATGAAATGTGTCAGTAAAGTGTGATGATATGTATCAGTAATGTGTGATGATATGTGTCAGTTTTGTGTGATGATATGTGTCAGTTTTTGTGTGATGGTATGTGTCAGTAATGTGTGATTTTCTATGTTTTTTCTCAGGATGGTTACAGATTATGGATGTCAGGATAATTCRTGYTTACTAAGGCTTTATGATATAAGAGCGAAATGGTGCCCTGCGTTTAACAAGGATTGGTTTTCAGGAGGCATTTTATCTTCTCAGATAAGTGAGAGCACAAATCATGCGCTTACAAGGAAATTATCAAAGACAGATGGGCTTTTTGATTTCTACAACATGTTCATCGGCGTTGTGTCTAAGTGGAGGAGTAAAGAGAATGATGAGTATGTACGTTGCATGCTAGGTACCCCATATATGGCTTTAAACGATGTTAATTTAGTTTTACATGCTAGAGATGTGTAAACAATTGAAGCTTTCTCTTTATTTCAAGATCATTTTATGAAAGGTGCTGCATGTCATCAATCCATATTTTCTATAGAAGGGTCTATTATGACATATCATGTGTGGGTCGAGGGTAGGGATGTGATAAAACATGCTGTAACTTTCAATGTTGAAGATTTGTCTATGTCTTGTACGTGTAAGTTATTTTTTGAGGTCGGTATTTTGTGTTGTCATTGTTTGCGTATAATGAATATACATTGTGTGTGTGCTATCCCCGAGAGATATCTTACAAAAAGGTGGCGTAAGGATATTGTTAGTGAGCGGGTTTTAGATGATATTCCTGCCGTTGATTCCTCAAACAAATCCATGGCGGGCTCATTATGGAGGATCCAAATGAATAGAAAGTTTCAGAAGTTGATTTTAGCAAGTGAAGATAATATTGGAGCTCGTTTGAAGTGTGAAGAAGCTTTTGAAATTGCTAAATGTAATGTTATACGTGAAGTCAGTCCCATTTATTTTGATGATTGCGCTGATCCTTTGTTGAGTGGTGTTGTTCAAAATCCTCAAAGTAGTCGTGAGAAAGGTAAGCAGAACAAGAGGGAGAAGAGTGTACTTGAGAAGAAGCGTAACCAAGCAAAAGGGAAAATAAACCGAGCACAAATTGTCGAGTCACAAATTAAGAAGGCCGTAGAAGGTCTACAGGTATTTTCTGCACTTTTCTGTAGTTTATAGTTTTTGAGTTTGGAAATTCTTGTGATTTGGACAAATTATGTTACATTAGCATGTTTTTAATTGTGTACTTTTTTTTTCAGGATGGTATTGCTACAGTTGGTGGAGACGGTTATGCCGTGCATCCGAATGTTGGTCCAACATCAAGTTTGAATTTCACAGTTGTTAGTCCGAATACAAGTTCAAAACTTCAACCATTAATACATTCTTTTGAGTTGTAATTCTTTTAGTTTAAAGTCATTTTATAGTTAGTATTTTTTTGATAAATGAAAGAATAGAGAGATAGGTTATTTTTATTTGTCAGACTGTATTCTTTTATTATTTTTTTGGACTGGTGTTTTTTATCCAATCTTTTTTTATTGTAATGCTAACGACTTTTTTTAT
>BMAC01001279.1:0-52414 GCA_014905375.1 Phtheirospermum japonicum | reverse complement strand
CAAGCGGCCTGTTATCGAGTATATCGATGGTGCTCTTTATGAAATTGATGCACKCAATCCAATAATGCTTATCTTTCAACACAAGGAAAAATACTTGTTCTCCATGTTCATTTACATATGATTAGAATATATAATTATGTATATGTAATAAATAATTATAAATATACTCATAAATGTATAATTACCAAATCTGCATCATCAATACTTAGGTCGTGCAATGTGGCCAGCTCACAATCAATCACATTATTAAACTTTTTCTCACCAATCTCATCAGCATTCCTGTCCATTTCCAATTGATCCTGTAGAATTGCCATTTAATTAAAGATTATTTTGTCAACAAAACCGGATTGAATGATAATAAATAAATTAATCCTGCAGAACATTTTCTTACATGTACCAGTGTCGTGAAAACACCCTCTTTGGTTCTCCAGGTGCTCTCCTCATATTATCCAAATTCATTTTTAGGCACCAAATGTCAACAAGGTTTTGGATGACCCACTGATCTGCTGAAAGAGTTTTGAAATCTTTTTTTGTTGCACTGAATCTAATCCCTTCGAATAGTTTCTTGCTGATCAGGCAAACAAGAGCCATTGAGATATAATTATTGTGTGTATTCGATCAATAAAAGTGATGAAAATAAATAGAAGAATATAATTTTAAAAAAAAAAAGCAAATTCATATATTATCACACAGGATTTGCATATATTATTGCATAAAACATGTACATATATCATCACATATATATAATAATCAAATTACCCCATATATAAAAGATTTCTTACTTTTGCGTTTTTTCGGTGGATTCTTGGAAGGCATATTCAAAAATAACCTTTTCCTTCGTTGTAACAAGATCATTCAGTCATTTTTTGTTTGTTGTCTGGAAAGGGGATCTTAGCTTCGACGGGAGATTTCTGAATTTTCTTGTCGGGTTCCTTCGTTTCAGTACATCAACAAGGTCATCCTCCGACTCCTCAAGTAGGCTGTTTTCACAGAATGTAATAAGAAATAAATTTAGTTACATATTTAAATTTTAAAAAGTAATAAATTATTTTTTTAAAAAGGAAACAGTGAATACCTTTTGAAATCTGCTTCTCCGATCGGTGTCAGCTTCCCATTATCATCACTGTTCTCTTTCTCATTTTCAACAAAAGTAGACTCACACACTATAGTCTCTACATCATCCCCACCATTATTATCAACTCCACGAAAATCATCTATAATTGTTTCTATCTCTTCTAATCCTAAAGAGAATGTGGGTGACGATATTCCCTTTGGCATCTTTTTTTTCTCTATGTTGCTATTCGGCACCAGATTAGGTTCAGAACATGCATCCCAAAAGGCGAAAATCACTTTTGTCACGTCTGGGTTATCAAACAAGTCATCATCACAGATATCATTAGGTTTCTGGATTGGTGATTTTTGGCTTGGCGATTATGGGGTCGGTTCTTGCTCCTCAGGGTTTAGTTCTTCATGTTTAGAGTTCAACAACATATCATAGGGTTTCTTCAGAATATCAACTGTTGATTCTGCTTTCCCTATTTCATCCATAACTTATCTAAACTCAACCACAGCATCCGTCATCTTCCCCAAAACGACTGTCAATTTTTTTGTTCCTTCTTCATTGACAGTTTCATAGTCCTTCAATAAATAAAAAATGAATATAAAACAGATATGATATGATATATGACAATTATTTGTGATGCTATATATATATATATACACACACATATAAGATGCATACCAGAATTTGATATTTTTCTTCTTTGGGCAACCGCTCTACAACCTTGCCTTTCCCAAATCCTCCAGCTTTCTTCTTCATTTCCACTCTTTTATTCACTTCAATTGATTCCCCATTTCAACAAATTGGGAATACGCATGACTCTGCTCTTCTTACCTTGAACTCCATCCTGTCAAGGTAACATAGCTGCATAAAAACCAAAATGTTATGGTTTATTTTGGAAATATCTCATATATATATCATCACACAAAGTATGCAAATATGATATGCATATCAATCAACAGAGTATGAACATATCACCACACACATCATATAGTTATCATCACACTGAACGTGAAAATATCATCACAGACATCTTAAATATATATATATATCACGCATAATATGCACATATCATATACATATCATCACAGAAAATATGCACATATCAGCACACACATCATATAATTATCATCACAATGAACATGGAAATATCATCACAGACATCTTATACATATATCTCACATAATATGCAAATATCATAGACATATCATCACAAACATCATATAGTTATCATCACACTGAACATGAAAATATCATCTCAAATATTTTATACATATATCACACAGAGTATGCACATATGATATACATATCATTATACAATATGAGTTTAATTATTCTTACCATCAGAAAAGTCGCAGGTCCTGTAAAATATTTGCTTTCAGATTTGCTTTTCTTCCATTCATCCGTTGCTGAAACAAGCTTTTGAATCATGTAATTACACCAATTACGATTCTTAATCTCATCAACATCTTGAAGAGATTTTAGAATCTTGCAATTGACATATCTATCCTGGTGTGATTTGAACATAGTGGTGACAACAAACACGACAAAGTCGCGTTTAAAGTTATCACCATAGTCAGCCCTCATCTGCAGCTCTTGCCCCATTGCATTTGTAAGAAGACCACCACCTTCAACTTTCCACTGGCTTCTCCATTCTGAAAGGAAAGCCTTGTACACATCATCATCTGCGTTAAAATTTAATTTTAATTTTACAATTCAACAGTGTAAAATATAAAAAAAATAATAAAAATAAAGAAATAATATTTGTATAATATATAGGAAATACTTTTTATTTCAGCATCATCATCGACTGGTTTTTTTCCCCTCGGGAGGTCAAACACAGACACCACATCATCTTCTTCAATTTTCAATTCTTCATTTGCAAGTTTAATTGAACACCGGCAGCAATCAAAATTGCTCACCAAGAACTTCAGCAACTCCGTCTGGTTCTCCTTCACTTTGAGCTCTAGCATTCGGTCAAACCCAGTTTCTCTTACAGCTGCTTTTTGTTCTGAACTGAGGGCAGAAATCAACTTGAAAGAGTGGCTGGGGAGATGTTCTTATTTTCAGATTTTTCTCATTTCGAACATAAATTCTCTTCTTCTTTGCAACTTGAAGAATGGTTTCATCATTCATCGGTTCTTTTCTTTTACGCAGCTGATTCAAAACAACCTGAAAATGAAATAAAATTAATGAGAATTATTATTATTTTTTAGAAAATGTTTATAACCTAACATGATAATAGTGTTTTATAATCAGGTATAAAAAAGGTAAACCTCAGTTGGTTTTATTTTTTGTTCTGCATTGTCTTTTTGTTTGTCCATCATCGCCTCAACCTGCGAATATACGGGATATCTATTTAATTTGAATTTGATTATGAATATTATCTGCCAAAATAGCAAAACAACAAAAACTACTAACCTTTTTTAATTTATTCTTTTTCGGCAACTGTGTTTTGCGATGCTTGACAATCAGTTTCTTCTTCTCGGTTTCTAACTGATTCTGTATGGCCTTTTTCACCATATCAAATTCAGAACCGGGTTTATCGATAATTGTTGTTGCATCAGGTGCTTCAATTGGTGTTTTCTTTTGTTTTCGCTTCTTGTTTCTCTGAGTAGGAGAAGGATTTTTCTCAACCACCTTGCCTCAATCGAATTTTTATTCTTCCTTCCTTTTATGGTTTTTTCATACATATTTCTGTGTAGATCTTCCTCTTGAAGAGTGAGACCTACACCATGTTGATTACCAACTACAATTGGAGTATCTAATTGCTCCAAGGGTAAATTGGTTGCTTTCTTCTTCATATCTATTATTATACACAAAAAATAAAAAGATAAAAACAAAATCAAAGATCATTATACATATCATCACACAGAGTATGCACATATCATCACACATATCATATAGTTATCATCACAATGGACATGGAAATATCATCACAGACATCTTATACATATATACACATAATATGCAAATATCATCACACATATCATATAATTATCATCACACTGAACATGGAAATATCATCATAGACATCTTATACATATATCTCATATAATATGCAAATATCATAGACATATCATCACAGAGAGTATGGAAATACTATCACACACATCATATAGTTATCATCACACTGAACATGGAAATATCATCACAGACATCTTATACATATATCACACATAATATGCAAATATCATAGACATATCATCACAGAGAGTATGGAAATACTATCACACACATCATATAGTTATCATCACACTGAACATGAAAATATCATCACAGACATCTTATACATATATTACACATAATATGCACATATTATATACATATCATCACAGAAAATATGCACATATCATCACACAAATCATATAATTATCATCACAATGAACATGGAAATATCATCACAAACATCTTATGCATATATCACATATAATATGAAAATATCATATACATATCATCACACAGAATATGCACATATCATCACACATATCATATAGTTATCATCACACATAATATGCAAATATCATCACACACATCATATAGTTATCATCACCCTGAACATATCATATACATATCATCACACAGAATATGCAAATATTATTACACAGAACATTCACATATCATCACACTGAATATGAAAATTTCATCACAATATATATATATATATATATATATAATCAAAATCTACAGAATCTGAAATTAAACTGAGAAGTTTTAAGAAAATCATAGAATCGAAAGCATATAATTAAAATACAGATGAATCAACATCATTAGTTTGCTAAACCCTAGATTCAGAAGAATCGGAAGTATATAATGAAAATTTATTAGGGATTTTGTGATGAATCACCATGATATGATGAAACATCAATAATCGACGCTGAACCAATTACCAGTTTGTGAAATAATGAAAGATTTATGAGAAAAAATCAAAAACTTACTGTTGACGGTTAGAGAAGATGAAAATCTTGGTGGAGAAGATGAGATTTTGGTAGAGAAGATGAGATTTCGCCGGAGAAAATCACTGAAGAAAATCGCCCGAGAAGATGAAAATTGACGGAATATGAAATCGTTGCTTTTTTGCTTCGTTTAGTGTGCTTAATGAGTTCTGAATATGAAGTTGAAGAGGCACGCGGATTTCTGGAGGGAGAAGTTAAGCGCGTGGGGGGCTGAGCGAGTGAAATTGGAGTGGGCCCAAAAAGTCTGAATTAGAATTGAAATTGGACTGGGTGCACCTTATTAGATGATCCTAGGTCCATGGTATACCCACTCGTTATTCTTAGTATAATTTAATTTTTTAAAAAGAGTAAAGGACCATAAATGTTTATCTATATATCTTTATACGGTTATAACCCCAACTTGTTCCTGTGACAACAATGGAAACCCATGTGATCTCCATAACATTTTGGCCTTTGTTGGTGACTTATCCCATCTGAGGCATGGCCACCCACCTCCCTCTTTGTTATCATCCCAAAAAATTGTGGCCTTTTATAATTTCGCATTTTATTTTATTTTTTTAACATTTCATCTCTAATATTAATTTCAAGAGTAGGTCTTGGGTGAGACCGGTCTCATAGAATGAGACCACATTTTATCATTTTGTAAATGGATCCAAACCCAATCCACAGCCCACCCAAACCCAAAAACTCGCCCCACTCACGTGAGTGAGAATACAAAACCACCCAATTCAATGTGAGCAAAAACCAACATCTCCCTGGTCTCTGTCTTCTTCAGCAAATGGTAAAAACCCACAGTTCCTTCTCCTATCTCCACCCGTAACTGGAACAGTCTTCACCTCCGGCTCCTTTAAAATATTAGATTTCTAAGCTCTAGCTCCAAAGGTCTTGTAAAATTGAATAATAAAATCACCACAGGAGCAGTGAATCGGAAAATCGAAGAAGCCGCCATTAAATTAGAAAACTAAAGACGCTGCCATTGATTTCTAACCAAATCGAAATATTCGTCGCCATGCTCGAGAGGTGAGACAACACGATTCATAATCAAAACTTCAAACTGTAGTTTCATTTGATTTTTTCCATCATTTTTTTCATCATTGATAATATGTGAATACTTGATTCAAGCCCTAGTTTTTATTGATAAAGTTTTGTTTCAATTGTAAGGTTTTATCATCAATCTATGGGATTTTCCAGAGCTGGTTGCTATTTTGAATGTTCATTTGTTAATTAATTTTCTAATTTCTTGATTTTGGCTGCATATAGTTTCTTGAATCTGTCTATTTTTGTCTATTATATTCCTTTCAGCTCATTAACAAAAAAATGCAAAAATATATCTCTTTTTAAATGTCTAATCCCTCTTTTGTATTGTTTCAAGTCCTATTAATTTCTCCTTAATTTGTAGTCTCATTATATTTTTCAAAATCTAAATGAATATTTGAATAATATATATATATATATATATATATATATATATATATATTTTAAAGTGTTACCAGTTCATTTGTCATTTTTATTAGATAGTAAAAAAGAATGTTAATCATATTTCGCTGCTTACCCCAAAAATCTCTGTTTTTTATTATGAGGTTGTTAAAGATGCTGGCTTTGAGCTGCCTGCTCCCAGAAAATACGCAGTCGACATGTTTTTCTTGCTTACTTCAGACAGTCAAAGGGAACAAAGCAAAATTGTATTTTCAAAGGTGATTTAATGTTTAAATATTATACTTTTGGTGCTTTATGTATGTTCATCATTGCGTTTTTTGATAAATATTGGTCTGATTTATATCGTAGGTTGCTGAATCACTTAGCCATACAGTTCTCGGGTGGTGTCCTATCCGCACAGACAACTCCAGACTGCGCAAGTATGCTCTGCAAAATAGCTCACATTTTTAACGTTCATCTTGTGTTAATGGTGATTGGCCTTGTGCTTCTGAATGGTGAAGCCATACCGTGTCAGGAACAAAAAGATTCAAAAAACTTGTTCATCTTTCCCCTGTAATTTCTAGCTTTCTGTTTGAGGGCCATCGGATTGTGGGCTGCTTGGAAGCTTCACATTAAAAAAGGAATCGATAACTTCTATATTCTCCGCTCGTGGTTGGGCCAAAGTTGCCTCCTCTTGTTTGCAATTCAGTTGGATACTGGATTCGTAACCTTTGGTATCCAAGTAGAATAAGAACTAGTCGGGCAAGGTTGTTTCTGTGGCACGTATTTTCTGGAATTTACATTTACGCCGTAGCTGTATCTACCTGCACCACTGGTTTCCTAAAGAAGGCAACGTTACTTCAAATGAAAAAATTAATAACAGGTTACTAAACAGAGGCATTTCCTGTGAACAGTTTGGATATAATGGTTGTTGTTTGTCTGGTTTTGTGATTCTTGGGGTTGTCTCTATTGTACATGGGAATGATGATGTTTTAACAACACTTTGTAATACTAGTTTATGTTGTTGGGGGGTTTAGAACTTTTTATTTTTATGAACAAGACGTTTACCACCTATTGGCAAGAGTTTGTATTTGTAGTAGAATGTGATATTTAAACAACTTGAGTTACAAATAGTACTTAACTATACTTTAATTAAAAATAGGTATAAAAAACTTGTGGTATTTTAATAATATTTTGTGATACTTTAACAATGTTTTGTGATACTTTAACAATGTTATGTGATACTCAAATAATTTGAGTTAAAAATGTTACTTAATTATGTTTTATAGTAAGAATATGTATAAAAAACTTGTAATACTTTAACAATATTTTGTGATACTTAAACAACTTGAGTTAAAAATATTACTTAACTATACTTTAATCAAAAATAGGTATAAAAAACTTGTGATATTTTAACAATCTTTTGTGATACTTTAATAATGTTTTGTGATACTCAAATAACTTGAGTTAAAAATGTTACTTAACTATGTTTTATTGTAAAATATGTATAAAAAACTTGTGATACTTTAATAATCTTTTGTAATACTTTAACAATGTTTTGTGATACTTGAAAAACTTGATTTAAAAACATTACTTAACTATACTTTAATTAAAAATAGGTATAAGAAACTTTTGATATTTTGTGATACTTGAACAACTCGAGTTAAAAACATTACTTAACTATACTTTAATTAAAAATAGGTATAAAAAACTTGTGGTATTTTAATAATCTTTTGTGATACTTTAACAATATTTTATGATACTTTAACAATGTTCTGCGATACTCAAATAATTTGAGTTAAAAATATTACTTAACTATGTTTTATTGTAAGAATATGTATAAAAAACTTGTAATACTTTAATAATATTTTGTGATACTTAAACAACTTGAGTTAAAAATATTACTTAACTATACTTTAATGAAATATAGGTATAAAAACTTGTGATATTATAACAATCTTTTGTGATACTTTAACAATGTTTTGTGATACTCAAATAACTTGAGTTAAAAATGTTACTTAACTATGTTTTATTGTAAAAATATGTATAAAAAACTTGTGATACTTTAACAATCTTTTGTAATACTTTAACAATGTTTTGTGATACTTGAATAACTTGAATTAAAAATATTACTTAACTATACTTTAATTAAAAATAGGTATAATAACTTGTGGTATTTTAATAATCTTTTGTGATACTTTAACAATGTTTTGTGATACTTTAACAATGTTCTGTGATACCCAAATAACTTGAGTTAAAAACGTTACTTAACTATGCTTTATTGTAAAAATATGTAACTTTAACAATATTTTGTGATACTTCAACAACTTGAGTTAAAAATATTACTTAACTATACTTTAATCAAAAATAGGTATAAAAAACTTGTGATATTTTAACAATCTTTTGTGATAATTTAACAATGTTTTGTGATACTTTAACAATATTTTGTGATACTCAAATAACTTGGGTTAAAAATGTTACTTAACTATGTTTTATTGTAAAAATATGTATAAAAAACTTGTGATACTTCAACAATCTTTTGTAATACTTTAACAATGTTTTGTGATACTTGAACAACTTGAGTTAAGAACATTACTTAACTATACTTCAATTAAAATTAGGTTTAAAAACTTTTATTATTTTAACAATATTTTGTGATACTTTAACAATCTTTTGTGATACTTTAACAATGTTTTGTGATACTCAAATAACTTGAGTTAAAAACGTTACTTAACTATGCTTTATTGTAAAAATATGTATAAAAATTTGTAATACTTTTAATATACACAAAGTTTTATAGTTTATACGAATATCCAAGGTCAATTACATGAATAATATCACACTCTTTTTCTAGAACAATGTGGTTCAAATAAAATTGAAAATTAAAATAGGCAAACTTGGTATTCAAATTTCCCAATGAACCACTTTATATGACTGTCTTCATACTACTCTCCTAACACAAACCCAATTAAAACATGGCCAGTAGATAGATAACACACACAAACACAGCCACAAGGTGTTTTTTTCTTTTTTTTAAACAAACCAGTGCATAAAAAGACTTATAAAAGCAGAGCCAACAAACACTTTCGACCAATCGGACCGAGATCCGTAAATTGCACTTCTAATAAAATCATCAAATAAAATTGCACTTCTAATAGAACCATCAAATAACACCACTACAACTGCACTAACACCACTACACTAGCACAAACATGTCCAGTAGAAAATGCTTGAAATCTCCACCGTCGGCCCGAAGAAACCACAACGCTGGTCCCAAAAATTTTCCTTCGCTCGCCACCATGATCTGAGCTGCGCATCATTGCCATACCCAATAGTCTGGTGCTACATCGCCAAGATAACCTGCTACCCTCAGCCCGCGTCATGTCGTCGTCAATGAAAGGATCCAATCCGCTTTCGGCATTACCATCCTCTGCTCCAAAAATAAAGCATACAATCTCAATATATAAAATAAATAATCAATAAATAAACCAAGTAAATTTATGAAAATTGATTAAAATAAAATATAAATTAAATTACACCCTCAATCCCTAAAATAATAATTTAAATCAATCTAAAAACAAGTAAGCTTCAAACTCAAATTCAGTCTAACTCATTCAACTTGGATGCAAATAAACCGCTATTAAAATCGCACACGAACCTCATATTCATGATTTGAAGAATTTTCGACTTGATGGGCATATGGATAAATTCTCCATTTGCAAAACATTATTCAAGCAGCCAAAAGGATGATTTTTTTGACTAATTGTTTGATCTGTGATCGCCTCCTAAAAGCAACCGCAAACTAGAATCGCCGCTCGGATCTGAAAACCCTCATCGCTTCGTTGCCACTTATTATCTAATCTGTCGGCTTGATATTTTCTCAGTCGTGTATGGGGGGGTAAAATCGATGGTGTCGAGAAGATGAAGAGAGTGAAGAGTTCGCATATTATAATTTAATCTCAAAATTGAGAGATTAAGAAAATTAGACAGTGTGCAATTTATTCTACGAACAGGAAAAGGGTTAAAGGAGCTGATGAGAGAGAGAGAGAGAGTGAATCGTAGGAACGAAGAAAGAAAAATAAAAGGAACCAAATGTGGGTCAAATAAGAATAGGTATCCAGGCTCACTAAATGGGTCGAATTCCGGATCAATTTAACTGGGTATGGTAAAAAGTGGTCTCATAGAATGAGACCGGTCTCACCCAAGTATTTACCTAATTTAAATAGAGCGTCTAAAAAGTCAAAGAAAAAAAAATCATAGTCCTATCAAATTAAGAATCACTTGAAAAAACAACTTTTAGAAACTATTTGATTTGATAATTAACGGTTACCGAATTTAATTAACTGCCATGATTTACATACTATTGTGTAGATGATTGAAGATTTATCTAGTAATTGCTTGTCATGGGAAGCGGACGACGGCGGCGGGGCAAGGGGGAAGGTCTGGGGGTCATGGTCGCCCGAAGAGGACGCGATTCTGACGGCCGCAGTGAAGAAGTTCGGGCTGAGAAACTGGAGCCTGATTGCCAGAGGGGTTCCAGGCTGGTCTGGGAAGTCGTACCGGCTCGGATGGTGTAATCAACTCGTCCCTTGAGATTTCTTTCGCAGCGCGCTTCAAATGTCATCAATCTCGTCGTCTCTTATGGTAGTGCTTTTTTGTATTTCTCCCATTTATGTAAATGCAAATTACCAAGGTAATTTGCTCAATAAGTATTTTTTCCCCTTTTTTTATGTGTGTAACTAGTTTCATTTATTTATATAGAGTCAAATATTTACAAGAAATGTTACAAATATATAAACCCTATTGATATTTTGAATTGTTCTATATTATAACGGCCTTATTTGTTTAGCAAATACAAATTGCACGTAGTTTATTGTAACTTACCATATAGAAGTGTGAAAATTGATTTTATTTAGGGTTTTATCATATATGCAGGAAAATAATGATGAGCAGTTGAATCCATCTAGGGTTTTCTCACAGCCTCAAAAAGAATATCCAACACCAAATGCCACTGAAGATGCCAAAGAGGAAAACATAAATGAAAAGGAGAAGATCATCAATGGCGAATCATTAGATGAGCCTATAAAACCTATTCAGGCAACGACTAAATCGGATACCGCAAAAGGCGAGTCTCTATCTTATGTTTCTTGGTGGGTTTTGGTTATTTGAAAGGATTTTGGAATTTCTTGTGTGCTTCGGTGTTCGGATGTATGTGTTGCGACCGATACAATCTTTTTTTGGTTTTGTTTATATTATTTTTGATTATTAGATACGGGTTTGGAGAAGTTGATATTATTTTATTTTGTATAAAACAGAGGCTGAATGTACTTAAATAACAGTTTCAATGATTTTCCGCTTGAAAACTGCATTTTTTAAATTAATATTTAATAATAGTTTTAGAAAAAAAAGGAAAAAATGAGGGGAAATACCCTTGGGAAAACCGAGGGTAAGAATCCCTCCGATTCACATTATTTTTTTAATATTTTTCAAAATACCGAGGGGAAATTTCCCTCGGTTTTTCCGAGGGTTTATTATTCCTCAGTTTTTCCGAGGGAAAAGTTCCCTCGATTCTTCCAAGGGGAATATTCCCTCGGTTTTCCCCTCGAAAAGATTTTCCGAGGGAAATTGGCTCTCGAAAATTTTTACCGATGAGGGTTTTTCAGAGGGAATATTTCCCTCATTTTCTCAAAAAATCGAGGGAGTTTACCTTAAAACCGAGGGAAAAATTTCTCAGAAAATTGCTGTTTTTTTGTTGTGGTTAATGTAACCAAGTAAACAACTAGGTTACATTTCAGTGTATCATCAAATTCCCCAATTCCTGGTGAACTGAGCTAAAAAGCAAGTAACCTTTACCTGATTTAAAGAAGAATATATATAAAGTAAACCTTCTTTATAAACAAGTTGTGTAATCGGTTAGTCAGAATAAAAACATATAGCTCGCCAGAAACATGTAATTCAAATATACCCATCGCAGCAAAAGGTATGTAAATCCAACATACCAACCAAAAAATGTTACGAACTTGTAAATCAAACATGCTCCTAACATAAGAATTAAAACAAAAACAGTATGTAAGTCAAACTTACTTATAAGCTGAAAGAAAACATGTAAATCAAATATGTCCCCCTTCCAATCATCTTAGAATATGTAAGTCAAACATATTTCAGGACATGAAAAAACATGTAAATCAAACATTTTCTCACACAAACCATCCATCGCCATACCCATATAATCCATTATCGACCTTATAAGAGCGTCGTGTCATACCAACATCCATAAAAACCATAAAACTCATAAAATGGTGTAATGATAACCCTTTTATTAATCGTTGATCTAAACAAGTATCAACCCATAGTTTATGAGAAGTGTGAATAATACGAGAGCATCGTTTACCTTAAGGACCGTCAACCCGTAATGGAAATAAATAAGGATAAGAATGCGAAAAAGTACGAGCCCATAATCCAGAGAGCTAGGTGTAATACTTCTTCAAGTGGCAGATATTCCATCTTCTTGGTAAAGCTTTCCCATTTGCGTCTGCGAGCACATATGCTCTTACCACTAGTACACAAAATCAAATTAGAGGCCCTGCATATAAGGCGGTTTAATTTAGGTCCACCTCAAAATTGATATATGTGGCGCTTGTGTCATCTAAACCGCCTTATAATAAAAAAAAATGCAGGTTGGTGGTTCTTTACATGAACCACGTTAAATAATAATAAACGAGGCAGTTCATTAAAAAACGCCTCTTAATTCTTGTTCGGGTGGCGGTTCATTTACGAACCGCCTCAGAAAAGTTTGACCGGGCGACGGTTTATATATAAAACCGCCTTGTACATTGTCAGAGGCGGTTCTCTAACTGAACCGCCTCCAGGGTCCAAAATTTGAACTGCCGCAATTTAATAACCTGTATACCTGCGCAACATTAAAAAAAATAAAATAAAAAAGCTCTCCCCTTTCCCATAAAACTCCAGCTCTGCCTGCTTTGCTCTCGTCTAAATCGAAAAGCCGTGAGAGAAGAAATCAAAGCCACATCTATGGCCTCCGTTTCTAGTCATGGTGATCTCGGCCCGTCGTTGCACAACAAGCAGGTATTATAATTTATCGTTCATACCCTTTAGATTTTTTAATCCCCCCAATCACGATTTGAATTATTGGAAACCTTGTCTTTGTTATTGTCTTTGTCACAGATTCTTGCTTTGTATACACTCTGTGTTGAAGGAATACTGTGTTGAAATATCAATTGCAAACCATTTATTTTAGAACATAATGATGATTTTGCCTCTGGGAACCAAAATTAAGGTGTAAATTTCGGTGCATACAATTATTTTCAACTTCTGATATAGGTTATTCAATTTCTCAGAATCAGTAATTATGAAATTCTCTGGTCATTCCCTTCAATTCGAACTCAAATAGACAAAAGTCGACATAAATCAGAAAATACAGAGATTACAGGGTCAAAATGCTCCAAAAAGAAATAGAATATGTGAATATTGCAATATTCTATTATTGTTAATGTTGTGAGAAGGTACATGATGGGTTATCTTATAAATGACTTAAAATTGCTAAGAAATGGATAAGGTGCAAGATTTTATTGTGTTTCCTTCAATCTTTGTTTGCAATCTAGTTTAACTTTGAGGTAGGTTTTTGAAATCCAAAAATGAGGCAATATTTGAGCGTAAGTAAATCGAATATGAAGTCATTCATTGGGTTTGGGTGTGAAACTTGTATTCGGCAACGTATTAAGGTTATCTCCACATTACTTTTTGAAAGAAGCTGGCATTCTCATCTTTAGAGGAGTAGTGTCTTGCATTAATAATTGACTTGTAATTTGTGAGTGAGAATATGTCATGTTTGATGAAGCCAGCGTCGAGGAGGTGAAGATTGTGGATGTTGTAGGAAGTAAGAGGAAGGGCCCACGAGGGGATATAAAAGATTCGCCAGATTTTATTGTCAAGACGGTGGCAAAAGAAGTGCGGTTTTAAAATTCGTCTGTGGTTACGGATGCGAGCAATAATGCAATTATTGCAAAGTTGGATGATGGGGATAATTCTGGTTTGCCTGGGTATAAAAGGTTGTATAATTGGATAACGGGAAGAGAAAGTAAGTTGTAAAGCTTAAAGCTTGACATAGAATTGCATGAAAAGCGACGTGAGCGGTTTTGTTTATTTTGGAATTGATAGCTCTCACTATCGATCATGTTTGGGATTGAGCTTGATTTGATTAATTATCATCAATAAGCCAATATGGAACAGAGCCGAAACTGGTTTGAGCTCGAGTTAACACGAGCTTAGTTTAGCTAGGTAATGGTTCAAGCTCAAACAAGCTTTTTAACTATTTTCCCTTGTCCAATTAGTTGAGCAGGCAAAATCTCGAACTGATTACTGATTGGTTTTACATATATAGTAGTCTGAGTTCTTTAGATTTGGTGTTAAATAAGATTTTTTACAAAGATATTGATTACATGTTTATGGTGACCGGATGGAGTGATCACGGATTAATGTATCAGATTCTTGATTCTTACTAACAACTCTTAGGTTCATTAATGATTTTTGCATTATTGTTTGTGCATGCAGCTCTAGAGGTGGTTGAAGAGCCTGGTGATAATTCATTATCAAGGCTGAAGATGTTATACACTCAAGCTAAAGAGCTTTCGGAGAGTGAAGTGACGTGTGTTTTGATTTGAACCCTATTTAAGAAGTTTCTTAATCGTGAAGTTTTTAATTTTAGTTTGTAAAGTTTCCTACCAACTGAAATTAATTCGGAGAGTGAAGTGACGTGTGTTTGATTTGAACCCTATTTAAAAAGTTTCTTATTCGTGAAAATTTTAATTTCAGGTTATAAAATTCCTACCAACTTAAACGATTTCAAGACAGAGATTTTGCTGACGTTAATTAATGTTTTGATCTTGTATTAATAATATCTCTCAGCTATTTGTTCCCAACTACTTACTTATTTTTGTTGTTTTTGCAGTGTTTCAAGTCAATTGTTAGGACAAATTGATGCATTACTGCCTTCTGGAACTCAAGGACAACATCGAAGAAGGATAGGTTTGTACCTGCGATAATAAGCAAGAAAAGTGTCTGAGCCACAAGCAGCTTTCCTAGTTATTAGATGCTGAAATTAATAACAATAATTATTTCCTGAAAAGTGTCTGAGCCATAAGAAAGAAAAGTGTCTGACAACATCGAACACTATTTTATTTCGTACATAGAATCAAATTCATAACAATAATTATTTTATTCATATCGATAGCTCAAAATATTTTATTTTAATGCCACAAGCAGCTTTCCTAGTTATTAGATGCTGAAATATGGTATATCACATTGCCTCAACGTTTTTCCTTATGCCTGGCTATAGCAAATGGGCTCTAAAGATGTGTAAGTATGGATGTCACTTGAAAGCTTAGTTTTTTTTTAACATTTTTCGCGAGTGCAGTTTATTTAGCACCACTTGAACCTGCGCAGTAGCAGGAGCCTCCGCAGTGGCCGTGTAGGTCGAATATACAAATTAAGAGATTAAAAACCCAAAAGACCAATAAGTAGTATCTATGTGTGTGAATTTTTTTTATTTTTTTTGTGCTCTTATCATTTTGTTTGTATGTTCATTTTTCTCTTATTATTATTATGAATATTTTTTGTTCACTTTGGGATAATTTCATGTGTTACTAAAATTCAACTAGTTTTGTTTGTAGGGATTTGCCATACTAGCAGTTGGAAAGAATTATATCCCCAAACATTTGAATGTAAGTCTCCTTTTGTTATATTCAATAGTGTCAATTCTAAAACTCAATGCTTCTACGTAATCTTTTTAGTTCTCTTTATATTATTTTCATTTTGGTTAAATTAAGGGATGGTTGCATATTCAACACTAGAAGTTTAGCCTAATTACAAAATCTCTGTTATTGCATCCCATTCAGACTTGAAGTGTCGCCGGATTACAGAAAACTCAGTTATGATTTCTTTTTAATTATGTCATTTTCATAAAGCCTCCGTAAGGCTTTATGCGGGCTCAAGCAAGCTCATCTCAACTTTTATTTTTCTCTCTCTCTTTCCCTCTTTGTTTTCTATTTCCATTACACTGCCTCTCATCTCATCCAACTTGCACTTTTTTTGCTTTCCTGCTCTCTATTTTGATCACTCAGCAATTTGAATCAGTTACAACTTCTCGCAGCTAATTTGTGCCTTGTCTAACTGGTTTGAACTTTTCCTCTCTATATTTATGCCTTTTCTCTTTGTTCTTCTAAAATCCTGATTTCTATATCGATTACTATTCTGTTTTTGAAATTAATTGTTTGGAGTTTTTACAATTGATTTTGTAAGTTACTTTGCTGAAATGTGTTGTCAAATTAATGTGTTTTACAATTGGTGGTCATTCATGTTTTATTTTTCTCCGGTTTTGGTACTTCATGAGTATGTTTTGGTTTGTGTATATCGACAATCGAGTTTCTACTATTGGTTGTCATTCAAGTTTTTTTTCCTCGTCTTGTTTCATGTAGCTTGTTATGTTCTTTAGGTTTTCAATTGGTTATTTTGTTAAGTTCTTTACAATTTATTTTGTTGAAATTAACTGTTCAACCAAATTCTCGAGTATGTTCTGGTTGTGTCTAGAGTAATGATAGTAACTTTGATTTTTACAATTGATTTTCATTTTTTTTTTTGTTATTACTTGGTTTTTGTTGTCTAGCTCGATATGTTCTCATTCAAGGTTTCACTTGATTTTTGTTTACCTGATATAGTATTGTTTGATTACAGTTTCAGGATGGAACCCAAAAAATCGTCTACCGACGGGCAAGACTATAGGGTCGTAAATCTTAGTAATGGTCTTTTTGTTTTGCTGTTTCATGATGACGAGGTCGGCGAGGGAGATAACAAGGTAGGTAAAGTGGTTTAAACCTGGACACAATATAAAAAACAATAATCTCAACCACTTGTATGTTGTGTAGTGATAATAATTTTCGGTTTAGTGTGCTGCTGGACTTGTGTGATAATCTGTGGAGGTGAGTATAATGGAATTATTGTAAGTGAATGAGAAGTTTTGAATATTTGGTGAGATGGTCGGGAGAGCAAAGGTAAATTGGAATATTTTTTTGTTAATTGGCTTTCATATTTACAAAGTCCCAAGTCAATTTATAATATAACTGTCGGTGAGTAGCACTTCTTCAACCGACTCAAAATCACTTATTCATTGCATTTTGTAATTTTCTAGATTACATTTTTTTAACATTATGAATATATGCACGTGGAGCTTGCTTGAGCCCGCATAAAGCCTTACGGAGGCGAAATTTGTGAAAAACATTTTAGAATAGGAGAAAATTGCTTGATGTATGCTTGATTTCATCGTAAGTTAGTTCAAAAGTAATCAGGATTTTATCCTTTAGTTTTTCATTTTCCTAAATATTCAGTTTTCTCTTAAATTAAGCAACTTAAGTTTTTGGGCCCTGTTATCATGATATTTTCAGGATTTCTTTCTCTCGAGGAGATTGACGTGTCTGAGTATGGGTTGAAAATTTCAAAAGTCGATGTGGAAAATAAGTGGAAAAAGTTAAAAGGGAGAACAAAATCATAGAAAAGTAAGAAAAATAAAGGCGGTGTGGACGAAGGCTCTGGTGGTGAGCCTTAGTAAATCTGAATGTAAGGCCGAAGAGATCATATTGGCGGATGAGAAGAAGGAATCGAAGCTAAAAAAAGAAAAAGAAGAATGCGAAGAAAATGAAAAAGCATCATCTGAAGAATATCGAGATAATTCAATTAGAGGATATTGCAGAGACAGATGCAGGTTAGAATTCATTTACTTCAAATGAAATTTTTTCGCAGATTTCAGAATTGGGATATATTAATCTTTCAAACAGTGGGGAGAAAATTGAATTAAGTAGGATGTTGAATAATTTGAAAATGTTGTCGTGGTGCAACTGCATATTATGGTGGTGAAATATATATATATTAAATAGCTATGAGATTTGGTTTTCGATTTGTTGCACATGATAAAATTTTGTAATACACAGACAATTTTGTTTTTTATGCAAAATTTCATGATGAAAATTAAATAATTGGTATTGAACTTCTTGGTGAAAATTTTATTGATGTTCTTTCAAATATGCAGTATTAATGCACGTAAATTAAAAAATTGTGAATTTTAGTAGGATATAAAGTTGGTATTATTTGGAATCTTGTCATTATTGCATATGGGTTGTTTTGATTGTGCCGTAATTTGATATGTATGTTGTTGGTTTTGTTTGAACAAATACTTGGTATAATTCAATTTCATGAAATAAGTGATATGGTTAATTTTAGTGGTGTATATTATTTGATTTAACAATTATAATGATATGTAGATTTTGTAGCTGGCAGGACGAGGGAATTAAAAGAAAAAAAAAGAAAAAAAAATTGTGTGAGTTAGATGCGGTTCTGAATTAGAACTGCCTCCGTAGAGGCTAACAAAAGGGGTGGTTCAAATATAATGACCGCCTCTTAATTATATATCATTAGAGGCGGTTCATATTTAATACCGCCTCAGGTGATGAATCATGAGGCGCTTAAATCCCAATTTACAAAGAGCATTGGAGGCGGTTATTATATTAAACCGCCGCCCCTTTTCGATAATATGCGAACCACCGCCCGGATTAACTTGTAGAATTTGCGGCGCCTCGATTAGAGGCGGGCCAAAACTGCCTCTAAAAGCTATTTCGAACCGCCACTAATCGCGTTTTTTACACTAGTGTACTTGTAATACTTTGGTGATCTTGAATGGTCCTATCCAATTCGGATACAGCTTTTTAGTAGTATAAATTGCATCAGCCCGCTTCCAGACAAGGTCGCTGATCTGGAAGTACCTTCGTTTTACCTGTTTGTTAAAGGTCGCTTGTATTCGCTGTTTGTATCTCTCCACGCGTGATGCAGCCTTGTACATATTTCATCGATTATTTCAAGAGCTCCTTTAGCAATCCGTTCGTTATGTTCCGCATTAAATGTTGCTAACCGATGAGATCCTCCTACTATTTCTGTCGGGATGACAGCTTCCATGCCATAGACCAAGCTAAAAGGTGATTCGCTTGTTGTAGTTCGTGGTGTTGTTCGATATGCCCATAATACAGAAGAAATCTCTTCAACCCAAAGCCCCCCTGCTTTCTCCAGTCGCAATTTTATTCCCTGCACAATGATACGATTAGTGACTTCAACCTGTACATTAGCTTGGGAATGTGCCACAGAGGTAAATCGCTACTTCATTCCCATCGTCTTGCACCATTCCTGGATCATGTGCCCATTTAATTGTGTCCCATTATCCGAGACCAACACCCGCGGGGCACCGTACCTACAAGAAATAATGTTAAAGATAAAATTGATGATGTCCTATTCGCTAATGCCCGTCACAGCCTCGGCCTCAACCCACTTCATAAAGTATTCCACCACAACCACCAAGTGACGTTTCTTGCAAGGTTTTCTTGGAAAAGGCCCCACATTATCGATCCCCTATTGCACAAGAGGGCAAGGCGAGCTCATCCGCATCATATCTTCCATGGTCACGTGAATGATACGAGCGTGCATCTGACATTTCCTGCAGGTCATAACGAGCTCGCCTGCCATGCTCTTCATTCCTGGCCAAAAGAATCCAGCCCACAAAGCTATCCCCACTAATGCCCTTCTTTTTGCATGATCATCGCAATAACCTTCATGTATCTCTCGTAATACCTCCAATCCTTCCTCCTTTGACAAGCACTTCAAGTACGGGCCAAAGTGCGACCTCTTGTATAAGTCTACATTCATCAAACAAAAGCGCACTGCCGTCCTGGCTTCTTTAGTGGATAATTGTGTGTTCCCAGCGAGCACCTTGTCGAGAGTCTCCGGAATCGACGCCCACCAATCTTCCCTTTCATCTATATCCATAATCTCTTTCTCTTTTTCCACACTGCTATGCGCTAACTCCATTAATGTGACCCTTCTTGTGTCACATATACCCAATGCCCCAGCCATCTTGGCGAGTTGGTTTGCCCGGGTGTTATCAGCTCACGGTAGGTGCTCCAACTTAAACTTCTCAAGTTAAGTTACTCCGTACTTGAGTTTCTTCAAGTATTCTTGCATGCGTTCCTCTCTTGCCTCAAAAGGCCCATCATACTGGCAAGCTACCAGTTGGGAGTCTGTATAAGCCTGAATTCGACGTGTTCCCAGCTCGCTTCCCATTTTTATGCCCTGGAGCAATGCCTCATATTTGGCCTCATTGTTAGAGGCTTTAAACCCCAGCTGGATCGCATAATCGAGGTTTTCTCCTTATGAACTAGTCAAAATAATCCCTAGCCCAGCTCCTGACTCCATAGTTGACCCATCTGTGTGTAACAGCCATGATTTTTGCTCTTCCCCTTGCTCTGCCGAGCGTACCATCTCTTATAGGAAATCCTCTAACACTTGTGCCTTAATAGCTGTCCTGGGCTCGTATATCACATCGTCTTCGCTGAGCTCGACCGCCCACTTCACCAGTCGCCTTGATACATTTGGATTACTCAAAACCTATTTTAGGGTTAAATTAGTGTGTACCTTAACCTTATGACCCAGGAAATAGGGCCGGAGCTTCCTCGTCGTATAGATCAGTGCAAACCCTCCTTTCTCCAGTTGCGAGTAATTCAACTCAGCTCCCCTCCTACTAATATAATAAATAGGCTTTTACACGCCTGCATCCTCCTTGATAAGCACTGAGCTTACCGCGGCCTCTCCAACAGATATGTATAGGATCAAATCTTCGCCCGGCATTGGCTTGGTCAGTAATGGGATCTCCGCCAAGTACTCCTTAAGCTTATCGAAAGCTTCTACTTCTTATTTTGTCCATTCGAGTTTAGATCCCTTCCTCGTCGTCCTAAAGAAAAGAACACCCTTTTATGTCGACCTGAAAATAAAGCGACTAAGCCCTGCAATTCGACCAGTTAATACCTGCACGTCTCGCACTGTTCGGGAATGAGGCATCTCCATAATAGCTCGCACCTTCTCCAGATTTACCTCGATACCTTGCTCCGTCACTATATATACTAAAAACTTGCTAGATCGTACACCAAATGTGCACTTCTTTGGGTTAAGGCGCATGCCATATTGCCTTAGTATGATAAAGGCCCTTCGTAAATCCTCCACGTGTGAGTCCACCTTTTTACTTTTCACCAACATATCGTCCATATAAACCTCCATGGTGGACCCCAAATGGTCTCTGAACATCTTATCCGCCAACCTTTGATAGGTCCCCCTTGCATTCTTCAATCCAAACGGCATATAAATGAAACAATAAGTACCTGTGGAGGTGACAAAACTCATCTTGGGTTGACCTTCCTTTGCCAAAGGGATTTGATGTTATCCCTGCGATGTTTTCATCATGCTCAATAGTTCGCAACCTGAAGTTGAGTTGATCAGTTGTTCAATGCATGGTAATGGGTAGTGATCCTTTGGGCATGCCTTGTTCAATTCGTGGAAATCCACTCACATCCTCCACTTCTGTCCAAGTTTTGGCACCATCACAACGTTGGATAAATACTCCGGGAATTGGATCACCCGGATGTGTCCTGCTTTTAGTAATTTTTGCATCTCCTCCTCAATCACCTTATCTAGCTTTGCCCCAAAGTATCGCCTCTTCTGTCGCACAGGTCGCGCCTCTGGATCAACATTTAAATGATGTTGTGCAACCTCCGGAGACACTACTGGCAGCTTCTCATCTACAAAAGCAAAGATATCCCGAAATTCCCTTAGTAAAGTTATGAGTTCCTCCTTCACAGCTTCTGTCATTTGAGTCCCTATCCTAGTAGTATACTCTGGCCTGCCTTCTTCTAATGAGATCTACATGAGTTCTTCATGAGGGCGGATAGAATTCTCCTCCTCCCTCATTCTTTTGGAGCTAAGTATCCCCTCATGCACGTCACCTGCTCTTTCTCTATTCCCCTCACTCATCCTTTTCCGCACCGTCATCTGATAGCACGACCGAGAAACCTGCTGCTCTGATAAAATCTTGCCCACCTTATCTCCCACCGGATATTTAATACTCATGTGGTAAGTAGAAGTGATTGCCTGAAAAGCATTAAGAGCAGGTCGCCTCAATATCACATTGTATGCCGAATTCCCTTTGCAGATTAAAACTTTAGATCCTTCTTCACTCTTAGTTCGCCTTTTCCCCATGCCACAGGGAGTGCCAACTCACCTTCGGTGAAAACCTGTGTGCCATTAAAATCAGAAATTGGGGTTTTTACAGGCAATACCTTTGTCTTCAAGTTCATCTGGTCCAAACACTCTCGGTATATGATGTTGACCGATCTTCCATTGTCTACAAAAACCCGTCCGGCATCATACCTTACTACCTCAGTCTCAGTCACAAGCGCGTCGTTATGCTCCACCTACAAACCACGTCGTTCGTTGAGACCGAATGAAATCACTGGTCCGGATGCCAAAGGTTACCTATTGATGGTCGTGGCCTCCCACGGTCCAGGTCGTGCTGCCTTTGCATGTCTCTTGCGCGCATTATTTGTGTATCCATCTGTTGGCCCTCCAAAAATCATGTTTACTCTCCCCTTATTATTCCCCATGGTTCTTCCTCGATCATTACGTTTTTGTCCTTGTTGTTGTGGTTGTCTCTCTACCTGAGCTGGCGGAGGACCTCCTGGAGGTGGCAGGGGTAGTTGTTGTACTGGTTCTCGAGGTTCCTTATCCCTATATATGAATTTCTTCAGGTGCTCTGCCTTAATCAATCTTTCAATTTCTTCCTGTAGGTGCCTACATCACTCGGTCGAATGACCATAATTATTGTGAAACCTGCAAAAGAACTCGGATTTCGGGTTAGTAGGAATTCACGTACAGCTCTCCGGCCACCTGATATCATCAGGTATTTGGTGCTCCATGATCGTGAACACTTTCTGGTTCCGCAATATCCACTCCGAAGCGTAATCTGTGTTCCTCTTCAGTTTCTTCGACCTGTATGTATTTCGCGCATTTGTCCAAAACCTCTTCATATGTGTACGCAGATCGCTTAGCTAATGACTTGCGTATATCCTCCCTTCTCAGTCCTTGATGCAATACCCCTGGTTTCATCTCATCCGCGGTCGTAGGCACTTCCAAGGTAGTTCGGGTAAATCGGTTTATATAATTTCTCAAACTTTCTCTCGATCACTGCACCATTGTGAAGAGAGACTCTGCAGTCTTTGTGTTTCCCTTGGCACTAGAGAAATGCTTCAAAAAGCCGCTTTCATGACTTGGAAGCTAATGATCTTTCCTGGTGCTAACTGGTGGAACCAGTCTTGTGCTATCCCTCTCAATGTGGATAAAGGAGCTCAACACGCTACAACATCCGTATACTATCTTAGCACCGCTTCATTTTCAAAACCTTGCACATGACACGTGGGTTCGGACAACCCGTCATATTGGAAATCCAATCCTTTATACCCCCAAGGTAGTGATGCCTTCAATATCCTTTCTGAGAAAGGATGCCCCTTAAATTCAACAGGTCCCGCTCCAGCGACCTATTTTTGTAAATCTCGCAATGCCTCCTGCATATCTCTAAATGCGCGGGAAGCCGACCCCACTTCCTCTTTGTCTCTTTTTTCATCTCGCTGGGCCCAAAGCTTAAAAGACTTCCTGCACGACCTGTTATCCTCGATTCTCTAATCGCTATCTTCATCCTCATCCTCATTCTGCTGGGCCCGACGTTTATAAGACTTCCTTCACGACCTATCATCCACAAATCACCAGTCGCTAACATCATCATCTTCTTCCTCTAGACATTTGTAATACCTTCTACGCGATCCTCCATCCATGCGCAACCGATCCTCCACGTCATATTCTTTAGACGAGGATATGTATTTGACTAGATATCTCTGTCCTCCCGAACTTCTAAGTAGCTCAGGGCTTGGCCTCCATGGTTCCTGCTCTCTGCTCTATTTCTGGATAGCGGTTAGCGGCTCTGGACTATATTCGTCATCCTTCTTACTATCTTTAACCTTCTTCCTGCCCTCTTCACCCCCCAAGATTTCATCAAACCTCTCCAATTTGTCCGGTGGCACCAATCCCATCAATTATTCGAGGAATCCCTTATCAATGTAACAAGTTATTCCTTTTGGTAACTCCTTCCATTCTTTTGTACCTATGTGGTTAGCCCTTTGTTTGACCACATCCGGAGCCTTTTTCTCACATCCTTCTTCTGGTTGTTTCATCTTTTATTCTCGCGGCGAGGGTGGTGGCGTGGTGGTTGTTGATTGGTTTGTTTTGTCCCCTTGCGGTGGTGTGTTTTCTTCCCCTATCTGTTTCTCTTCGTTCACCCCTTTTGTCTTACTTTCTTCCGCACCAAAATTCAAGTTCCGATGTGTGATATCTATTCCCTTCATATTACACTTGTAAAATCTCTCACGCCTTTTGCGTAAGGACTCGATGTCCCTCTTTCCCACAAACGGTGCCACTTGATGCGACCAAAAAGATTAGTGCCTCGAGAATAGAAAGTACTAACCTCAAATATACAATCAACGACCTGATCAGCCTCTAGAAATCTCCTAGCGACCTGATCGATCCTTCCTGCAAAATAAAACCCAAGCCAGGCGGTGGATAGACCTGGCGTAGGCCCTCCGATGCTTAAGTCAGAAAGTGTTTGAGAGAGTTGTGCGAGAGCTTAAAACGTAGAATGTAAATCAACTTAGAGAGAAAAGAATGAGGCTCGAGTCCTCTATATATAGATGAGAGATGTGTTCCCAATCTAGAGTTCCCATCTCCTATTAGAACTATAATTCTATAAATAGCGACCGACTTGGAATTAGGATCTCACTTGTATGCTAAGTTTCCATAGATGTGAGAACTCTCACTGAATTACCGTTATACCCTTGAGCCTATAACCATGTCCATAAGTGTAATCTACCGGGATCCCATAAAATAGCCCGTATTAGCCCAACAGGGCCCAAAACCATGTTAAATCATAAAACCCAGCTCTCACCGAGCTACCACTCAGTGCCGAGCTGTCTTAATATCACTTATCTCATAAGAGTTTGCCACCTCACATAAGAGTTCGCCCACCTCCCAAAAGGATTACACCTTCAAAAGAAGGAAGTCGCTTACTAAATTAGTATAATACCTACATGTTTGCCGATGTGAATATTTGATGTCGTATCAACTAGTCCCCCACATTCTACTTGATTGAGGTAGGAAACCAAGTTGAATGTAATCATAAGTTAACCCCAAAAGTCAAATCGTCATACCTCTTGGTAAAAGCACGAAACCATCAGCCATCACTTCCCATTTAAGAACATTAAATGCGCTCTGAAAAGTGTCAGACATGCGTCGCCAGTCCGTTACCTCTTAATATATTTAATCTGGTGGGCCAGAAAATGAAAGACACACAACAAAACCTACCAACTTTCCCGCCCATCGAAAATCCCTTTGTCCTTTCAACTTTATGCCGCCAAATACATAAAACACCTATTCATATTCATTTCTCCCCATTTCATACAACAAAGCAAACTTTCGCCATTGTTCTCTGCAAAAATACCTCCAGAGTTCTGCAAATAAAAAGCAAGGCAAACCACGACGCGTCCATCATACTACAATCATCATGATAATTAAGTCCCCCTAATTCATCATCCCAATACTATTTGTATCCTTTTTCAGTGAATCGCTGTTTACTGAGTGTAATTTAATTAATAATATTTTTTTTCTTCCCTCCCCTTCACTTAACTAACATAATCCTATGGTAAATTTAGCTTCATCCACCTCTGATTCTCAATACCCTAACTCACCCCCTCCTCAAGATGTACCATCCAAAATGGAATCTGTAGAGATTCTATTGGTCCGCCCTAAAAAAGAAAAACCCCAACTGCACCCAAATCCGGTTTAACTGATGAACCAAAGGGAAATATTTCCTGGTCCGAACTAGAGGCCCAAACCAGAGCCCTGAATGAAAATATCCCTGAAGGCATACCATTAGCTCAACTAAAAATGCCTTCATCCTCACAATCTGACTTTTTATTTACTAACCTCGTAACCATTGTACCTCCCTCGGCTCATGCCGACCTACCTCTTCTTCCGCAAGCTACATTAATAACCACAGAAAACCCTTGGGTACTCCTCAACTTGAGTAATCTTGAAGAATTCCTCAAATTCCTTAATCTCCCAGAGACTATTAAACATGTCTTCCCCAAAGCCGGCAAAACTGATCCTGATCACCCGCCACCGAACCACATCACTCTATTTGATGAACAGTTAAGGGCGGGCATCAGGTTTCCCCTGTATTGGATCTTGATTGACATGCCTGAGAAGTATAGGGTCGCCCTTTTTCAAATGACCTCTAATTCTATTAAGTTCATAACAGGATATATATATTTGTGTACATACCGTAATGTAGAGCCCAACGTAGGTTTTTTCTATTTTTGCTTTCAAAATGAAAAGGCAGAAAGGTTCTTTCTAGTGAACCCCTCGTCCAAAATCCACAAATGGCGAGCTAGGCTTTTCTTCCTTCATTCTACCGATCCTTGGCCATTTCTTACCGAGTGGCAAGAGGCAACCCCTGACCAAGAGGTGGCACCCTCTCCCAAAAAATAACCTACCCTTTTATCAATAATATTTTAACCTGCTCTCTGAGTGGAGCAAATGCCCCTACAATGTGATGAGGCTCATAGAGTCGAAAAGAGTATACTCCTTTATAGGTCTTAGCCTGCGACCTCTGGAACTAATAAGATCCGAATTCGGTAGGTTCTGCCATATCTCAAATCTCTTTAATCATAACCTTGTATTAAAATGAATAGTAACACAACTTTTATTGTAGAGAGGATTATTTTTTATTTCAAGTCCAGCTCGGAGGGAGGGGCCACAATTCAGTCGGACCCCAGCCCAGCAATGATGTCGGCGATCTCAGCTCCAGTCATTGACGTTGACAGAGAGGTGGAGCTTGTATTGGCTGCAAGAGATGAGCTAGAGGGGCCTGCAGATGTGGAAGATCAAATGCCACTACGAACCGTGCTCAACAAAGGAAAAGGGAAGCAACCAGCTCGCGAGCAAGCTCCAACGCAGCGCGCTCCTCCTGCTCTAAAATGCCGTCGCACTCAAACTCCAAGGGCATCCACTTTGAGTCCCCCCGAGTCTGAAAAAAGGTCTCGCTCAATGCCAGGATGCCGACCAGATCTAATCACTACTTAAAACACAAATGTGGACCTAAGTGCTTTATTTATTCTGATATAATCATATATGCAACACTGTGTTATAATTCTTGCATTTCATCTTACTCCCCATATATTTCATAAAATAGTTGCAACCTTGGATGGCCTCTCTATCGAGCCACTTACTGTCGGAGACCTCTGAGGGCGAGTTGAAGAAAACGTACGACGAGCTATTAGTTCAGGCAGAAAAGCAAACGTAACAGCTATCATTAACACAAGGAGAGCTGGATGAAGCTCGTCGACAACTGGCAGCTCAGGAAGAGGAGCTAAACGTCGCCAACAGTCAGCTAGGGATGTTGAAGGATGAGGCCGCTCGGTCGAGGGATCGAATAATGAAGTTAGAAGGTCTTGTGCAGGAGAAGGAGAGACAATCGGAGGAAATAGGTCGCATAGCTCGAGAGCAAGGGGTTGCTGAGGTAAGGGCTGAGGGAAAAGCCGAAGGGATAGCTGAAGGTTGCCGAACGTTCTTTCAAAGTGAGGTGGGTAGACGATTTTTGGAAGCATATAGATCCCAGCTGATGGCGGCGTATCAGCATACGACGACTTTTCTGAGGAAGGTAGGAAGAGGAGCAAAATATTGGTTCAAATTCACCACGGAGCGAATTAAGACCCAGCTCACCATGGCAAATGTGAATTTCGAGCCAGATGTGAAGGCAATAGAAAATGTGCTCCCTGCCTTCACCTTTTGACGAGGTGATGAAAATCAATCTATTAATGCCGATTGGTGGACTAATGCCGATTGGTGGACTACCTGCACAGGTGAAGCGATCCTGAAAGCTGGACTTGCCACCGAGCTTAAGGCTCCCTTATATGATCTGGTCGTTGATTGCACCCTTCCTGAATACCAAACTTGTAATAAGATTCTTAATTTCCCGACTTTGAACCCCCATGTATGAGTTAATTTATCATTTGTTATGACTTAACTGTGCAAAAGTTTTCTCTGATTACGAATTTCATTGTGCCCACCTTATTCCGTGATTATAAAACCTGTCATAAGATGGTTATAAAAATATCTTAGAACCATAAGTATAATTATACTTGACCATAAGTAATGTAGATCAACAAAACATTAAGGTCATCATAATGGAAATAAACCAGAGATAACCAAGACCTTACTTAGTCCCCTGAGTTAATGTAACCAAGTAAACAACTAGGTTACATATCAGAAAAGCCACTAACCTTTACCTGATTTAAAGAAGAAGATATATAAAGTAAACCTACTTTCTACACAAGTTGTGTAATCGATCAGTCAGAATAAAAACATATAGCTCGCTAGAAACATGTAAATTAAATATACCCATCGCAGAAAGGGATATGTAAATCCAACATACAAATCAAAAAGTGTTAAGAACATGTAAATCAAATATACTCTTAACAAAAAATTAAACAAAAATAATATGTAAGTCAAACGTAATTATAATTTGTATTTGTTTTCGTTTTAATTTTCTTTATGCGCAAATATTGTGATAAGTGGGTAATTATTTTTTGCTTCATATAAAATTTCACGAAATCACACTAAATAGTTAAATTGAAACGAGTAAAAAATGTATATACTTGCACACAATCACGTGTAGAACCTAAATAATTTAACTCCAATTTATATGAGTGGCTGAGGCAACATCATTGAAATTTGTAAACGTGTTTTCGAACGTGAGGATGAAATCAGTTACTAAGTTCGTGGAATGGAGTATGCACCACAAAACACTATCTCTACATCTAGCTACCTTGTCCACATAATTTTGCCAAGGCTAAATAGGTTGTTATTTTTCTCAATAAAACAAAGGGTTGTCACTTTTGAAATCGAACATAGATAAGAAAAACAATAATATAATAATTAACGAATGCCCACAAATGAGACATTTTACGAACGAGTTCGTAACGATTATTATTGTTTAATAACAAAGCCTTATGAAAAAAGATATTTACAATAACCATTATTATTCTTACAAGTTTGTGTACTCCGTAGTATTCAATCTTTAAATTTTACACCATTTAGTGGACTTAGCAATTTTACATGTTTGTCAAACTTGAGAATTCAGTCTTCGAGGATAGCAATTGGTTAAACATACTGCATATGCATATCTAATGCTCTTCAAATCCGATAATTTATAATCTCTATTAATGGCTGCAAAATTTTATTTTTTTAAAATGGTGTTTACAATGAGTTACACGAAGTGCATTGATCAGAGCATCATCAATGCAACAATGTTGAAAGTAAAAAAATTGACACATGAAATAAAAATAATTATGTAACATATTAAATGCTTGATATTGTCAAGAGCAATGTTAAATTCTAGACATTACTCTTGACAATGTCTACAATTAATTTTAAATATATCATCAAATCATCTTATTTCTCTCTCTTTATTTTTTCTAAAAATAAATAAAATAAATTATCACATATATAAAATTAATATTGATGTATTGAAGAATTTTTTTTATAAAATGTTAATTTCATTTTTCACATATAATCAATTAACACTATTAAATTGGAAATGCTATTGATTTACGTAATTTGTCATACATGCTTGTGTGGATCATGTAAACTTTAAAGATTTACCAATAATTATTTCGACACACTCAAAAATTTATCATGCCACATTGAAAGATGGTAAGTGTGAAGTTTATAATTTAATTCTATTCACTTTATTGGTTATTTATGGTTTCCACTTACTGTAAGCATTACACAAAATCAATTTAGCATTATCAGTTCATATTTAATTTCTGAATTTTACTTAAAAGACCGTTGTATTGTTGTACCTCTCCAAGGCTCTCCCTCTGCCCTGCTGCTTTCATCATCATCATCTCTTCTTTCAGTGGGGAGAGAGAGAGAGAGAGAAGCAGAGAGCCTCTCACCGCACAGAGTTCTTCTCGTCCAATCTGTATTTTCGCACAGGCCGAAACTCTCATCTTGCCCTCTTCTTATCTACTCTCTCACACACACTAATTTCACTCAAATACACACTCTAACATACCTAAAAGATTTAACCGATAAGAGGCAAAGGAAAAAAGAAATGGATTTAGCCTCAAAACTCCAATTAATCGACCTGCGCTCAAGTTTCCTCGCCGGCACAGCCCCATTCACCCGCTCTTTCCCCGCCTCCGCCTGCCGCCCCCTCCGCCGCTCCTTATCCACCACCGCCGCATCATCCTCGCTCAAAACCACAGGCATCTATTCTAATATCCCCTTCAAACACCGACCCCTAACTTCTTCAATATTACAAGCGGTTGCCACCGAAACATCCACATCCACGGCGACGGTTGCGGATGAAGATATAGAATCACTTTTCTCCGATAATAACAATTCCAACCGATCTGAATTCAACTACAAGAGGGTCAGTAACAAAAACTCGAGCGGTGCATCCACCATTTCTTCGGGTGTGAGGTTAGAAAACGTGAGCAAAAGCTACAAGGGCGCTACTGTGCTGAAGAACATCAATTGGGAAGTTAAGAATGGCGAAAAGGTAGGGTTAGTGGGCATTAATGGTGCGGGGAAGACGACACAGTTGAGAATCATATCCGGTTTAGAAGAACCGGATACTGGGAATGTGATTAAGGCGAAGAATAACATGAAGATTGCGTTTCTGAGCCAAGAATTCGAGGTGGTGTCGACGAGGACAGTGCGAGAAGAGTTCTTGAGTGCGTTTAAGGAGGAAATGGAGGTTGCAACGAGGCTAGAGAAGGTACAGAAGGCGATTGAGAAATCGGTGGATGATTTGCAGCTGATGGGGAGGCTTTTGGATGAGTTTGATTTGCTGCAGAGGAGGGCACGAGCTGTCGATTTGGATGAGGTTGATGTGAAGATCAGTAAGTTGATGCCGGAGCTCGGTTTTGCGCCTGAAGATGGAGATAGGCTTGTTGCATCTTTCAGTGGAGGGTGGCAAATGAGGATGTCACTTGGGAAGATTTTGCTGCAGGTATAAATGAATAATTGATACTATTGTTTGGATTTGTGTATTTGTAGTATTTGTATTATTAGCATTTGATGGATGTGTGTTTTAACTGCAAGAATTCTCGAAGTTATGGTTGGCCCTTATGTGAATTTGTTATGTTGTAGAGCTGAAAATGGATATGATCCACACTACGAGATTGATTCTCAATGGAATCTATCGGTATAAGAATGCCTTTGATGACTTTGTTGGTCTGTAGGGAAATTTTAACATATTATGAGTCATTGGGGAGTCACATTGGATGATTGCTATTTGAAATAGTTTTGGAAATTATATTGTTGACTGATTATCTGTGAAATAATTTGCAGGATCCTGATTTGTTGCTTTTGGATGAACCTACAAATCACCTTGATCTTGACACAATTGAGTGGCTCGAGGGTTATTTGAATAAGCAAGATGTGCCAATGGTAATTATATCACACGACAGGGCTTTCCTTGATCAGTTGTGTACCAAAGTAGTAGAAACTGATATGGGTGTTTCGAGAACATATGAAGGAAATTACTCCGATTATATCATTGCTAAGGCAGCATGGGTTGAAGCTCAGCTTGCAGCATGGGAAAAACAACAGAAGGAGATTGAACATACGAGAGGCCTTATAAGCAGATTAAGTGCTGGAGCAAATGCTGGGCGTGCTTCTACTGCTGAAAAGGTCTGTATCCATTTGTGTTTATATGTGATTTAATCTTTGTACTAAAATATGAATAAGAGTACTATCATGAAACATACCACTTCTCTTTGATACTTGCACCAGTTTGTTGCCTTCTATTTACAATGGTGCTTAGTTCTCTAAATTTGGAGATATTTTAAGTTTGAGCACATTTTCTCTGACTAAAATTTAGTTTTTGAGATAGTACTTGATAGTCTTCTATTCTGTAGTATGTTTTTTTCTCACCTACAAGCATAATGATTAATAATCATATTTCGGCTGAAGGCTACACCCATATATATACAAACCAGTTTTTGCTCATAATCAACTATAGTTTTAAGCTTTTATTTGCCTGTTTTGAATTTCAACCCAACTTCCCTAGTTTCGCTATATTTTTAAGAGTAAATGGTAGTAGGGTACTTAATTACATATTTTCCGAACTTGATGTGAATGCCATGAGGAGACATCACTATATATGGTGCTTCCTTGGAGTAATGTACTAGGTTTTTAGGATAAACTTTTATCGAAGCTTAGATTCACAGAGTTAGACAAAAACAAAAGCAACGTGGGCACACACACATACACACAAACACACACACACACATACACACAAACACACACACACACATAGATAGATAGAGAGAGAGAGAGAGGGGAGAGAGAGAGGGAGAGGGAGAGAGAGAGAGAGAGAGAGAGAGAGAGAGAGAGAGAGAGAGGCTTTGGAAATCTTCTATGTCCATGATAATCTAATCAGCTTTCTATTAAAATTCATGTTTAGTGTTCATGTATCTAACTTATTCCTATTCTGTTGCCGTTTCATAATTTTAAAATTTTATGTTATTTTTTTTATCTCTGTTTTCATTATCCCTTTTCAATTCTGGCCTCAACAGAAGCTGGAAAAACTTCAGGATGCGGAACAAGTTGAGAAGCCCTTCATTCGTAAGCAAATGAAGATCAGGTTCCCAGAACGTGGAAGAAGTGGCCGATCTGTAGTGGCAGTAAAAGGTCTCGAGTTTGGGTATGAGGATGAGGTAATCTTCTTGTCTAGTGAAAATAAATTGTTGATCATAGTTTTATTCATTTAATCTTCTTATTTAATGAAAAGAAATTTTAACATATTGCTATGAATGTGTGAGAGAATTGCAGAAGAAGACGACAAAAGAAAGGAAATTCTAGAAAATAAAAATATTGTTCATAATACCCTCATTCTGTTACATCTCTCTCTTTATATGGTGGTCTTATCATTAGATGTCGCATAACAAATTAATTCATGGCGTATACTCAGCTAAATTTCTAGGCTTTGTCCTCATACGAATTCTTCTTCTTGGGCCTAATGTATTAGCTTGGGCCTGCCTCCTCATCTTTCAATTCTATGTCCAGCCCTTAAGCATAACACATACGTGAGTTTTGTTCACTTAAGGTCCATTGTTTAAAAATACAAGTCTTGTATGATAATGGTACAGTGATACTTATTAGATGCAAATTTCAGTCTCACTCATCTAATGAATACTTAAGATGCAACAAGTGCATGAACTGTGTGAGGTTTCCTCAGCCTTGGAATGTAATATTTCAGCTTCATGGATAGAGCACATTTTTACCTAAATTTGTAAGATCTGTTGATAAGATAAGATTCTGATAAATTGTAAGAAATAGATAGTTTTCTTTATTGTAAAAGTGATTTTCTTCGTATTTTTGCAAGTTAATGTATGGTTAACTATAGGACAGAGTATCAATATAGTAAATCAATTGTATAGCAAGGAGGATTCGTAATGCCCATACGTGTATGGAAGGGTATGTTCTATATATGGCTTAAATTCTTGAAAAAGTCCTAGGGTGGCATTATTAAAGTTACTGCAATATCTACAAATATTTTCACAATGATCAAATATTAAGTCTCTGCTTGCTGATCTTTCAAGAATTATTGAACTGCCTGAAAGAGGTCAATAATGGGAACCATTTTTCTCGCTAAACCCAGCTTTTTTGGACCTTTTTTTTTTTTGGTTTCCACCAGGTTCTGTTTAAGAATGCAAACTTGACAATTGAAAGGGGCGAGAAAATTGCCATTCTTGGTCCAAATGGATGTGGAAAAAGTACATTTCTTAAACTGATTATGGGCATGGAAACCCCAGAAGGTGGAGAAGTTCTGCTTGGGGATCACAATATATTGCCAAACTATTTTGAGCAGAATCAGGTTCGCTATCTCTATTTTGAGCACAATTTAATTGATTGAAATTATTTTTGTTTATTTGAATACTTGTTCAGGCAGAGGCGCTTGATCTGGACAAAACAGTGCTCGAAACTGTGGCTGAAGTTGCAGAAGATTGGAGACTCGATGACATAAAGGGTCTATTGGGCCGTTGCAACTTTAAAGTTGACTTGCTTGACCGGAAGGTTATCTTTCTAAGTGGTGGTGAGAAGGTAGACGTTGATGAATCATTGTTTTTCCTCATCATATTATGATTTGCTAATTTATATTTGGACGTTTGGTTTTACTGTTTTATAATGTAAATTTTTTTAAGCTTAATTGGACAATCTTATTTTAATTTCCTTGCACAACTGCATGCTAAAATTTGAATACTTAGGAGCTTTTCTGAAGAGTGGCATCTGAGATATTTGGTCTAAACCTATATATTTTCTACTTTTGTCTTGATGTATAGGTTCTTAATTAACCTCATGTAAAGAAAAGTTTTGTAACCATTAGTATTTTATATTTAAGTATTTGGCATGGCAGTGTTACCAGTATTTTGTACGTATTTCTTGTTATGGTATTCTTCCTCCAACTTCTTTCTGTGTTTATTCACAACCTACAAGTTTCTGACCAAGTTCAAGTTTCTGACCAAGTTATCTACTTGACACTGGCATTTCAAATACTTATTTCCCTTCATGATGCAACTATAACTCCATTTTATTCCTTGTGCAGGCTCGGCTTGCCTTTTGCAAGTTCATGGTTAAACCGTCAACTCTGCTTGTCTTGGATGAGCCGACCAATCATTTGGATATACCTACAAAAGAAATGCTTGAGGTTTGGTTTCTGATTGGTTATTTTCCTGATTCATAACTCTTTTACATAGTGATGCATCTTTGGAATTCTGTTGATTTACTGTGTTCCTTTAGGAGGCGATAAACGAGTACCAAGGAACTGTCATCACAGTTTCTCACGACAGATATTTCATAAAGCAAATTGTTAATCGGGTTTTGGAAGTGAAGGATGGGATTCTACAAGACTATGCAGGAGATTACAATGTAAGTCCCGGTTCTTTAGGCTGTAGATGGTTGTACTTCTTTTTTCTTTTTGTCCTTTTTCCAAAATTTCCCCCTCATTTTGTTTTTTGGGTCCTAAGCTATTATCCCATTTTTGCTTTTCTAATCATCAATTTATTATTTTACTAGAAGTAAACATTACTATCAACTATCATCATTACACAGTGATGTCACACATACACAATTCACTAACTTAATTTTCAAATAACAAATCACTTTCAGTCATTGTTCTACTAAGATTTTGTCACAACTATCAGCGTCACATTTTCATATTATATTCATTCACGTTTCCAAAATTTATTCTCATTTTTCCAAGCATTTTTCACACTATTCTCTCAACTAATAGCTATGAGTGGAACAAAAGGTCAATTATCACACCTTAGCCTTTAGTTTCTGTTTAGCTTATGGAAATAGAATACACTTATTTCTAGTGCAAAATGAGCGTATTTATGTTGCAGCTGAGTTGCTATGATACCTCGTGAAAACCCGATTTGCCTCTGTTGTGAATTCTGATTTCATCAATTTTTTCTTGAAACTGTGACAGTATTATTTGGAGAAGAATCTTGAAGCGAGAGAAAGGGAGCTCGAACGGGAGGCAGAGCTCGAAGAGAAAGCTCCTAAAGCAAAAGCTAAATCCAGGATGTCCAAGGTAAATGAGTTTTTGATTCATGCGCGCGGCTTGAGTACCTGGGTTTCATTATAAAAAAGTACTCTTTAAGGTTTAGTCTAGTCATTAAATCTCCCAGCTATCCTTTACAAAAAATAAAATAAAACAATTTGAAATTTGTTTTAAGTTTATAAATTGCACCCTCGCTAGAGAAATATATTTTTAAAAAAAATCTCAAAGGGAGTGTTCTCCAATCAAAAAACCGTTTGTGAGAATTTTTCGCAATTATTCTTTAGTACATTAGCTATTCTCGATAGCATCTCATTTGGTAAATTGAAGCACTATATCCTTCAACCGTTGTCCAATAATCACGTGCGTTTATCGCTATCATTTTGAGTAGGCAGAAAAGGAAGCCAGGAAGAAACAGAAAATGCAGGCGTTTCAAGCTGCTAAACAGAAATCAAAAGGATCGAAGAACGCTAAAAGATGGAACTGAAACGACTAGACATCTCGATTTCTTGAACCTACGCGCTGGTCTACTAATCATTGTAAAGAAAAATGAGGTAAGAACGTTGTTGTTGATTGATTCTCTGTATATATACATGTAGAATAGGTCCCTTGGTCAGAAATGATTGGGAATGAACGTATTAGCTACAGCCGGTTATAATCTCTTTTGAGTGTGTACCTTTGAATACAAAGGGTTGTGGCAATATATTAATATCAAATGTTTGCTGCAATTTACATTTCTTTTTTAATAATAAAATATAATATTCTATGTACTTAATGTTCCGAATTGATCATTTTAATCTCCAATTAGGCTTGAAACCACATTATTTTGTGTATGGAATAATTTCTGCAGGTTACAAAAAGTCATTCAGACAAAACCATTTTCCATTTTCCAATATCTTTTCAAAATATGGTATTGTTAATATCTCACCCTTTGAAGGTCCAATTTATTATATGGACCTTTACTTGGTGCACCCCACAAAAATTTATTATTGTCCAGTTATATGTGATGATAAATATCAATTATATGTGATGATTTATGTTAGTTATATATGATGATATATATTAGTTATTTAGAGTTTAGGGTTTAGTTTTCCATTTTAGGCCCACGACATAAATCTATTAATTATACCAATTATATGTGATGATATATGTTAATTATATAAATACGACAAAAAATTAGGGTTTAGAGTTTAATTTTTCATTTTAGGGTTTAGTTTTCCTTTTTTTGAGTTTAGTTTTCCATTTTAGGATTTATGTTTTTTTTAGGGTCTTAGATTTTAGATTTAGTATTTCAGCTATTTGTGATGATATATATCAGTTATATGTGATAATATATTAAAGTTATATACGATGATAAATTAAATTACTGCGTGCACGGTATAATGGCTCCCCTTTGAAAGGATTTTTTTTAAAAAAAAGAAAATATAACTATAACGTCAAGGGGGTAATTGTAGTAAACTTTGTATATTTATTTTTTTGGAAAAGAACAAAGGGGTATTAGTAATTTTGAAAGATAATTAGATATTTTTACAAGACTAAACTTCTGAGTTATAATTTAGGGAACTTCTATAGTGCCTTCACAACACTGTTCTTCAATTAATGGGAACCGTCAGATTAAGTTTAGGTTTTCATATTAAAAAATCAACGATTGTAAATGCAGGAAGGGTGGGGGGCATGTGCCGTGAAGACATCGTAGTCATTTTCTATAATTTAATAGGAAAATTCTCATTTACTATAGTCCCATTACCATTAATTGTCAATTATTCCAATGAAAAATATTTTATCCCATTTAATCAAACATATTCAATTTAATTAAAATTACAACTTAGATGATCAAAACTACCCCTACATCTGAAAACTAATAATAATAATAATAATAATAGTAATTAATAATAATAATAATGACGTATGGAATTTTGATTCACATGTAATGAGTAGTATGAAATTATGCTCGGTGCAATATGTATTATTGTTTTGAAGATATTGTATAGTATGAAATTATCTAATGAGTCACCATTGATATCGACACATCTGAGATCCAGTTCAATCTAAAATTTTGAAAAGAAAAAAAAATTGCATAATGTAGTTTGAAATCTAGTAGGGTTAGTATTTAATTTGATAATAATAGTATGAATTTTAAATATATTAGTATTTTTATTGATTTTTGAATTGTAATAGAGTTATGAATTTTATAATGGTAATATGAATTTAAAATATAATAGTATGTAATTTGATAATAGTTGTATGAATTTTAAAATATAATTATATGAAATTTTATTGATTTTGTGAAATTTTAGTATGAAATCTACAATATCAGTAATTTTCATATATAAGTATGAAATTGAAATCTAAAAACATAAAATTGTGAAAAAAAAAAGTTGTATTTTAGTGTGACATATTGCATAAAATAATTACATGATATAGTTTAAAATCTCACTGTGTAGTGTGAGATTTTGCCCATAATGATTAAAAGTATAGAAATTATAGGGGCAATTATCATATGATCCATTAGGTAAATATTTTATCCAAAATACTCTAGTGAAAATATTATCTTTCCATATAATCAATTATTTTCTCATTCAAATCACTACATAAGAATATTAGTACATTTATTAATGATTTTTTTTTCTTTATTCAATATTTAATACAACCAGAATTCATATTATTACATGACATTTTCATATCATTGTCAACAATCGTTAGCGGCGAATTTCATACTATACTGAGCATTTCATAATACAAAGTGCAATTTCATACTTATAATGTATACATTCGCAATTCCATACTACTAATTTCTAGGGAAAATTCTCATTTAATATATTTTCATTACCATTAATTGTCAAGTACTCTAATGAAAATATTTTATCCAATTTAATCAAAATTACAACTTAAATGAACGAAACTACCACTACACCTAATAATAATAATAATAATAATAATAATAATAATAATAATAATGGGCGTTTGGAATTCTGCTCCACATATAATCAGTGTTCTATAAGGCCCGTCTTGGCTTCGCCTAAACACACCTATACTTGAGGTTTCACTGAAACGTCTCGCCTTGCGAAGCGGTTGAAAAGGCTTAGAAACTATAGTCAACTTAGAGTTGACTGCCTCGTATGTATGTAACATATACTTTTTGTTATGTTTCAACTATATTTGTAGTTTATTTCCTATTTTAGTTAAACTCAATTATTTTAATATATTCATTTTGAATTTAATCGTGGGAGATTGTTACGAAATTAATAATATTAAGTGATATCTTAATTTTAAATATTTTAAAAACTATTTTTCTTTTGAGAAATTTAAAATATTATAAAAATTTTTTACACATTGTATTATTTTATTTACTTATTAATAAAAAATAATTTAAATAATATAAAAAATAAAAATGTCTTTTAACGCCTAGGTTTCGCCTAGGCACGCATATGCTTCTAAGGCTTGAGGCTCGACCTCGCCGTCTCGACACGCCTCACATATTTTTGTTTTGAAGATATTGTGTAGTATGGTATTATCCTGTGCAATTTAATATAAAATTTGACAGTCCAATCTAAAGTTTTGAAAAGAAAATGTATAATGTAGTTTGCAATCTGGTAGGGTTAGTATTTATAATAGTATGAATTTTAAAATGTATTAGTATTTTTATTGGTTTTTTGAATTTTAGTAGGGTTATGAATTTTATAATGGTAGTATAAATTTTAAAATATAATAGTATGTAATTTGATGTATGAATTTTAAAATATAATAGTATGAAATTTTATTGATTTTGTGGAATTTTAGTATGAAATCCAAAATATTAGTAATTTTCATATATAAGTATGAAACTGAAATTTAAAAACATAAAATTGTGAAAAAATAAATTGTATTTTAGTGTGACATATTGCATAAAATAATTACATGATATAGTATGAAATCTAACTGTGTAGTGTGAGATTTTGTAATGATTAAAAGTATAGAAATTTGTAGTATGAAATTCCGAATGTATACATTATAAGTATGAAATTGCACAGTGCAGTACAAGATTCGTCGTTAACAATTGGTGACAATGATATGGAATGTCATGTAATAATATGAATTTTGGTTGTATTAAATGTTGGATAAAGAAAAAGAAAATTGAAAGGAAAAAAAAAAGAAATCATTAATAAGAGTAAAGTAGTATTTTTATGTAGTAGTTTGGATTAAATGGGAAGATAATTGATTATATGGGAAGTTAATATTTTCACTAGAGTATCTCGAATAAAATATTTGCACCACAACCAGCTTACGACTCAAAACTCTCGGCCAACCCAACAGTGCAGCTGCACAAGTCGAATGAAATACCGATCCGATCGATGAAGACAAACCACCACCGCAGTCCAATAATTCAAATGAAATTCCAGACCTGAACCAATTGGCACAACCACCACCTAAATTGGAACACCCAGCGCCTCACTCAATCCCAATCACAGATATGTACTTGGATGTCAATTAAGGTATTCAAATGAAATAGGAGTCGGAGCTCAGGTTTTACCTTTGATTGGAGCCGATCAGTGAGAAGCGGCGCACGGAGCAGATTCTCGCAGCTGAAAATCCGAGCAGAAAATGGGAAAATGAGAATGATTAAATTGTGATCTTGCTTTTCTGTATATTTTTTTTAGTGATTTTTCGTAATTTTTTTGGACTGTAAATATAAGTTAGATTTGGAAATTGATAGAAATGGGGGAAATTGGGGATTAGAAAGAAACAATGGAGTGGTATTGTTGAAGATGGGATGTTTTATTGAGACTTAACAGGTGATGCTTATATTTATTTTATTTACGGTATATATTTTAATATTTTTTTATATAATTTTCACGTCGGGTTTAGAAAGAACCGACGTAGACTATTTCAAATCACGTCGGTTTTTAATTGAACCGACGTGGAGTTTTACTTATCACGTTGATTTATTTAAAAACCGATATGAAAAATATTTAACGTTGGTTATTGGAAAATCGACGTTAAATGTCCGACGTGAAATCTCCTTTTTGTAGTAGGGCCTTGAAGTTATGCCCGATCTTCTATGAATTTTTTCACTAATAATAAGATCTCTAACTTCGTCAAACTTCATCTTCTCCTTCCCCGCTCTAGCACTAAGAACGCTAACCGTTCTGCTCCAGCTTTCTGGTAAAGAGGACAGCAAATTAGGGCTTGGACCTCATCATCAAAATTAATATCAACCGAGCTCAATTGGGCTTGTATCATGTTGAACTCGTTGAGATGATAGGCGACTGCAATACTCTCTGACATCTTTAGGTTGAAAAGATGTCGCATTAGATAAACCTTGTTCGCTGCCGATGGATTCTCGTATATCTCTGATAACGTCTCTAACATCTCTTTTGTGTGGGGAGCAAAGTTTGTAGACAGCGACAAGCGCACCACGCTCATCGCCTTTCTGTCCAAAAATTTCCATTTGTCCTCTTTTATGGCCTCCGGTTTCTTACTCAGGGGCTGATATAGATCTTTACCATACAGGTAATCCTCGGCTTGTATCTTCCAAAACTCGTAATCTGTTCGGTCAATCCAGCCGTGGATGAGGGCTTGGATGTACAGTACTTCAGGCTCCATAACCCAACTTTGGCAACCCCAACCTTTAACCCCTCCCTCATATACAAAATGGCGGAACAATTAGGTGCCACCTGGGGGCCCTCGACAATAAAAACTCGATAATTATGGTTCGCAGCGACACTCTTCATTTGACGGGACAACCCACCGAATTCACATCACAAATCGCCAACATGAACACAAACGAAATCTTGAATTGCGTATAGAAACAAAACGAACCACTTCTATTCTCGGAGATGAGGTATATGAAGAATGGCTTTTTGGTCCCTTTCGTCCAGTGGTTWGGACATCGTCTTTTCATGTCGAAGACACGGGTTCGATTCCCGTAAGGGATAGGCACTCATTCCCGGCCGCGTTTATCTTCATTCGATAATAAGTATCACATCGACTGCCCAGAGCCAACAACACAAAAAGTTTTCGCTCCCTGTGTTTGGTTTCCCAGTAGTAGTCCCCGCCAAGAGTGAATAAGAAAGGGGCAACTTAGGGTTCTTTGACTACTATTGGAGAGCACACAGATCACCGTGGTACTCGAGTCAGCCGCTTAGAGGAGAGGCTTGAGTTAAAATACACTTCCTACCCCAAATAAGTCCTAACGCCAAAAACTTATAAGATGGCTCATGCTTGATCGTCCCACGGTCAGAAACCCACCTCTCTGGCTAAAACTCCAAGCAATCTTTCCCCGAGTTTTTCTCCATTCTCCCCAGCATACACCACCTTCATCTTTGGGTGCACTTAATGCCCGCTCGGGAGAATGTCTGATTCCGTAGGCACCTTATGTTGGAATGTGATCGGTGGATACAACCTCAAGTTGTTGCAGATCACTCGGTGCATGTAAACTAATTGGTTCGTCTTCTCAATTTTTAAAACTCGCCACTTCCCACCTTCCTAGGAACCACAAACCAACTCAATCAATTCTTCTTTTATTTTCTTTTCCACTTTAGGATGCGTTGAGATGAGCCACATAAACCACGTCAGTGCAGAGCTCGTTGTGTCCCACCCCACGATCATAAGATTCAATATTGTGTCCATCGAGAACACATAATCATCATATCCTCCATTTAAGTAAGAAGTTACCAAATCAGCCCCATCTAAATTCTCAACACATCATCATCACCATCTTCCACTAAATACCCTCTTTTCCTCAACTCGTTTTTTTTCATCGTGATGTATTCCCATATCACGTCATCCAAAATCCTCATCTTCTTTCCAATCCAATCCCTTGCCACCTCAGAAACTTCCATATCTTCCCAAGCATCATGTCCTGTGCAAAAATAGCTTCCTCGGCATCATCTATGGCTCTAAAAAACAGGACATAGGGAAAATCCAGAGACAAACATCCCAGGTCGTAAACGATAACCAGAGCATAGGTAATGTCGAACGTAAACCTCTGAACAAATCCTATAAGTTGAAAACCTAATTTTCCCCACACATCATTTCAAAAACCGGGACCAGCCCTTTCTTGATTTTCGCACGGTTGATCTTCGCCACGAATTTGAGCCCAAATTAAAAATGCACTCTCCCAAAACGTCGAGAATCTCCTTGTATTCCCGCCTTTCAAAAAGTTCTGGAAGTTTGAGCTCATAATGTAATGCACATCTGTTGGATTCACAGTGCATATTATCTCCATGTTTGTAAACCATGGCCCATTGAAACGAAAAGTTCCCCGCCGGCTTTCGCTAAAATCGCTGGGCAATCATCATGGATCTTCGCTACAGAGAGCAATAGAGTCCACAGCATGCCGATAAATGGCAGGTTTCGATACGACCTTTGTTTTTCCATGCCCACAGAGCTAGAATCCAGAAAGGTCATTGGAAAATCTCGAAATACAATGCCTTTATTTATTTATTTATTATTATTATTTTAATAAATCTGACACACAAGAATATGTAAGCTATAACAAATTCCACTGTGTGTGTTATATTGAGACCGTGAAAGGTGAAAGGTAGTTGTGGATGGTACGTGCAATAAAAAAGGATGATGTGAAGAAAATCATACGTGTCAAAATGATTCAAAGCTTTTTGGATAAAAAGAAAAAAATGAAGTATTTGTTGGTTATACGAGAATCGACATCATCTTCTTCTCAACCGCACCACCAGGAATATTTCACTTGTTGCATTTTGACACTAAGCATGTAAATGGTATCCGGTAGAAGGTTAAAGTAGAATATAGCTCAGATTGCAATTATACATTTGTGAGTTTTATGTAAGCTTGTAATATCCCAAAATTTATTTTAATTTTCTAGTATAATTTTTATTTATTATTATATTTATTTTCTTCACTTTTTTTAAAAATAATCACAATTCTTTTTCTAAATTTACAATCTTGAGACTTTATTTTAGTCAAACTCAATTTCCTTTTAAAACAGTCTATGATATATTTTCTCCACATATTTAAAAGTCTCGACTTGATTTTATTTATATATTATCATTCAAAGTTTTAAAATATTTTTATTTTAAATTATTCTTTTAGCCATTCTCATTTTTTTTAAGAAGACCCCAATGTTTGCAAAGTGATTCTTGTCTTATTTATTTAGGTCATGTTAGACCAATTATTTAATTTTATTCTTAATTTGGAAATCCAATATTTGCTATTTAAAACCTTCTATTTAAACCTATTCTCAACTATTAAATCTCAAATCTTATTTGAGATTAACATTATTTCTATATTAAAATATTTCTATATTTCTTTTCTTAAAAGTTATTAGTATTATTATTTTATATTTTTGATCCATTAATAACTTATAACCCATTTAGTATTTCTTTTGGTTATAATCTTAAAAGCCATTATACATATTTATTTTATTTTAAACCTATTTTAGAAACTCTATTGCGTTAAATCTTTTATCTAGTCCAGTTGCTCAAATCACACCAAAGACCCATTTTTACCCAAGTTCCTTAAGTTTCTCGACAGATGTTTTTATTTCTTTTTAGCTTCTAAACGTTTCTTTCTTTTTAAATTTTCATATTCTTCAACCTTATATATTTTCCTATACCTTAACCAAACCATAAGAGCTGTTTTTATTCAGAAACGCTTTTCTTTATCCTTTCACATTCTTAATCTTTCATTTTTCATTTAGTTCATAAATTAATACCATAACACCCTATCATATCAGCCATTAACAACCTGCTTTTTAACTACAAGCAAACTACTACATTTTTTTTTTCCATTTCCCTTCTCGGAACAAACCAAAATTTTCCGTCAGCATTCTCGCCTAACAGACCCCACTTTGCCCAACCATAAAAACCAATCTCCCACTACTCTCGATACTCACCTCATTTTCACGGCCAATAAAAGTTGCAAAACATTCCAGCCTGTTTTCTCGACTCACGACCCGAAACCACCACTACCGTCATACATTCCAACAATCCCGGCCACCAAAACCGATTCTGTCCAAAATCATCACCACCACCATACCTGATGGCCCCCATTTTAATTTTTAGTCAACCATGCCGCCAGAATCGCCACCCCATCATCGTCGTCGAATCGAGGCAGACACGAGCTACGCCGCGCAGCATCCTTCGAGACGGAATCAGAGAGCTGGTGACCGTTGTCGCCTCATCACCGCCGTTCGTTGTCGTCACGTTGCTGTCGAATTTCTAGTCGCTAGAGCCATCAGAGAATTCTCGAAGAGGGCAGAGATTTGTTGAATTGGGCCACTAGCGTTACTGCTGCCATGCCTCCGCCCATACGTTAGTCACCAGTTTCTGAATTGCTGATCACCGGCCCATCGTCGACGAGTTGAAGGAGTAGGAGAGGAGATTTGTGTCGCATGCAACCGCCATAGGGGTCGCCATCTTTAAATTTGCCGATTTGCTACTGCCGTTTGAGCCAAAGTTCAAGCCATCTGACTGCTGCCGTAGGGAGGATGCTGCCAAGCCTTTAACTGCTGTCGTCGCTGTCGATTACCGAACCCAACGTTAAGGAGGATTCGAAGAAGGCACAGAGGATTTTGGCCATAATTTGTTTTGGTGGTTGTAATTTCCGAAGGCTGGGATTGTTGGACTGTATGACGGCAGTGGTGGTTTTGGGTCGTGAGTCGAGCTATGAGTCGAGAAAATGGGCTGGAATGTTTTGCAACTTTCGTCGGCTGGTTTCGGATCACGGATTAAATCGACAGTCGTTGTGGGGTTGCCGAAAATGGGCTAAGTATCGAGAGTGGTAGAGGATTGGTTTTTATGGTTGGGTAAAGGTGGGTCTGGTTCGCAAGAATGTTGTCGCAAATAGCTTCGGCAGTCTAACGGAAAATTTTGGTTTGTTCACAGAAGCGAAATGGAAAAAAAATATTGTAGTTTGCTTATAGTAAAAAGTAGGTTGTTAATGGCCGATATGATATGGTGTTATGGTTTTGATTGAGAGCTAAATGAAAAACAAAAGGTTGAGAATGTGAAAAGATAAAGAAAAACGTTTTTGAATAAAAATAGCTCTTATGGTTTGGTTAAGGTGGGAAAATATAAAAGGTTGAAGAATATAAAAGGTTTGGCTTGTGTCGGAAGAGAAAAATGAAAAGTTGTGAAATAAAAAGAAAGAAATGTTTTAGAAGATGAAAAGAAATAAAAATGTCTCCCAAGAAGCTCAAAGAACTTGGGTAAAAATGGGTTGGGCTTGGGTGTGATTTGAGCAATTACTAGATGTTGTGGTCGCTCTCGCCGCCCGAAATCCACTGTTCGGTCGCAAACGGAAGCGTCGTTTCGTTTCGTTGAATTTCGAGTGGCCCGGACAGTGATTAAATCTGTCCGTACTTAGCCAAACTTGCAGCAACTTCAATTTGCCAAGCCCGGAAGCTCCAGAACTCTCTGTCCAGCCCGGCCCGACCCGGAACCGCCTGCGTCTTCACTTTGACAGCAGCCTTGCGGGCCCGTGTTCTACCCGGCAGCAGCCCCTTTCACTAGGCTCCTGCAATTCGAAACCCTAGCAACAAATTACAAACTGGACTAAATGATTAATTGAATAATTAGAACGATTATCGCCTTTTTTGTGTCGATAGTCCGGGAACAGCAAGAAGCCGCCGTCCGTCGTCGGTTGAGGTTCATAAGGAACAGCACCAGGGAAAGATCGTAAACGATCCGGCTCAGGGATCCGTATCTGTTCCTTTTTCTTGCAACAAAACACGACAACTTGGCCGTGAGAGATCGGGACAGCAACCAGCCCACCACCACCGGTAGCAACCCCGGAGAACCGCCCAACAGACCCTTCGAACCCCCTCGGTTGTTGTATAATCGACAAGGCAATAAACTGAAAACCCACAAAGGATATAGATTGTAGTCGCAACGTATCCCTCAACAAAAGCGCACGGGTCTTTATAGCAGGACGGAAAAGAGAGAGAGCGGAGGGATAGCAACAGAAAAGCCATTACAATCGGGGAAGGCAAAACCGAGAGGGAGAAGAAAGTGGCCGAGGCATTAGGGTTAGAAAACCCTTTTATAAGGTGGGGTCAATGGTCCAGATCGACTTACCTGCTGTGGACGGTCCAGATCAGCCAAGAGATGGGTCAAGGGTTTGGGCGAGCTCTCCTCAGGGTACGATCCTGGTGGGTGTTGGGCTGGGTGCATATGGGTCCGGAAAGTATTGCTAAATGGGCCTGATCATAACTTCATTTGGGCCGCATATTAACAATCTCCACCTCGGCCCAAGGACTAGCCAAGATGTCGGTGTGTTGCTTTAGGATACCATAGGATTCTCATCATCGCTGACCCGGTACCTGCGCAAACAAAAAATCTCAACAGGAAAGTTAGCACAGATACCAAGAAAAAGAAAAACAAAAGAAATTGCGTATTTAACAAATACGCCTTACCTCCCACTTACCGTCGCGGCCTAATCGGCCGTGTCGAAGTTCAAGATGTTCAAACACGTTCGTAATTTGCTCGCGGGCAAACACTTGGTGTTCATAACGGCAGGGTTGTACTCAGATGGTATTTTCTCAAGATTGCTAACACGGTCAGCAACAATGTCACGAATAAAATGTAAACGCAGATCTAAATGCTTAGCACGATCATGAAACACAGGATTTTCGCACAATTGAATCGCAGCTTGATTGTCAGAAAATAAAACAACATTTCCATCCAAAACACCAATTTCAGACAATAGACCCTTTAAACAAATACCATCAGCCGACTTACAAAAACTCAACCCATAACTCACAGAGAATTTCAGATAACGCAACAGCCATTTCAAAGCCTCACAATAAAAGAGAGCAACTAATGTAATCATAATAAGCACAGTGGTGAATATAACAGATATAACAAGCAGAGCAAAAATTTCCGTGTAATCTACCCCCTCCTTTTGAGTAAACCCCTTAGCAACGAGTCTAGCCTTAAATATAACCCCCTCATTCTCATGCTTGACCTTATACAACCAATCAACAACATGACAATTAGGCAAAAGAATCCACGTTTGGTTAACATGCAAAGAGTTCATTTCATTATTCATAGCATTTAACCATGCATGAGTATTAATAAATTTCAAGGCTTCATGATACTTTTTCGTTTCACTACTATCAATAGAATCAAACACACTAAAAGTATACGAAGTAAAAAGATCATCACGAAAAAGCACAGATTTGGAACGAGTTCTTTTCTCCCTATCTCTAGCAAGTTGATAATCATCTAACACATGTGAATCATGCATATTCTCGACACTTTCATCATGCACATCAGGCGTTTGAACATTTTCAGCAGGTAAATCATTAGAAACATCATCAATAACATCAACAGGCATATTATCGGTTTCAACAGGCATATCATGCGAATCATCAAACTCATTAACATGTATAGGCTCCACCTCACTTGGAGTCGGGATAGGTTCATTAACAACAGGCACAGAAGAAGCATATAGACATGGAAATTCAAACTCATTAAAAATCACATCACGGCTAACAATCACTTTAAAGCCCGGTTCACTCTTAAGCCACAACCTATAACCATTAACACCCTCCGGATAACCCAAAAAAACACATTTCACAGAACGAGGTTCAAACTTATCAATTTCTTGATGAACAAATGCAACACAACCAAAAATACGTAAGTTAGAATAATCAATCTCTTTTCCAAACCAAACAGACTCAGGACATCTACCATTCAAAGGCACGGAGGGGGACCTATTAACCAAAGATGCAGTCGTTAATAAGGCCTCGCCCCAAAACTTTTTTGAAAGACCAGAAGTTAAAAGCATACATCTAACTCTTTCAAGTAGTGTACGGTTCATTCATTCCGCAACCCCATTTTGATGCGGGGTATACGGAACTGTCTGATGCCTTTGGATGCCAGATTCGGCACAAGACTTATCAAACACGTTATTACAAAACTCAAGTCCGTTATCAGTTCTAAGAAATTTGATACGCTTTCCAGTTTGATTTTCAATCAATATTTTCCAAGTTTTAAACTTTTTGAAAACATCGGAGTTTGTTTTCAAAAGAAACACAAAGACTTTTCTTAAAAAATTATCAACCACAGACAGAAAATATCGATTACCACCTTGTGTGGGATCTTTAGCCGGACCCCACACATCAGCATGCACATATTCAAGAATATCACGACTGGCATAAATTTTTGGGGAAGGGGAAACAGGGAACTGAACACGTTGTTGTTTGCCATACACACAAGTATCACAGAAAGGCATATCAGAAACTTTATCTTTACCAAAACACCCACGTTTATGCAAAATTTCTAAACCTTTACTACTCATGTGTCCAAGATGTTTATGCCATAAAAAAGTATGATCAGCAAGCACAGAGTTTGCATAATTAGGCATAGATTCACAGTCAACAGTGCAAACATATAAATTTCGCCACTTTTCAGCTTTGAAAACAACAAGAGAACCCTTCATAACTTTTATAACACCATTCCCCCACCTATCTTTTAACCCATCATCCTCAAGTGCAGCACAAGATATCAGGTTATGACATAAATCAGGCACATAACACACATTCTTATGCGTTAAAGCATAAGCAGAATCAAACTTTAAACAAATATCACCCAAACCAACAACATTGCATACTTTCTCATTTGCCATAGAAACATGCCCATGCTCGATTTCTTTGTAATTTGAAAACAGATGTTTATGAGGAGACATATGAAACGTGCATGCAGAATCAACAAGCCACTCGTTATCACATAGATTAGACCGCACAGAGTTCACATTATCATGCTTTTCATCAGACTCAATAACCATATAAATATGAACCATATTCTCATTACAAGACACCATATTTGCATGATCATATTGTTGTTGTTTGTTTTTCTTGGGACATTCTTTAATATAATGATTAGGATCACCACAGTTATAACACTTGCGACCACTCGGACGAGATTTAGACCTACTCTTGCCTTTGCCCTTCATTTTAGAAAAACTTTGAAAACATTGGTTATTTTGATTAATGGAGGTCTGAGGGTTTTGAAAACGATTTATCGACCTACCTCTAACAAAATTAACCTCGTCATGGCTATTACTTCCCTTATTAGCTTTTAAATCTAATTCTTTAATTTTTAAACCATTTATTACCGTGTCAAGACTTACTTGATCTCTTCCATATTTAATAGCAGATCTCACGTCATTATAAGAATCAAGAATAGTATTTAAAAGCACAATAGGAGAATAATCGTCAATTTGTTTGTCACCGGTTTGTTTTATGTCCAAAACAAGTTTTGTAAAAACGTCAAGATTATTATCAATATCTTTTGACAAATCGAGTTTAAATCTAAAAAACTTTTCAAGTAAAAATAATTTACTCGGCAAAGACGTTTCGGTATAAAGCTCTTCCAATTTGTCCCAAAGTTCTTTCGCATAATCAAGTTTACCACATTTGCGTAACACAGAATCAGACAAATTTAAAATAATAGACGAATACGCAAATTCGTAAAGTTCGGCTTTTTTCTCGGGTGTAGTTCCCGGAGTAAAAGAAGAATCAATTGCTTTAAAAACTTGTTGTTGAACCAAAACACCTTTCATTTTTTGTTGCCAAATTTGAAAATCACCTTTTTCGTCAAATGGAGCCAAATTAAAAGATGAAAGAGACGTCATTTTTAAAACATGAAAGTTTTTAAAAAAACGACACAAATGAACACGAAGTTTCAAGAAAAACGCACAGAGCACATAGAGAAGGCAATAACAAATATCAAAGGACAACATGCACAAAGCAAATTACGAACCAATCAATAAAACGAAAAAATAATTAACGAGATACGATAAACAGCACGTAATCAACATGATAATTCAACAGAGTAATTCAACGGAAGCAATTCAGCGTAAATAGGATAATTCAACGAAAGCACAAAGCAAGCACGTAGCACGTTCGACTAACCTAGAACTATCTTATAAACTACCAGCTAGATCCCAAGCAATTAATACCCGCTACAAGCGGTATTTATACTACGAAACGAAAAACAGAGAGGTTCAGCCTCTTTACCAGAGTGGGATCCCACGTAGGGACCCTAATCCACCGGAGCGGTGGACGACGAGCGCTCTAATACCACTGTTGTGGTCGGTCGCCGCCCGGAACCCGCTGTTCGGTCGCAAACGGAAGCGTCATTTCGTTTCGTTGAACATCGAGTGGCCTGGACAATGATTAAATCTGTCCGTACTTAGCCAAACTTGCAGCAACTTCAATTTGCCAAGCCCGGAAGCTCCAGAACTCTCTGTCCAGCCCGGCCCGACCCGGAACCGCCTGCTTCTTCACTTTGACAGCAGCCTTGCGGGTAGAGCTGGCAATTTCTGGCCCGTCCTGATTTTCCCGGGCTTGGGCCTTAGGATCCCTGGCCCAAAAAAATCGGGCCATTTTTTGCCCGGCCCGATTTGGCCCGACAATTACACTATGATTTCTACGATGGGCCGGGCTCGGCCTGATGAAATTTTGGCCCGGCCCGACCCGATTTTAGTGGTTGGCCCGACGGGCTGGCCCGGGCCCATCCCATTGCCAGCTCTACTTGCGGGCCCGTGTTCTACCCAGCAGCCAGCCCCTTTCACTAGGCTTCTGCAATTCGAAAACCTAGGCAACAAATTACAAACTGGACTAAATGATTAATTGAATAAATAAAACGATTACCGCCTTTTTTTGTGTCGATAGTCCGGGAACAGCAAGAAGCTGCCGTCCGTCGTCGGTTGAGGTTCGTAAGGAACAAACACCAGGGAAAGATCGAAAAATGATCCGGCTCAGGGATCCGTATCTGTTCCTTTTTCTTGCAACAAAACACGACAACTTGGGCCGTGAGAGATCGGGACAGCAACCAGCCCACCACCACCGGTAGCAACCCCGGAGAACCGCCCAACAGACCCTTCGAACCCCCTCGGTTGTTGTATAATCGACAAGGCAATAAACTGAAAAACCCACAAAGGATATAGATTGTAGTCGCCAGCGTATCCCTCAACAAAAGCGCACGGGTTTTTTTATTAGCAGGACGGAAAAAGAGAGAGAAGCGGAGGGATAGCAACAGAAAAGCCATCCACAAATCGGGAAGGCAAAAACCGAGAGGGAGAAGAAAGTGGCTGAGGCATTAGGGTTAGAAAACCCTTTTATAAGGTGGGGTCAACGGTCCAGATTGACTTACCTGCTGTGGACGGTCTGTTGGGATTTGATGGGTGCCGTAGCGCAGCGGAAAACAAAAATTTTTAAATAAAAGGAATTTGAATCGAATTTAATTGACGACGGCCCATTTTAATTTCAATTAATTCAAACAATATTTTAATTACTTTACAAATGAAAACAATATTATTTTCGTAAAAACGAACGAGCATGATTACGTTTCTATAAATCATATATATATATATATATTAATATATTAAACATATACATAA
>BMAC01001278.1:167436-184012 GCA_014905375.1 Phtheirospermum japonicum | reverse complement strand
TCTCGATCCTTTTGATGCCGAGGGCGATGATCCTCGGCGGCCACCTCACCCACCGGACCGGCCGACGAGGAGGAGGGCCTGGGTCGATCTCCATCACCTCGTTAACCTGCGTGCGACGGCTTTTTGCTGGAGTGGTGGCGGTGATGGGCTCATTAAGGCGCGGCCCGGATAATGGGGAAGAGGAACGGGGCAGGGATTGGGAGAGAAATCGAGACATGGCCATCGTATTCGGATGATGATGAAATCTAGAAGAGAGGGATAGACGGAGGTAATAGTGAAAGTAGATTAGGATTTTTTAGTTTATTGTTTATGGTTTATTTTTTATTTAATTTAATTATTTTTTTGATTTAATATTTAATCCAGATCGTTGGATCAGATACTGATCAACGGCCCAAAATTATTGCTTGATAAGGACGAGGATCGGTGACATTGGCAGCGTACTATTCTACGGCGGTTCCTATGAAACCGCCGTTAATGTCATCTTATTCACGTCGGGTTCTCATAGAACCGATGTTAAATCTATCGCAATAATTAACGTATTAACTAATTACCGTCGGTTTTTAAGGAACCACCGTGCATACTTGTTAATTCACGGCGCTTTCTTAAAAACCGCCGTTATTTAGTTCAGTTTTAACGTCGGTTTTCATAAAATCGCCGTAAAAATATACGATTCTACGGCGATTTTATGAAAATCGCCGTTAAATGACCGATTTAACGGCAGTTTTTTGGAAAAACCGCCGTAAAAAAGTATTTAACGGCGGTTTTTCCAGAACTGCCATGGATGAGGCGCCTTTGTATCTACTTTCTGCAGTAGTGATCACATAAATCTAACTCAAAATAAAATTTAAGACCAAATACAATAGTCTATTATGAATTATTGATTATACTCTCACAAGTTCTTTGTAATGTAAGAACTTTACAAAAACTCCTTTTAAATACTCCTTTCATTATTCATCAAAAACTCTCACAAGTTTTATTATTCATCAAAAACTCTTTTTAAATACATATTTTCATAATATATAATGATATCAAATATTTAAATTAATTGTCTTTCATTTACTTATTAATGAATACACACTAATTGTGCTATTTATTCAACAAATAGTTATATTTTTATTTTTCTTCAATATTTTTTTGCCTTTGTAATTATTTTCTGCCGGAGAAAACTGACGACACAAACCAAACATTGCTTAAAGGTGGTTCGGTTCGGTCATTCTCACTTTTTAGAGTTGACTAGAGTAAGAAAATTGAGGACAAAGTTCATCAAATTTGAAATTACTTAATACTCTCTATTTATATTCATTTAAAAATGTTCTCGAATATACCCCTAAACATGTACTCTGTTCTGGTTGATACCGAAAAAAGTAGCATGGAAAATATCGAAATATTAAGACGAAACATACCGGGTGTTTTAGGTAAAAATATCTATCTTAATGGACTTTTTTCTACATGAACCATCACCATTCGAGGTTTTGCTTTTTGCATAAAGCTTAAAGTTGGCTTTAAAAAGTAATGCCATGAGGATGAGGTTTATTTGAGCTTGGGATGGTCCAAATTATAACATGGATTCGGATCACTTTAAGAACTCCACTTCGAAGTTCGAACTTAATCTGGACTAATTATATATAAACTAGAGCTAATGTTTAGCCTAATTACAAGAAAATTTTAGTTATATTTAAGACTAGACAACTTTTATATAATTATCTATTGAAATTATAATATTTATATGTACTTTACTAGCAATGTTCATTTTTTCAACTGTGTTCATTGTCTTTTCTTGGGATTTAAAAACTCCCATCAGATGTTTGTTGTGTTAAGTTGGATTTTAGCCCAAATTTATTTTGATGTTGCTCAACTTAAAAAATGTATCATAGGCTTCGATCCATTCCTATTTTGTCTTATTCTTGTAATCAAGTATCAGTAGAAGTAAAAGTAAAATAATACTTTCGATCCCAATTCGCAAATCAATTTAAAGTTAAGTTTACAAATAATGAGATATTAAACTCATAAGAGAAAAATGACAAGGTATTTAAAAAAAAAAAGAAAAATCATTTTTTTATATTTGGAATTTCTAACTAATTACGACATACTAAGTATTATTTAAGTGTTTAATTTTTTTATTTGTTTCATTTAAATAAATGTTTAGTTATTATATTTTAAGTCAGGATTTCCCCAAAATAAAAAGAATATTAATAAATAAAAATAAAATAAAAAACTAGGGGTTGTCCCCTTCCCAACTATTATCCTTCTTCATTTAAACCATTGAAAGAACTCATGCTTTGCCATAATTGAACAGGAAAGAATATAAACTGGAGAATAAAATAGTAAATGTTTCAATATATTTTTGAATGATTGTTTACAAATGATTTGCCCTCCTTATATATAAGTTGTAGATCATTCTACATACTATATAAATTTGAATAACCCTAGTTCCAATATTTAAGGGAATGATGTACTAGGCAGGTACAGAAACTGCTCCTCATACAATTGGTGTTTTGTCCTTTTGTACAGCGCATAATCCAGTTCTCATGGGGAGCCCAAGAGTGAATGGAGAGCATCCAAGCTCGCACAATTTCCTGTATCCATCTTGCCAGGTTGCAGCTTGCCAGGACGCATGGCTAGCTGATCACTTGTGTTGGCCAGGTCACCAGGTCGCACCTTTCCATGTCGCATGGCGAGCTGATCACTTGTGTTGGGAGGCTGATCAGGTCGCGTAGTGGGTTTACCAGGTCGCATGGAGTGGATCTGATTTCTAACACCCCCCTCAACTCGAAGGTAGATACTGGTACAAAATTCAACATGTGTCTCATCTTTCTGAAAAATTGGCCAACAAGAGGTTTTGTTAACGCATCAGCAATATGATCAAGAGCAGGCACATGCCTAACTTAGATTGTTTTCTCTGCAACCTTTTCTCTAACAAAGTGTAAGTCCAACTCAAAGTGTTTTGATCTCGAGTGAAAAACTGGATTGACAGATAATGCAACAGCACATAGATTATCATTCCAAATCATAGTTTGTCTAGCTATCTCTATTCCTATCTCCTTGAGTAGGGACTGCAACCAAAGAATTTCAATGTGCTATGTGCAATGCTCCTATATTCAGCCTCGGTTGATGACTTTGAGATAGTAGCTTGCTTCTTTGCACTCCAAGAAACCAAGTTAGGACCAAGATAGATACAATATCCTGAAGTGGATCTCCCGTCATCTACATCTGACCCCCAATCAGCATCAGCAAAACCAGTTACCCTGAAATTATTGTCTGGCCTAAATCTCAATCAATAATTAACTGTTCCTGCCAAATATCTTAGTATCCTCTTAACTGCTTTCCAATGTGTGTTGAGTGGGTTGTGCATGTATTGACTTACTTTGTTGACACTATATAAAATATCTGGTCTTGTGATTGTGGCATATTGGAGAGCTCCAACAGTTTGCCTGTATTGACTTGCATTCAAAGTAGGTTGTCCTTGATGTTTGGAGAGGACTACTGTAGCACCATTGGAGAAGATAGCCCCTTTGCTTCACTCATTCAAGTTCTATTTAGCATATCCTTTATGTATTTTTCTTGACTGAGTATCATTTTTTCATTGGCATAATGTACTTGTATCCCAAGAAAGTAATCCAGTCTTCCTAAATCCTTGAGAGAAAAATGGCCTTGAATCTGAGTGATCACCTTTTGAATTTCATCATTGCTTGATCTAGTGATTATCAGGTCATCCACATATGTTAAGATCATTATGTAAGAGGACTTGTTCTTCCTAAAGAATAAGGAGTTGTCAAATTTCGACATGGTGAACCCTATAGATTTGATAACCTTGCTCATCTTGGAGGACCAAGCTCTAGATGCTTTCTTGAGCCCATATAGTGACCTGTGTAGTCTTCATATCAATGGTTTTCCATCTTTATTAATTGTTCAAAACCAGGAATCTGTTCAATGAATATGTCTGCATCCAAATCTCCATTCAAGAAGGCATTGTCAATGTCAACCTGTCTGACTGTCCACTTGTTGGTTATGGCTATGGATAAGACTGTTCTGATTGTAATTGGCTTGATGACTGGGCTGAATGTCTCAGTGTAATCTAATCCTGCCATTTGTGAAAAACCTCTTGCCACTAATCTTGCCTTATGTCTGGCAACTGACCCATCAGCATTCATTTTGACCTTGAAAATCCATTTGCAGCTGATAAGTTTCTTGTCTGGAGGTAACTGAGAGATTGGGTAGTTGCTCGAGGTTTTGTTTCTTTGCAATGCACTGTATTCTCTATCCATAGCTTCTTTCCATTTGGGCAGACTGAGAGCTTCTTGATATGATTTAAGCTCAATGCTATCAGTTAACCTAGATGCATAAGTTTTTAGTTTTGAAGTCCCAGCCTTTGATCTTGTCACCATGTGTGTCCCCCTTCATTCGTGTGCCCTGCAAAACCTTGATCAACCTCAATAGGATTGTTAGATTTGGAATGCACATCCTGACATAAAGGTAAATCAATAGTTATATGTCCTCCTGCAAGTACAGTGTCAGTGGGAATTTCTATTGGTTGATGGTCAGAGGAATGAGAACATTGGTGAGAAGATAAGGAGGCTGCTGGAGAGTGATATTGGGGTGTAGGTGTATGGTGTTTGGAGAATTGAGTATGGTCTAAAAGAGTGTTGTTGGTGGATTGGAGGGGCAAGGTGTTGAGTTTATTTAGGGAGATTAAATGAGAGATGTGGTCTATTTTGTTGGTAAAGGGCAGAGGATCTTGTTTTGAATGAAAAGGAAACATTGACTCATGAAAAATGACATTCCTGGTGATAATGACTCTTTTGCTTGGTAACAAGACTTTGTATCCTTTTCACTAATTGCTATATCTAAGGAGAACAGATGGATTGCTTCTGAAATTGAGTTTGTGTTTGTTTGTAGGTCTTAGGTGAGGAAAACATAGGTAGCCAAAAGATTTCAGTGAGTTGTAATCTGGTTTTATGCCAGTTAGAGCTTCTGTGGGAGTCTTGAAACCTAATAGTTTGGATGGCATTTTGTTTATTAAAAAGAATACAGATACCACTGCATCATCCCAATAAGACCGTGGGATACCTGAGTGAGCTAAAAGTAAAAGGGTTATTTCAAGAATGTGTCTATGATTCCTTTCAGCTAGACCATTCTGTTGTGGAGTGTAAGGGCATGATACTCTATGAGTGATTCCATTTTCAAAGAAAAGGTTGGAGAGAGTTTTGAATTCTCTTCCACCATTTGATTGGACAGCTTTGATCTTCCTATTATATTAGTTTTTGACAAGGTTTTTGAAATGAACAAAAGCACTGTGAGTGTCAGATTTGAGCTTGAGTAAATATAACAAAGTGTATCTTCTTTTGTGATCTATAAATCTTATATAATAGTTGTATCCATAATTGGATCTCACAGGGGATGGTCCCCACAAGTCGGTGTGAATGAGATCAAGAATTTCATAATGATCAGATTCAGATGAAATAATAGGTAACTGATGACTATTATCTTGAAGACAAGAAGTACAAATGAAACTAGTATTATTGTCATTGAAAGGAATATTAAAACTCAAAAGAGCTTTTCTGACAACGTCCAAGTTTACAATGCAACAAATTCAGATCAAATTTATTCAGCTGACTAGAATTTATTGAAACTGGAAAAGATAAAGGGGCATTGGTAGAGAGTGCATCAGATCGAGTCTTGTTTGAGTCTTGAACAAGGCTAAGGTTAAACTTGTAAAGGCCATTTTCAACTATCCCCTTGAGTAGAACCATTCTTGTGTCCTGATCCTTCACCAAGAAGAAATAAGGATGAAATTCAAAGAAAACTCTATTATCCTTAGCAAACTGAGATACATTGATTAAGTTTTTTGTGATGTTAGGCACATGCAGTAGGTTTTTAAGGCTGAAAGTATGATCACTAACAAAAGGGCCTTTATCTAAAGAATTACTAGTATGTAAAATGTGCAAACCTGATCCATTGCCCATGTGAACTTTCTCAGATCCTTGGTATTCATTTCCCATGCTAAAGTTGTTGAAGTCATAAGTCAAGTGATTGGTGGCTCCTGAATCAGGGAACCAACAAGTGTCTGAATTGATCTCTAGAGAACTGCTGACAATGTTTGCAGTGTTCTTTCTATATTGGCCAAAATTATTGTTGGAAAACTGAGAGTGTTGGTTATGAGTGTTGTTGTTTCCTGGATTAAAGTTCATATCCTGCCTATGAAAACACTTATCTGTTGTATGACCTGAGATGAAACAAATCTGGCATCTAGGTTTACAGCCTTGACTTCTTCCTCTTCCTCTACCTCCAAACCTTGAATTTCTTCCTCTAAAACATCCTCTTCCTCTAGAGTTCTGACTGTAGCTTGGATTGTAACCTACTCTTCTTGACTGGTCTTGAGTGATGGTGTTAGCACTTGGTGTGTATCCATCAGAGTTGAGTTGGGATATGGCCAAGCCTTCAATGTTCTCTAATCTGGCCTCAAAGCTCAGAAGCAAGGAGTGAACCTCCATTAGGGTATAGGGATCCAATCTTGATGTGATGCTCACCATCACTAGATACTCAGTTCCTAATCCAGAAATTATGTAGATAATCTGACTTTGCTTGGATATCTGCTCTCCTGCAGTTGCTAGCATATCACAACAAGCCTTAATCTTGTTCAAGTACTCTCTCATGTTCATAGCTCCCTTTTTAGTGTCTGAAGCTGCAGCTTGTACTGCATGATTTTTGCTCTTGATTAGCTGGCAAAACTTGTCTCTAAACACTCCCAGATTTGTTTCAAAGAGATCCAGCCGAATGTGGTCACAAGAAGACTTTCTGTGAGAGATGAAAGGAGCCAAGATGCTATGAGTTGATCTTGGCATTTCCAGAATTCATATTTCGGACTTGTGGTTAGAAAAATGTTATCTTTGGTTAGATATGTCTCAAGGCCATAGCCACTGATGGCAGCCATGATCTGCTGTTTACAGATGAGAAAATTAGACTCATTGAGCTTGATGCTAATGAGCTTATCTTCGAGGATATATGATTGCATTTTGATCTTCAAATGAATGAGTAGAGTGAGAGGTAAGTGTTTGTGAAGAGGAAGTCATTTGCTTGTGCTAAATATAGAAATGGAAAGAAAAAGAAAATATACAGAGTCCAGGGATTTACCTAGAGCTCTGATACCATGAAAGAATCTATGCTTTTCCATAATTGAACAGGAAGGAATATAAACTAGAGAATAAAATAGTAAATGTTTCAATATATTTTTGGATGATTGTTTACAAATGATTTGCCCTTCTTATATAGAAGCTGTAGATCATTCTAGATACTATATAAATTTTAATAACCCTAGATCCACTATTTAAGGGAATGATGTACTAGGCAGGTACAGAAACGACTCCTCATACAACCGGTGTTTTGTCTATTTGTACAGCGCATAATCCAATTCTCATGGTGAGCCGATGAGTGAATGGGGAGACTTCCAGCTCGCACAATTTCCTGTATCCATCTTGCTAGGTTGCAGCTTGCCAGGTCGCATGGCGAGCTGATCACTTGTGTTGGGAAGCTGATCAGGTCGCGTAGTGGGTTTAACAGGTCGCATGGGGTGTATCTGATTGTTAACAACCATCCACACATATATCTTGGATCCGTTCTTGTTATGGCCAACCCCAAATAACTCGTAATTCCGGCTTCACTCTTTTATCTGAAATCAAAGGGCTCAGTACGAAGATGATTACTGTTGTCCAATCCATGATGCAGCTTCATTGTCCTTTATACATGAAGCTGAGGCAGCAGACCATTGGCAGAAGATGACTAAAGATAATTATTATTGGATTCCGGATAGCCTATCGTATCATGAAATGTTGAACCCTAGGTATAGAATATTCTTAGATGTATTCTATTTAATGTACGCTGCTTGCAACATTGTAATAATCAAGAAAACATTATCAATAATACAAGAAGAAATAACTTTCTCAGTTCATAATCAACTAGGGTTTTGTTTGGAAAATATTTAGTTTGCTTACATGGTATCAGAGCGGTTTGATCATATCTCCGATTCATCTTCTTTATCTTGTTGTCATTATTTTGTTTCTTTCATTAATGTGACCACTGATAAGACCACTGTTGAAATAACAACTTCTCTGACTTCACTTAAACAGACTATGAAACTCCGAAGTCAGCTTGTCAATATCAAGCTAAACGACAATAATTTTCTACTATTGGAGCAACTAATATTGCCAGTCATTCGCAAATATGGGTTAAAGGGATTTATGATCGGAGAGCAGACCACTCCAGACAAATACCTAGCTGGAAGCTCAGCCACTGAGGGTAATAACACCAATCCTCATTTCATCAATGGATAAAAAAAAGATCACTTAATCATTTCACAGATTTTATCTTCTTTAAGCGAAAGTATCTTGATAACCACTGTTGGTCTCAATACTATTAAAGAGATCTAGAATTATTTGAAAACAAGTCTTGTTAGTCACAATAGGGCTAAGACCATTCAACTAAAAATGCAACTTTAGTCTTTGAAATGGGAAACCAACAAGTTTGGGATTATTTCAATAAGATAAGTTCATCTGTGATATGCTTGGTTTCCTAGGAGAAACAATGAGTTAAAATGAGCAAATGATGTATTTGTTAAATGTATTATTTGTTAAATGGATTAGAAGTAGAGTACAATCCTTTTGTTGTTTCACTCACAACGAGATGAGAAATATACTACGATGGAAGAATATGTTGTGATACTGAGTTTTGATAATCGATTTAAAGGAAGTGAAGGGCATCATGATAATAGGTAAGTCTCTTAGCTGAATTTGAATCTTACCACACCGACTTATATATTTGGTGGTAGAAGGGAAGAGGATGATCCACTACCCAATTCCAAGGTAACAGAGGCAGAGGCAACTCTTGAAGAGGAGGTAATAACTCTAGAGGAAGAGGAGTTCTGCTTGGTAACAACAGAACTAGGTGTCAGACATGTAACCGCACAACAGATAAGTGTTACTATATGTTTGACTCTAACTATCAAGGCAAAAATAGAAACAAGTTTAAGTATGGAGAAAATAATAACAACAATAATCATGTAGCTAACATTACTAGTTTTGGAAGTGCAGTTTCTGAGGCCACTCATGATCCCTTCTGGTATCATGATTTGAAAGCAATGATATGGATTTTCCTTTACTATAAATTTCATTGTTTCCGGTATTGACATGTAGAATGGAACTCTATCTTGGAAGTGCAGTTTCTGAGGACACTCATGACCCCTTCTGGTATCTTTATTCTCGTCCGATTACTATTTTTGAAAGCATGATTTGAAATTTGAATTAAAGTAAAGCAAAAAACCTATGGGAAAGAACTAAATCTAAATCGACCCGGTTCACTTATTACGTTACAATAAATTATATTTGTTAGATACACTGTTGTCAATATAAATATTGAGAAAAGAATACAGTCACAGTAGAAAAGATAATAATTGCATTGAATTATATTTTCATTTTTAATTCTTTGAATTTCATTTCAATAATGCAATAATATTCAAAATTATTTTGGATAGACACAAAAGAGATTCGTTTTTCAACAAACTTTAGCTTGTGCACAAATACATTGGGTTATTCCCTTGATCTATGTGAAAAACTCCAAAGAGTTTTTCACCTGGCGTGTCATGATTTTAACTTCTTAAATTCATTAAGGTTAGATAGACCAAAGAAAATGAGTATCACTAACTTAACCCCTTGATTGTGGACAAGAAAATTCATATAGAGAAACTTGAACCCTCACGTTTTTAAAAGTCGACGGATTTTCCTTTTACTATAAATTTCATTGTTGCAGGTATTGACATGTAGAATGGGACTCTGTCTTTATTCTCGCCCGATTAATCAGATCTTTTAAAAAATATCTATGGACTATGGAGTGAATGATTTGATGAATGAATATTTGTTCTTGAATATGGAATCGATTTACACGTACCCCACTTCGATTCCCGCCCTATTAGCATCTCTGATTCGAGATCAAGGGATTACTTCGTTAGGTCTTTTCAGTCCGAAGACGGCCGATAATGTTCTATAAATACAGATACACCCAATACATTTAAACTCATTGCCCATGGATAAAGAAAAATCGTTTCAACATCAAAAACAACAAAAACTAGAGCAAACATATAATAACGGATTCTAAATTATAGATCTAATCGGAAAGTATTGAAATATCCCCAGCCCCTGCTTTTAAAAAAGCTGCTATAGTTGCATAACCCGCTGGGAATTGCGTGTGAGAGACTATTGCTTAAAAGATAGAGCTTGAGATAGTCTTTCTGCTTGCAAATTTTCAAGACTACTACTTTGCTCGACTGTTTGACTTCTTAGCTTACAACTGCTGTGAAGGAAAGCTTTGCCAATATTGTTAATCAACTACATAATGATTACCATTTTACCAACCCCTGCTCCTCCAAATAATCATATTATTCCCCCAAGGCGATAAGGTGCTAAAAGATCTACAACTTTAATTCCTGTTTAAAAAATAGATAATTTTGTATCTAACTATATAAAGGCAGGCGCAGATCGATGAATAAGAAATGTTGTACGAGTATCTATAAGACCTAAATTATCAACAGGCTCTCCAAGCACGTTGAAAATTCATACCAGAGTCGCTCCACCGATCAGAACACTTAGAGGAGCTTCTGTATCAATAACTTCCATTACTCTCAGCAGACCATCTGTAGCACTCATAGATAAAGCTATAAATCAATTATTTCCTAATAATTGTTGTACCTTTGGCCTTGAATCAGGATATTCAGGAAGAACAGGTTGTTCCAGCTCGATATTGTCAAGAATTCCTGACTATTGCATGGGAACGGGTTTATCTTCAAAGTACTTTTCCCTTCCAATAATTTTCTATTTGAGCTTCCCTCATTCCTTTTATTGAACATAATGATGCGAATAAGGCTTTAATGAGTTCTAATATGCAACTCCAAGAGAAGGTCACGGCGAGATGAGCCATTTATCATTACGATAGGTGTCAAGTGGAAGTGCAGTGATATATGTAGTTGAGGCATCCTGACAGACCGGTAGAATTGAACCTTACACATTAATGGATGTAAACAAATAGTGTTTCTTTGTGTTTTTAGCTTTCTTTGTTATTTGACATTTTTTGTTAAGTATGCAAGGTTCGTATAGCTATGGTGGATACATTCCCAACATGGGAGGGCATGGTGCAAATCATGTTGGGAACGGAATGATGTATAATGGCCTTGGCAACGTGGGAGGGCATGGTGCAAACCACGTTGCCAATGGTGGAATCGGCTATGGACAACCCGGCATGGGAGGGCATGGTACAAATCATGTCGGGTTTAATGGCGCCATTTGAAAGAGTAATTTTAGTGGTGATGAATATATCAAGGGTTCATTTGGATTGGTATTATCAGAAATCGATTCAATTGACGAATCAAAATGTTTGTAGCTTGAAGAAATAAAAGAAAAACGAAAATAAAGCAATTAAACTAACTAAACTATACTAGGGGATGAACTTGCAAGTTGGTCGAATGCCTCGTCGTATGCCTCGAATATGAAAATACAAGCAACAATGAAAATTAAGCAAAAACAAGCAATGTTTCACAAAGTACAAGCGTGAAAGCTCAAGGTACAACCATGCTTGCATGAACATAAAAACTTGAGTAATGCAAATTGACAATAATCGAAAGCATGAATATAAAGAGCAATGAAAATTGACCTCAAAGTTTAAAACTTTACGTAAATTAACAAGCAACAAAACATAGATCTAGGATTAAGCATGAAACAAAGCATGAAAATAACAATCAAAATAGAGCATATGAAATACTTGAAATAAGAATGATGCGAGACTCGATCTATGATCTAGATGTGTCACTCGTCTAGATTTCATGGACGATTCACAAGATCTAACAAGAAATCAAGGAGCTAAGGCAAAAAGCATAAAATTGAAGAACATGCATGAAATTGAAGAACAAACCATTAAAATAAAGAAAGCTTACTTGAATTAAAGAGAGAATCCAAATACTTGAATGAAATTACAATCAAAATAAAATTTAAGGGAGTACTTAAATTCTTCTTAGGCTTACAAGCCCAAGACAAAGCTTGAAAATTAAATTTAGAGAGAGAAGATTATCCCAAACCCAAGCTCGAGTTGGGAGAAGGTGTTTTTACAAAATGAGAATTGTCCTCTATTTATACTAGATTCTTATTGGGTTTAAATGGGCCAAATTAGGCTAAAAGGATTGAAAATCCTGAGTTTGAATAATTTTGACCAAAAATGGTCTTCCTAGACAATTTGCTAGCCAATTGGCACATTTCGGCTCGGTATGGCTCGGCCATGGGCGCGCATGGGCGAAATTGGGCGGCAAGGATCGGACATTGGGTAACGCAGTATCGTCAACGCACCCAGTGTTAGCATCTGGGCGGCTGGGTATGGGTGTTGCGAAGGCTAGCGAGCGCTGGCAAGTGCCTTGGCGAATATGTTGGCTAAGAGGCGTGGTGAGCGCCAGCGCTGGGCGCGGGCGGATGCGGGCGTGCGGTGTCGGGCGCTGCTCGGACACTAGGTAACCCAGTGTCGGCAACGTACCCAGTGTCGTCAGTGCTGGCGCAGATTTTGGCATCAAACTTGGCATACGCCATGCCTTGGCGTGACTTATGGCTTGCCTTGGCTAGTATTTCAGAATGTTTGGCCATTTTTGAACTTGCTCTTGGCACCGAATTTGGCACGGCTTGGCACGACTTGATTTGGACTTTGGTCCTTAATTCCTTGGCTTATAAATAGGAATTTCTAAACATAAAAACCTAAGAATTACAACAAACCTCATATTAATTGAACCCATTTAACCATATTAAATATAAAATCAAAATGAAACAAAAATATCAATAAAACAAGAAAATAACCAAATAACCTAATGAAACTCAATTAAAGACTACTAAAATTAATATAAAATCCTAATTAAAAACTCGAGAAAAATACCACAATTACATGCAAAACACACGCTCCTCTACCAAAACGGGCTGGAATGCCTGTATGCCCAATTTATGCAGAGTGGGTGCTCTATTCAGCAATACGGGATGCCCCTGCATAACTTCCTGAAGTATTTCCCATACAATCAAGTCTTTTTCCCGAATTTTACTCTTAGAAACTCCTATGTTTGAAGTAAGATGTTGTTTAATTAGACCACGAATTATAAGTGTCTGGAAAAGTTCTATTTATATTTCGCGCGATAATCTACATCGATGTAATGAAAGTGAAGGATCTACGATAATGATGGAACGCCCTGAATAGTCGACCCGTTTGCCAGTCCCGAATTCATATTAATTTCTAATCACGGTCTACTGATGAAGGATTCCTCGAAAAGTTAAGGATTAGTAATCTTTTTTAGAAATCGAATGGATTCGGTCTTATACATACGCGAGGAAGGTAATCAAAAAAGAAAGAAGATGAGGTCGTATTTCACAAGAACCAAATCTCCGATATTAACAAGTAATATAATTATAATAATGTAAAGTTATTTAAACTAATACAAATCAAAGGTTGTGTTACTAATTAAATAAATTACTTCAATCTATTAACCAAAAGCAAGAGCAAATAGCAAGAAAGAGAATTCAAATGAGATATGAATATTTTGTGGTTAGCGCACAATGAACTTTCAATGAAAATTCTTTTCAATCAACGAAGTATTGTTTGTGACTCAATTCGATATATGTTAATTACTATTTTAGTTTACTCCTCTTGAAGTGATTAAACTATAAATTCAAAGTATGAAAGAACGTCTCCATTTGAAATCATCTTTAGAACTCCAAATGGATTAAAAGATTTATAAAACATCACTACTAATGTCAAATCTCTCGATCTTGTTGAGTAGAGTATTTTGAACTAAAGGTTCTATTAACAAATCTCGTTTATCGATTTATGATTTGTTAAAACAGATAAGCATAAGAGATCGTTAAAGCAATTATGCATATACACATTTTAATAACCAAAACTTTTGAAAGGATCGTACTTGATTGAAAGAATTATCAAAATATCAATTGTTCGTTGTTTCCTGTTAATCATGATGATCCCAACCATGATCAAGGTGAAGGTGACAGCTGTGCAAGTGTGACCATGACAAAATACAAAAGAGGCTACAAGACAAAGACAACCGCTGTGCATGCAACCTGCTAACCGTAGCAACGGCTCTATGCGTACGTGTTGATCAGATATTGTGCCTAGTACATTTGTGCTATGTCGCTGAGATCATTTGTAGAATAATGAGCTTTATGCTATATATGTGTGTGCATCCTAGTCTGTAATGTATGCTGAAAATAAGAGAAATAAAACTAGCTTTTCAATGTGTATTTTGGCAAAATGTGCAGTGTGCTTTTTCCAGTTTTCAGCTCTTTTATCTTTCATGGTATCAGACCGGGTAGTTCATGCTTCTGATGACCAATCGTTGTCACATTAAATAACACCCTTTAAATATATGTATAATCCTACCATGACTGATTCAAGTCAATCCAGTTCATCAAACAATATCACTCCAACAAACACAAAAAGCCTGATCTATCCTCAAAGCCAACTTTTGCCCATAAAATTGAATGAAGAAAATTTCTTAATCTGGAGGCATCAAGCTATAACTGCGGTCAGAGGTTATGGACTCGAATATCTCATCAAAGAAGATGTACAAGCACCAGAGAGGATGCTGATGGATGGAAGTGGACAGCCAGCTTCAATAAATCCTGAGTTCATTGCATGGCAAAGACAAGATCAAATACTTGCTTCATGGCTGCTTTCATCCTTAACAGAAGGTATACTGGTTAATGTTGTTGGTTTGAGTACTTCTAAATAGATCTGGCATGCTTTGGAAATTAATTTTGCAAGCCAATCAAGGGCTAAAGAGATGCAGCTTAAAATTCAATTGATAAGTCTCAAAAAGGGATCTTTGTCTATGAGGGAATATCTGAGCAAAATAAAGTCTTGTTATGATATACTTGCTGTGATAGGAAAAAGTGTGAGTGAGCAAGATCATATATTGCACATTATCACAGGTTTAGGAAGTGAGTATGATCCTGTCATGGTCTCAGTCTCCTCTAGAATAGAACCTTGGAACTTAGCTGACATTCAAGCATTACTCTTGAGTTATGAAGCAAGATTGGAGGCTGCATGTTTATCCATGAATCAATTTGTTGTCAATACTGATGGAACAGTACCTGTTGCAAACTTTGTCAATCAGCAAAACTACATGAACTTTTCCCCAAGAGGAAACCTAAATCAGTTCAGAGGAAGAAACAGCAGGGGTGCATATGGAGGAAAAGGGGGTAGATCACATGCTACAAGGATTGTGTGCCAAGTTTGTCAAGGCACAGGGCATAGTGCAGCCAAATGCTGGTACAGATATGACTCTAGCTACAATGGAGTAGCACAAAACTCCTCTGCAAACTCCTCAAGCTCCCAATATCCAGTCAACACAGCAAATTTCAAAACACCTGCAGCTAACATTGCTCAAATTCCAGCTGCACAGCTTGATAGCGCCATGGATCAGTTTTGGTATCCAGACTCAGGAGCATCCAACCATGTTTGTAATGATCTTAGCAACATGAGCATTGCCTCAGAATATCATGGAGATAATAAGCTACATATGGGAAATGGAGCAGGTGAGAAAATCATCTATATTGGTAAAGCATCTCTCTTTTCTAATGATGATCCTGCTAATTCCAGAATTTTTACCCTTAAGAAACTCTTACATGTTCCAACCATAACCAAAAATCTCCTTAGTGTCTCTGAATTTGCAAAAGACAATAATATCTTCTTTGAATTTCACCCAGCCTTTTGTCTTGTTAAGGATCAAGCTACACAAGCCATACTCCTCAAGGGAAAGCTTAAATACACTACTGCAGAAAGTAGATACAAAGGCGCCTCATCCACGGCGGTTCTGGAAAAACCGCCGTTAAATACTTTTTTACGGCGGTTTTCCAAAAAACCGCCGTTAAATCGGTCATTTAACGGCGGTTTTCATAAAACCACCGTAGAATCGTGTATTTTACGGCGGTTTTATGAAAACCGACGTTAAAATTGAACTAAATTAATGGCGGTTTTTAAGAAAGCGCCGTGAATTAACAAGTATGCACGGCGGTTCCTTACAAACCGACGTTAATTATTTAATACGTTAATTATTGCGATAGATTTAACATCGGTTCTATGAGAACCGACGTGAATAAGATGACATTAATGGCGATTTCATAGGAACCGCCGTAGAATAGTATGTTGCCATGTCACCGATCCTCGTCCTTATCAAGCAATAATCCTAGGCCGTTGATCAGTATCTGATCCAACGATCTGGATTAAATATTAAATCAAAAAAATAATTAAATTAAATAAAAAATAAACATAAAGAATAAACTTAAAAAACCCTAATCTACTCCCAAATTTCAGAAATCGGGAAATGGCGAACGGCATGACAATTTGGCGGTGAAGGTGCCGACAAAATGGGCGGTGGTGTTCGGGTTCTGGCGGCGAATCTTCCTCCGTCATCGACCCAGAAAAATCGGAAATCGGCGGCGGCAGGTGAAGCGACGATGGCCAGCGGCTGCGGCGGCTTCTCCGGCTCTGCGACTAGGAT
>BMAC01001278.1:124022-167411 GCA_014905375.1 Phtheirospermum japonicum | reverse complement strand
ATCCTAGTCGCAGAGCCGGAGAAGCCGCCGCAGCCGCTGGCCATCGTCGCTTCACCTGCCGCCGCCGATTTCCGATTTTTCTGGGTCGATGACGGAGGAAGATTCGCCGCCAGAACCCGAACACCACCGCCCATTTTGTCGGCACCTTCACCGCCAAATTGTCATGCCGTTCGCCATTTCCCGATTTCTGAAATTTGGGAGTAGATTAGGGTTTTTTAAGTTTATTCTTTATGTTTATTTTTTATTTAATTTAATTATTTTTTTGATTTAATATTTAATCCAGATCGTTGGATCAGATACTGATCAACGGCCTAGGATTATTGCTTGATAAGGACGAGGATCGGTGACATGGCAACATACTATTCTACGGCGGTTCCTATGAAATCGCCATTAATGTCATCTTATTCACGTCGGTTCTCATAGAACCGATGTTAAATCTATCGCAATAATTAACGTATTAAATAATTAACGTCGGTTTGTAAGGAACCGCCGTGCATACTTGTTAATTCACGGCGCTTTCTTAAAAACCGCCATTAATTTAGTTCAATTTTAACGTCGGTTTTCATAAAACCGCCGTAAAATACACGATTCTACGGTGGTTTTATGAAAACCGCCGTTAAATGACCGATTTAACGGCGGTTTTTTGGAAAACCCGTGGAGGTTCTTCTCGTTCTCGTCGAGCCGATAAGGGGAAGAGTATAGCACTCGATGACGACGCCAATGTCAATCCCATTGGCTTATCACAAGGCAACACTCCTTCGGTTAGTGACTACAATTCTAATCGCATCGACATTGATGAAGATTGGAGTGATACCGACATTGATCGAACTTATCAAACCGCCGCCGCCTTTGCCGGTGAAGAAGTGCCTCCCATACCCATTGAAGAGGAGGATGAATTGCCTCCTCCAAGAAACCCAAGAACTCGTTCTCGGGAAAAAACGGAGTTAAAATCTGACATTTTCATGAAATATTTTTAAAAAATCGAGATCCCACCACCCGCAAACGAGCCACCTCCGAAAGACGGCAAAAAATGAAAAAGGAGGTACCGTGTCACTTGCAACTATTGTACGTCAACTTACCAATTTCTAGAAGGAGGAGGATATGGGAATATGCACAACCATCTCAACAACAAACACCCCGATAAAGTCGGCATCGATAGGACTCAAACGCAACTACAAGGAGGACAAGTAAGTACAAACTCCTCTTCTTTATTTACATATTCCAACACTACTCATAGAAAGGAATTAGCAAAATTTGTTTCTTCTATATCTCTTCCTTTTAACATTTCCAATGATGATTTATATGAAAAGTTCACCCAACTTTCTTTTAATCCATCGAGTACGAGAGTCTCACGCTCTACCCTTACTCGTGATATTAAAAAAGTTGTTGTGAATATAAGTTAAACTTATGTAATGAATTTGCTAGTTTACCAAACAAAGTTTCAATTTGCTCGAATGTTTGGAGTGATCATTGGGAACGAAACTCTTACATGGGTGTTACATGTCATTGGGTTGATAATTCATGGACTTTATAAAAATGCTTTCTTGCATATAGAGATTTTAAAGCTCCTCACAATGCACATAATATTTGTCAATTAATTCATTTGATTTGTCAAGAGTATGGTCTAGTTGAAAAAATATTTTCTATTTCATTTGACAATGCAACTTCTAATACGGTGAGTGTTAATGAGCTTATTAGTATTTGTAAACCATCTATTGGTGGCTTGTTCTTTCATATTAGATGTATATGCCATATTTCGAATTTGTGTGCTCAAGATGGTTTGAATGTTTTGAAAAATGAACTTTCTCCAATTAAAGCGGCGGGAGAGTGTATTCATAGAAATAAATCTTTACAACGACAATGGGCAAGATATTGTAGGGAAAATGGGTTTGAACCTAAATTTTTTTCAACCGATGTGCCTACTCGTTGGAACTCTACATATAAATTATTGAAAGATACATATTCGTATAGAGAAGTTTTGTGTTCGTTATATACAAACCAATGGTCTACGTGTAGTTATTTGAAAAAAGTTTTAAAGGTGTTTAATGATGCTAATAATTTATTTTTCGGTATTTATTATCCTACTTCTCACCTTTTTGTTGAAAATTGTGTTAAAATTGCATTCGTCTTTAAGGAGTGCATGGAAAATGAACGATTGGAAGAATGTGTTATTTCTATGAAACAAAAATGGTTGAAATATTTTCATTACATTCCAAGTATATTTTTAGTTGCTACATTATTATATCCTAATAATAGAAAAAGTGGTTTAGAATTTTATCTTAATAGTTATTATGATGCTTTATTGCTGTTTGAAGAGTATGAATATCCTTCCGTTGAAAATATTATTCAAAATGTGAAAAAGTCTTTATATGATATATTTAAAGAATATAGTATAAGTTTTGATGGTACTCTTCCTATGAGTTCCGGGCGACAAACTTCTACTAGAAGTGGTAATCCTAGTAGAAGTGGTGACGGCGACGATGAAATTGAGGGATTTCAAGATTTCTTGAAACAAAATAAGTCACGAATGGGGCTTTCGGGTTATTCATTTGGTTCTAACCCTTATCGAGAACTTGAAGCTTATCTAACAACGGCTTTTGAGTATGGAATGTTGGGGGAAAATGAAGCCGACAACGAGTTTGATATTTTAAATTGGTGGGCATCGAGGAAATCACTTTATCCCGTTGTTAACATCTGCGCGAGGGAGATATTGGCCATTCCAGTATCAACCATTTCAGTCGAACAAGCATTCAGTGAAGGGGGGTACATGTTGGACGAGTGGAGATCAAAACTTACACCTCACAGTCTCGAGTGTCAAATGTTATTGCATGATTGGGTCAACGCCGATCGACGAAAACAAAAAAACGTTCTTAGTGAAGATGAAGAGAGCGAGACGTATTATGATACTACGGGATCTAGAAACGAGTCGGTAAATGGATAAGTATGATATCCCCCGCACCACTTCTTCTGATTCCAAGGTAAGTAAGGTAAGTGAGAACTACGTGGGCTTTGATTCCCAAGGTAAGGGATACGTAGGCAACTATCTTCAATTATTTGAAATTAAAATTTCAAATTTTAACTTGAAATATTTGAAAATAGTTCAAGTCCAATTTCTTTTTAATTTTTTTTTGAATTTATTAAAATTCTTCTAATATAATTTTTTTTATTTTAAATTCAAATATTATAAATGGTTCAATTTTATTTTTTTTAATAAATTTAAAATTTCAAAGTATTTGTTATATTTCCCACTAACTTCAAAATTTTAAAATTCTTCTAATATAATTTTTTTTTATTTTAACTTCAAATATTTTAAATGGTTCAATTTCGTATTTTTTTAATAAATTCAAATTTTCAAAGTATTTGTTATATTTTCCCACTAACTTCAAAATTTTAAAACTCTTCTAATATAATTTTTCTCATTTGATACATTTTAAAAATATATTTTAACTTCAAAAATCCAAAACATATGAATTTTTATTAAAAACAAACGGCCAAACCGTCCAAACCGAACTGGGACCAAACCGTGAACCGATGGTTTGCAAACCGTCCGGTTTCACGGTTCGGTTCCGGTTCGAGGTTTCTACCGAAACCAAACTGGCAGTTCAAACCGTGAACCGGCAGTTCGAACCGTCTGGACACGTCTGACCACAGCATGTCATTTGATCAACTTACTTCCCACAAAAACCTTGTCCTACAAAAATTCTTCAGAAACACTCTATGGTATAGCACCTGATTATCAAAGACTTAAAGTCTTTGGATGTCTCTGTTACCCTCACATCAGACCATACAATTCACATAAACTTCAGTTTAGATCAAACCCTACCACATTCATTTGATGTAGCTCTCATCATAAAGGGTACAAAGTGCTGCTCACCTCTGGCAAAACCATAGTCACTAGATATGTGGTGTTTGAAGAACACACTTTTCCTTACTCTACTACTGTGCATCAATCATCTCCTCAAAACTTATAACACAACAACACTATCACCACTTAGCCACTTATAATCCAACCTCACATTTTCAATCCCACCGCAGATAACCATACTCCTCCATCACTATCATCTCCATCATCATCTCCACCTCCTTCCCCTCATCACTCACCTGGTATAAACACATCCAGTCCTTCTCCTGCAAAAAGCTCTCATAACACCATTCCTTTGTATGTTCAATTACCACACCCCAATGACTCTTCTACTTCATCTCCAACACACCAATCCACACCACCACCAGCTAGACAGATCAACAATCATCCCATGATTACTAGAGCAAAAGCAAGTGTTTATAAACCTAAAGTGTTCCTTGCTGATCTATCTGATCAAACACCAACCACGACTCAAGAAGTTCTATCCACTCCCGTTTGGAAATCAGCTATGCAATCTGAGTATGATGCCTTGGTTGCTAATAATACATGGTCACTCACTACTTTAACACCAGAAAAGAACCTTGTAGGATGCAAATGGCTATTCAAAATCAAGAGACATGCAGATGGGACTATTTCAAGACACAAAGCAAGGTTGGTTGCTCAAGGCTTCTCACAAGAAGCTGGTTTTGATTTTCAAGAAACTTTTAGCCCTGTGGTCAAGCCTACTACCATCAGGCTTATGCTCAGTATTGCAGTTTCTTTTGGATGGACTATTAGACAACTTAATGTAAGCAATGCATTCCTACATGGCAACTTGGAGGAACCAATCTTCATGAATCAAACACCTGGCTTTGAGAGGGGTAACAATCTGGTCTGCAAGCTATCCAAAGCTATCTATGGGCTCAAACAAGCTTCTAGAGCTTGGTACCTCAAAGTCAAACAAGTTCTTTCCATGCTAGGTTTTTCCAACTCTAGAGCTGATATACATCCTTGTTCTACAGAACTCAAGGAAGGATCAAAGTGTTTTTACTGATCTATGTGGATGACATTCTCATCACAGGAAATAGCAATGCTCACATTTCAGAAGTAATAAAGAAACTTGGAGATGTATTTTCACTCAAGGACTTGGGGCACCTACACCACTTTCTTGGAATTGAGGTGTCTTACACTTCAGATGGATTACATCTCAGTCAAGGTCAGTATATCAGAGATCTCCTATAGTTTCTACTTCTAGATTGTCCAAAATTCAAGGGAACCCTCCCATCAATGGGAAAATGTACAGAAGTGTGGTTGGTTCTCTGCAATATGTAACCATCACAAGGCCTGAAATAGCATTTAGTGTAAACAAGGTTTGTTAGTTTATATCATGTCCAGTTGATAAACACTGGAAAGCTGTGAAAAGGATACTAAGGTACTTGGCTGGATCACTAGATCATGGCATTCATTTCAAGAAATCCAAGCACATGACCTTAACTGGATTTTCTAACTCAGATTGGGCAAGTGATCCGGATGATAGAAGGAGTGTAACTGGTTACTGTGTGTTCCTTGGATCAAATTTACTGTCTTGGAGCTCAAAGAAGCAGCACTCAGTGTCAAGAAGTAGCACAGAAGCTGAATATAGAAACTTGGCTCATGCTGCAGCTGAAACATCAGTTATTGCAACCATGTGATTTTAGCTGCAGCATATGTGATTTCAGTGCACACATATATAACATCAGTGTTATTGCATTAGCTTCCAATTCGGTCCTTCATGCTAGAACAAAACATATTGAACTGGATTTTCATTTTGTCAGAGAAAAGGTGACATCAAACTCAATTGAAGTCTGTCATGTTCCCTCTGCTGATCAGGTTGCATATATCTTGACTAAACCTTTGAGCAGACTATTCTTCTCTTGGCTCAGAATGAAACTTGGAGTGTCATCCTTATCCGCGCTCGAATTGAGAGGGGGTGTTAACCATGATGATCCCAACATGGTCAAGGTGAAGGTGACAGTTGTGCAAGTGTGACCATGACAAAATACAAAAGAGGCTACCACACAAAGACCACCGCTGTGCATGCAACCAACTAACCCTAGCAACGGCTCTATGCCTACGTGTCGATCAGATATTGTGCCTAGTACATTTGTGCTATGTGGCTGAGATCATTTGTAGAATAACAAGTTGTATGATATATATATATATGTGTGTGCATCCTAGTCTGTAATGTATGCAGAAAATAAGAGAAATAAAACCTGCTTTTCAATGTGTATTTTTGGCAAAATGTGCAGTGTGCTTTTACCATCTTTCAGCTCTTTTATCTTTCATTTCCAAACCTCAAATATGATGATATTAGTTTGTCATAATTAAATGATAAGCTAGACAATTCATCGAACACATGATGTTCATAAGAAAAACTAAAAAAAGATGATATCGTGGGGTTTATGGCGAATCCTTCGATCATCGTGTTCCAAGAGTTTCTTCTCCGAATCACTCGAAATCGCTCTAACTCACTCTTAGAATTCTTTCTTGGCTCAAAAAGATATGAATCTTGGTGCTGGCTGATGAATTTGAATAGCTTTTAGGCCCATTTTATAAGTCAAAATCGAAATCTCAGTATTTAAACCATATAAGTACGATTTCTGAACCGTTCGTGACCGCATATGGGGTCGCAAACAACGCCATGAAAATGACGTTCAATAACGGGCTGACTCACGACTAGATTTCTTGTCCCCTTTGACTTGTTGACCTTGTGGGCTTACTCCAATCTTGGTCCTATGAACTCTTCTCTTCATTATTTTTGGTGCAATTGTTTATCCTTCTCCATTTGTGTTTATTCAAGTCCAATTTGTCCCATATAAATACAGAAATCCTACAAAAATCACATAAAAATACCAAATACATAATAACGTCCAAATAATAGGAAATAAAGTAAAAAATACTTTAAAACGATACAAACAGTAGTTGAAATCTAATCAAATAAATCTCCATATACACGTGTTAATCAGTAATTTGCTGCCATATATATAGTAATCGGTAGTTTAATATAATATGAATCATTCGTTCAATTTTGTTGTGTTACTAAAGCACCGCCGTATCATCACGAGCTCTTAAAGCATACATAATCAACGCAGTCAACTAATGAGGTACTCACATGATAGCACTTGATAAATAAATTGGAAAATAACCAAAATGCAACCAAATGGGGCTAGTAGAATTAAATCAATCAATAATACTCCAAAAAAGAAGAATATTAAGAGACAAACCAAAAACATTTCAAAGCCCGCGTTTCTTTATTTCGGGCCCTGAGGGCCCCCTCTTGCTCAACTATATATATGTATATGTATGTATTTGTGTTTGTATATATATATCACCTCGAAACTCTACTTTCTAAAAATCACCACAACTCAATAAACACTTTCTTTTTTCTTTTCAATTATTTCTCTAAATTTAGTTAGCAATGGCGGATAATGGTGGTGGTGGTGGTGGTTCTGGTTTAGCTAATAGAATTTGTTCGATTCCTGAGAAATTCCAACTTCACCTGTCTATGTTGGCCTTGCAATTTGGATACGCAGGTTTTCACGTCGTTTCACGAGCTGCCCTTAACATGGGCATTAGCAAGATTGTGTTCCCAGTTTATAGAAACATTCTTGCCTTTCTTCTCCTCTTGCCCTTTGCCTACTTTCTTGAAAAGTAAGTTTAATCTCAAACTTTATAATATTTATTTAATTTACATTAATGATGCCCGATTTATATGAACTTTTATGTTGTTGTTTTTTTCAGGAAAGAGAGGCCACCTCTTACTTGGAACTTCGTCATCCAGTTTTTCCTCCTTGCAATTGTTGGGTATAATTATTAAAAAAATCAACTACTTTCGTTAGTTGTAACATGTTATGGGGTATTTGTAATTTTGGAAATAAATATTTCTTTTTCGTAATTTGGCTAAAATGAAGGATAATCTTTGTAATTAAAAGTCCTTATATTATGATGGCTGAATTTGTGAATTTGTAAATGCATGTTCGCAAAGAAATTTGACGTTCAAAATGTGACAGGATCACCGCAAATCAAGGGTTCTACTTGTTGGGATTGGACAACACATCACCAACTTTTGCTTCCGCAGTACAAAATTCAGTTCCAGCTTTAACATTCCTCATGGCTGCCGTCCTCAGGTAATTAATTAATGAAGCTCCAAGAGAGAAAAGAGATTAATTAATAATTGATTGTTTATATACTTGTAATTTCAGGATAGAAAAATTGAGATTGGATCGAAAAGACGGGATCTCGAAAGTAGGCGGGACGTTATTCTGTGTGGCGGGGGCATCGGTGATCACGCTGTACAAGGGCCCCACCATTTACAGCCCGGCCCCGCGGCTCCACACCGCGGCTGCGCCAGCTTTGGTGGGAGATGCGAACGGCAAGAGCTGGACACTGGGCTGCATATTCTTGATCGGCCACTGCCTGTCGTGGTCCGGCTGGCTCGTGTTCCAGGCGCCGGTTCTCAACAAGTACCCGGCTCGCCTCTCCTTCACTTCGTACCAGTGCTTTTTTGGGATCCTACAGTTTCTGTTGATCGCGGCTTTTGTGGAGAGGGACCCACAGGCTTGGCTCGTCCACTCCGGCGCCGAGCTGTTCAGCGTCTTCTATGCTGTACGTAGATATTAATTATATATATATATATATATATATATATTCTGTTTTTTATTTTTGTTAGTTGCATGGGTTTGGGGGCGAAACGGTCATTCTGACATTTAACTTAATATATTTTGGAAAACCTGGAATTAAAATTGAAATTAAAACCCAACCCACTCTACCTCGGTCCAAATTATTGGACTATAGCGTTACATCCAAAATGAATGTGATGATAGTGACATTTAATTGATTAATTGCCAGAAAATAAATGAGAGTCCAATGTTTAATATCTTGATAATTTATGTCGAATATGAAGTGGATTGAAGCTTGTTAAAAAACATATGCCTTCAGTGATCAAAGGGTCAAATATTTAATAACTTGTCGAAACATCACACAACTATTATTGAATCAACAAGTGGGGCTGAAAAACATGGTTGAGTTCATCCATGTGCTACACCATATGTTAAGTCAATGTATCCTCCTGCGAACCTTTTATTATTCTGACACCACTGATGTGTGACACATAAAATATAATAAGCAATTAAGGCTCAATATATATTTATATAAATCAAGTTAGTTTGAGCTTTTTATTGAGTAGTTTTTATTTTTATTTAAATGTTCATGAGTGTTGTCTGATTATGATTAAATGAATTGGACTTGAATGTCCCGTAGTTGGAGTTTGAGTAACTTTGTTATTTTCCACTTATCTAATTACTTTTACTAATTGAGTTGAGTTTGATACGAGATTTACATCTTGAAAAGTGAAAGGTCAAAGCGAATTGTAAGGATTATGTTTGAATACACGTACATATTGAAAACAAACGCACACCAGCATGCATGTGTTAATGCTGGTAATGACGGCAAATTGCAATGGGTGCATGCAGGGAGTGGTTGCATCAGGGATTGCATTCGCTGTACAGATATGGTGCATTGATAGGGGCGGTCCCGTCTTCGTGGCTGTGTATCAGCCTGTTCAGACACTTGTTGTCGCCATTATGACCTCCTTTCTATTGGGAGAGCAATTCTACTTGGGAGGGTATAAATGTCTTTTTTATTTCCCTCAGATTCTTATATTCACTTTGTTCTGTTTCTCTCTACTATACAAATGGGAAGACAGACAATTTTTCCAGAACAGAATATTAAAATTAACTTGGTGCAATTCGTTTGAATATTAAACTAACTTGATGCATGTCACATTTTAACGTGAAAATAATTACTGTTATTCTTAGTTGTTTAAATTGACTCAGATCAATCATGCAAGTAATTAATATGTTCCACCTACATGCACGCACATTTCTAGCCATAGAAATAGTCTTTGGATGTTTTTATCCTTTTATAATGGTCACCCATGTCTTTCATTCCCCTAACAATTGATGCAAGTTCTTTTCGTTTCGCTAATAATGCATGGCCATTGGCCCGACCAACTAAATCAATAGCATGACCCACTGGATTTGTGCGTGTGTGGAGTACATGTCATCAAGTACTAATTCTTTTACTATTATTAATTTCTACTAATATTAATAAAATTATTTAGAATTTAATCATCTTGCATAGTTTCAAGAATAAATAGATTTTCAGGAATTTTTTCTTCTTATATAAAGAGTATTTAAATGAAATCTTATAAGATGTCCTTGGATTAATTATAAAGTACCCTGAAGTTAATTTGCCTAATTACATACATTAGGTGAATGCAATTGTCATGTAACATATTAATAATTGAATATTTGTAATTTTGAAAATGCGCTGAATTTTCTTTTTTTTTTTTGGTAATTAGATAAACTTCAAGAGTACCAATTATTCCTGTCATCTCTTTGAGGCAAAAATTTCGCTTATTGCAATTTCAGGATCATTGGTGCAGTATTGATCATAACAGGGTTGTACCTTGTGTTATGGGGCAAAAACGAAGAGAGGAAATTGGGCATAGCAGCAGCAGGTAAGGCTGCGATTCAGTCTGCGGCGGACCACGGCAACAACATAGCAACCACACATATCAAGTCGTCCATCACTCAGCCACTCCTCTCTCAGTCAACAGGAAATATTTGACCACCAAAACACCTAATTTTTAACTACACAGCTCTTTCCTGGAAATGGCCTCTCTCAGAGCCCACTTCAACTATGCTTATATAAAATGGCTTGCAGTGTGTATTAATGTTATTATTTGATTGGGGTTTTTTTGCTTTTATTTTGTTCTCAATTTAGTTGCTAGGAGGTTGCTTAAAGGACGAGTGGGGCCCAAAAAAAAATAAAAGAAAGAAAGAAAAAGGAAGAAGCATGGAGTTTATGATTTGTGACATGGGGTGTAATGTAAGCATGGATATCCTATCTAGTTTCCTTACTAAATAGTTTCAGCTGTGTTTCAATTTTTAATGAGAAAAAACGAAAGGGATGCATTATTAAAACGTAATGGATTTTCTTATTTTACTCATAACTCAAACAAAATATTTACTTAAAAAATCTCTCTCTCTCTCCCTCCCTCTCTCTTTCTCTCTCTCTCTATATAAATAGTAGTGGCTATATGAGGCAATTGTGTTGGTTCTCTTCAAAATTTTTTTCCTTCCCCCAAAACAAATTTTTTGACACAAAGCCACTTTGTTCACTTTCCAACTATTTTTTAAATTTAAATATCACCCTAATATTGTTGACTTTTCAACTATTTTAATTATGTTCTTTTGATTCATATTTGGTTTGTACGAATTTTCATATATATATATAAGGGGAGTTTGGCAGGAGAGAAACAATTCATGAAAAATAGTCGGTTTTCCGCCCATGAATTGTTTCCATTTTAAGTTCATTTCACATTAAATCATGAAAAGATCACGTGTGTAATATTTCGGTGGTGATTGATACCCCATTCCATTTCACTAATTTTAATACCCTATTAAATGGTAATTGGTACCTCATTTCACATCTCGGTCATCACAAAATATTTTTGCTTTTTCTTTGTATACAGAGAATACATCCAAGAAAGAGGTTTGTTTTAACAGATCTGCATAAATTTTAATACAGATCCGCCCATTTAGAATTTTATACATACATCCAACAAAAATAGTTTTAGTTGATGGTTTGTTTGTTTTTTTTTTTGTTTTTTTTTAATCATTTCCTGTTGTAATTATATTACCTTTCAGTTTATACAGATCCAAAGCTCACCGCCGGAACACGAACCAATCACCAAAACGATGATTCTTTCATACCTCCGAAGAATATATAGGTGATATATGCATTTTTTTGAGTTACAATTAATTTTTGATCAAAATTTTTTTAATCGTTTACTGTTGTAATTATAATTTATTTCTATTTATATAGATCCGCCGCTCACCACCGGAACACGAACCATTTTATACAGATCTGCACTTTTTCGAAGCTGCAAATAATTTCTGGTCTTTTAAGTATTTTAATTCTTTTTTTTTATATAATTATATTTTCTTTTGGTTTATACATATCCGCCTCTCGCCGCCGGAACGCGAACCATTTTATACAGATCTACACTTCTTGGATTCCAAAATAATTTCTGGTAATTTTTTTTTTAATTGTTTACAGTTGTAATTATATTTTTTGTTCTTGAATTGAGAGATATTTTTTTTGTTTGGCGTGTTGTACCTGGAGATAGAAACAAAAAATGGGGAAATAATCTTTGTGAAAAACGTTGGTTTTTCCGCCTATTGCAATCTACTTTATTTAATTTTTTTTATTTTGAGTTGACCGATTTTTTTAGGTTTTGTATGCCCTCCTTTTCCCCCTCCCTTTATTCTTCACCTTTTTTCTCTTTATTTTTCCTTTAGGACGAAGAGTCGTAGTTGCACCTCCCTATCATCAGCAGGGGCCAACACGACATCGAGGCATACACGGTGCTGTATACCGTACGCACGAAGATCGCTCACCTGCTCTTCATCTTGAAGAGATGTGGTGTCGCCTTGGTGCAGATGGAGGCTCTACGGATGGCGTACGAAGAGACTAAGAAGGGGAAAAACATGGCGAAGATTATTTTTATGGTATTTGTCAGTAGGATTCTTTGTTTTTCAGTAGGATTCTTTGTTAACATATCCATTAATTACCATAGTAATTTTGTATTATTGGTTTCAGTAGGATTCTTTGTTAACATATCCATTAATTATCATAGTGATTGTGTATATTTTTAGTAGGATTCTTTGTTTTTCATGGTTATTCAAGTTTTATTGATTTGTTGATTTGTGAGTATTATTTGATTTTCTATAGAATGTGTGGTATGGTGCTATAATTTTATTTTTTTGGTTATTGTTTTGATTTTTATTTTTTATTAGAAGCCTTCTTTTTTTAATGTGGACTCCGACAGAAAGAAATAATCAATAAATATAATAGGCCTTTACTATGGTAATTAATGGATATATTAATAATGACATCAAATCCGCGTGAATACGTTAATAAAGGATCAGATCCGCATGAATTAATAAATATAAAACGGTCAATTTTTGGTAAATATAAAAATGATCCATTTTATATCTTAATAATCGCATCAAATCCGCGTGAATATTTGGATATGGTAATTACTCTTTGATGTCCATTATTAGTTGATATTATATATAGGACTTTTACGTTAAGAATCAATAAATATATTATCTGATAAAAAAAAAGACTAATGTCCTTTACTAGTTGATATCTATATATAAAAACAAATCTCTCTCAGATTAGAATTTATTTGTAGTATAGATTATCACAATGATTATCTCCTAATTAATTCCTACAATTAAGCAATTAATCGGATTAGTTAAATTGTCATTTTAATTCAATAAAAACTTACAGATTTCAAATAATTCAGATTATCCTAATATTAATTTGTTCATTCATAAAATCAATCAACCTAGGATTGATAGTTATCTTTAAGTATATGCATTTATTAGATTAATTTTTGGAACCTCACGTAATTAATATACAAATAAATTAGTTAGAATCATTTTCTTAATTATAACAAATCGGATTAAAATTAATTTTTACAACGACAATTATTTTTTATTGATTACCAGAGCACAGTTTATAACTTTGCCTAAAAATTAGTCAGTTGTTTTAAAATAGATTATTTTTGTTGATTATCAATTAAAATTAATGATTTATTCTTTTTATTTCTTACATAGTTTATTATAATTACTACTTGATTAGAATATTACGTAATCTTTATTTTAAGGGATTAGAATTTATTTGTAGTATAGATTACCACAATAATTATCTCCTAATTAATTCCTACAATTAAGCAATTAATCAGATTAGTTAAATTGTCATTTTAATCTTGCAATAACAACTTACGGTGATAATCAATTCGGATTATCCTATGATTAGTTGATTGATTCATAAAATCAGTTGATTACCAGAGCACAGTTTATAACTCTTCCTAAAAATCAGTCGGTTGTTCTAAAAGAGATTATTTTTATTGATTATCAATTAAAATTAATTATTTATTATTTTCCTTTCTTACATAGTTTATTATAATTATTACATGATTAGAATATTATGTAATCTTTATTTTAAGGGATTAGAATTTATTTGTAGTATAGATTATCACAATGATTATCTCCTAATTAATTCCTACAATTAAGCAATTAATCGAATTAGTTAAATTATCATTTTAATTCAATAACAACTTATGGTGATAATCGATTCAGATTATCCTAAGATTATTTGATTGATTCATAAAATCAGTTGATTACCGGAGCACGATTTATAAGTTTGCCTAAAAATTAATCAGTTGTTCTAAAATAGATTATTTTTATTGATTATCAATTAAAATTAATTATTTATTCTTTTCCTTTCTTACATAGTTTATTATATTAACTTTATTTTTTATGAAATTAATGTCTTTATCTCTCTATATATAGTTATATATTGTTATGAAATTGACATTAGTTAATTTTTTAATTAATTCTAAACTTATTTATATTTTTATGAATAATTACTCATTTTTTGCAGGATGCCAATCCTGATGTTGTCCCTCACAACATTGGTGATTTAGTTGATAAAAAAGTTCTATTCAAATTCTAGTGCAAGATGAATGGACGTAAAGTATGGAAACCTACTTTTATCGTAACCAAATGTTCTCTCGATTTAGAGTTGATTGCGAGATTCGAAAAAACTTTCATCGACAGTGACAGTCAGGCATGTTTGAATTTTTGATCAAATGCTCTTTAACTTATTTATAAATTGTTATTCATATATAATAATTTATTTTTTTTACAGAACTCTGATCAGATTTCGAAGACGAATCTAAGTGAACCAGTTTGCGATAAGGTAATATATATTTTACTACTCAAACAAGTTCAATAAACGTTTTTCCTTATTATTATTAATATACATATTTAGATTATTGTTATTACTATATGAGTTTTCATGATGATGAAACATTTTCTTAGTTACATTATTGACTAATCAACTTTTTTTTTTAAAATTAATATACCAAGTTCAATTAATTATTCTTAAAACTATGTGAGTTTGGATGATGATGAAGCATGTTCTCCTGAAAAGACTAATGTGAAGGATGATTCATATTCCTCCATTGGTGTTGATGATTTGAACCTGCCCAAACGCAGTCTTGAAGAAGCTTTTTTGACTAACGCATCCCTGAAGAAATTGAAGAAAACCTGGAGCAAGATCAGGCAAATTCCAAACGAAAAAGGGGAAGACCTCCTAAAAATCCAACTGTTACTAACAACGGTATTACTATTTACATCATTAATATGAAGTTCAATTTTTATTTAAGTTATATAGTTGTTTCATCATATAATAGTAAACATATTTAATAAATTAAATATACCTGTTGTATTGTCTGTATCCTATTGTAGAGAACAACGTTTCTCAGTTTTTGATAAATTAAATAGTCAAGTACCCACAACTCAATATAGAAATTAGAACTTTTATATACCACCAAAACAACTATTTAGATGTAATGGTATTTTATAAAAAAAATATAAGTTTACTTCATAAGTTTTCTAATGAATACAGTTAATTCTACATATACAAATGAACATAAATGCATCTTTTGTAGTTGATTTCTTATTTTAATTGACAATTTTAGTGGTAATAATTGATAAAAATAATATATAAAATTAATATCAATTTGCTTTGACATATTACACAAATTTTGAATAGTATACATATATATTTTTATTTATTTAATGTAATTTTGCTTCAAAAAGATTTTTACCAATATCTTTTAAGGTAAACCTTAACTTCTGAAATAATAGTATAATACAATAAACGTAAATATTGATAGATGATTAATAATATTGATTATGGAATTTTTATTTAACATATCTTTTGTGTTACATATTACTTATACAATAATTGATAATATTATTCTTATGTAATAATATTTTGTATATTGTAACAGAAAATACTCCCAAACAAAAAGTGGGAAGACCATCTTTGAAGTCTGTTTTTGAAAAGGGTAAATTTCGAAAGATTCATATTGTGCTAAAATATTATATTTTGAATTGACGATTAATTGATTTAACTATATGTCTTTTTGTTTGTAAATATATTTGTGATATTAAAAAGGATCCACATCATCCACTCCAATTAGCAGTGGAATAATAACTGAAATAGTTCAGAAAGAAGCGACTGCATCACTTAGTAAGCCTTCACGTAAACGGTACACCAAGAAACCTAAGATTCCTGATGATGGTAATTCCATCAAATTTTTTTATTTTTGCCAATACAATAAGATCCTTTATTAATTCAAATATAAATTTTTGTTACATATAATTATAAATTTTATTAATACAATGACTCAATCATTTCTCTAAATTTATTATCCAACAGTTTATTAGGATATTGGTGATCCTACTTTCATGTGTGGACATTGTTCACCATATTTTTGGTATGGAGAGAGATTGAAGCCAAGTGTTGAAATTACGAAACTGGAGTATCCTACCTGTTGTGACAAGGAGAAGATCATGTTGCCTCCTTTGAAGAAGCCACCACAAGTTTTGTATGATCTAATATTCGGTTTTGGTGATAAAAGTAGATATTTTTTAGAGAATATTCGATCATACAACAACATGTTTTCTTTTACTTCGATGGGTGGAAAAATTGATTCCAGTATGAACACGGGAAATTCTCCACCGATATTCCATATGCACGGTCAAAACTATCATCTAATAGGTAGTTTGCTGCCAGAAGAAGGATCTACACCGAAGTTTGCACAACTTTATATATACGATACTACAAACGAAGTTCGAAACCGAATCAATTCGGTTAGGTATGATTTTTAATTTCAAAAGTTATCATTGGTTATTCAAGTTAATAAATTATTTATTTACAGTTTTCGTGTTTTATAATTTACATTTATGCGGAAAAGGCAATGAAAATAATTCTCTACATACCAAAATTGTTGTTGAACTCAAATCCATGTTAGATAAGTCAAATAATTTGGTTAAATCATTTATAATCTTAAAGGACAAGTTTGCCGAAGATGGTGTGGTAGAAATGAAATTACGCCTTATTGGTAGAAGAGGCACCGATGCAAGAACGGACAATCTACCCAAAGTCGATGAACTTGCCATCTTATTTGTTGGTGATTTTGAAAAGCATATGGGTGATAGGGATATTATTTTAGAAAAAAAATCTGGCAAATTGAAACGTATCAATAAATTACATCCGTCTTACCTTGCTTTGCAGTATCCATTATTATTTCCTTACGGTGAAGATAATTATAGGCAAGATATACCTTTTGCTGATCATCGGAAACCGATAGGAAATGGGAGAAATTATGTGAGTCAGAGGGAGTTCTTCTCGCATCGATTACATGAAAGGCTGACTGAGTCACCTACTATCCTCTCTTGCAAAAGGCTTACACAACAGTTCATAGTTGATGGATATACCATGATTGAATCTGCTATATTATGGTATGTTAGAACACATCAAGAAGACTTGCAGAGTGAGATATATAATGGAATTGCTGATGCAGTAGTACGCGGTGAAACGAATGGTTGCAGCGTGGGTAACAGAGTTGTTCTGCCAGTGACATTTACCGGTGATACACGCTATATGATTCAGAATTACCAAGATGCTATGGCAATTTGTCGATGGGCTGAATATCCGGATTTGTTCATAAAATTCATGTGCAATCCAAAATGGCCAGAGATTGTACGGTTTGTCGAGAGCAGGAATCTTAAACCAGAAGATCGTCCTGATGTAGTTTCAAGAATATTCAAGATGAAGTTGGACGGTTTAATCATAGATCTACGTGACAACCAAGTATTTGAAAATATAGTTTCTGGTGAGCATATCAAGTTATATACGTTTAGTAAAATTATTTTTATTGAAAATGACCTCTATACATCATCGATTTATTATTTATTGGTGTGTTTTTCATTTTTTCACTTTTCATCTTATGTAGTTATTTACACCGTTGAGTTCCAGAAGTGAGGACTTCCTCATGCCCACATTCTTCTTTTTCTATCAAAAGATGATAAATACCCTAATACAAGTAGTATCGACCGAATCATTTCAGCCGAGATTTCGGATGAAGAGGAAGATCCAACGTATTATGCAGCAGTTTCGGAGTTGATGATTCATGGTCCATATGGCCGTTTGAAAAAATCTTCTCCTTGCATGGTGGATGAGAAATGCTCAAAACATTATCCAAAGAGGTTCGTTGACTCTACTACAGTTGACTATGATGGTTACCCGGTGTACAGACGTAGAAATACTGGTCGGGCGGTAACAAAAAATGGTATTCCTCTGAAAATAAGTGGATTGTGCCACACAATCATTATTTGTTGCTAAAGTATGGAGCACACATGAACGTCGAATGGTGTAATCAGTCTAGATCAATCAAAATTTTTTTCAAATACGTGAACAAAGGATGATAGGGTTACGACAACATTTTACCAGAGTGGTAACAATGATGAGCAGAAGCCAGAAATTGATGAGATCGACAGGTATTCCGATTGTCCTTACTTTTATATATGTGAAGCAGCTTGGAGAATCTTTGGATATGAAATTCAGTATAAGAATCCTTTGGTCCTACGCTTGAGTTTTCATCTCCCATGGGAGCAAAGAGTTTTGTATAATGATAATGACTCATTGGACGATGTGATAAAACATCAGTCAGCACTTCATACAATGTTTTTGGGTTGGCTTGAGGCTAACAAGAAATATCCTGAAGCTCGAAATTTGTTTTATAGTGATTTTCCTCAGCATTTTGTTTGGAACATAAAAAAGAAAGAGTGGAACCCTAGGATACAAAGATTGCAAATTGCTAGGTTGTATTATGTTCCCCAAGGTTCCGGTGATAACTATTATGCTAGGTGCCTCCTCAATGTTGTTCGAGGAGCTCAATGTCACGATGACTTAAAAAAAGTGAATAGAAAGCAACACGATACATATCGTGATGCGTGCTACTCAGTTGGGCTACTTGATGATGATAGGGAATATATCGGTGGCATCGAAGAAGCAAGTTATTGGGGATCTGCACATTCTGTTAGTCCTTATTCATGACATTTCTTGTGTCCAAATCTATATCTCGACCGGAAAAAGTGTGAAAAAATGTTGGAAATATTTATCAGATGATATTTTATACAAACAACAAAAGTTGAGAAATAACAAAGGTATTGATTAATAAACTTCAATTATATCCATTTTTTTATCGTGTTCTCTTAAGTATTTTTTCAAATAAATTAGTATAAGTACAATTATTATTTATTTTTTTAATTTTTTTTACAGATTTGCAGATGAGTGATGTTGAAATTCAAAACCTTTCTTTACTGGAAGTGGACAAGTTGTTGCAGGGCATAGGGAAAAGCATAAAGGACTTTCCTCCAATGCCAATTCCAACTGAAGTCGACACTAATACTTCTTTTAATAGATTTATTGCTGAGGAGCTGGACTATGACCGTGATGCCCTCATTGAAGAACACGCGAATTTATTTAAAAATCTAAATAAAGATCAAAAACATGTGTATGACAAGGTCATGAAATTGGATTCCTCAACAAAGGGCGGCTTATTCTTTGTTTATGGATATGGAGGAATTGGAAAAATATTTATTTGGAGGACTCTTTCTGCAGCAGTGAGGTCTAATGGTGGGATTGTATTAAATGTGGCATCTAGCGGGATAACTTCTCTTCTTCTTCCGAAGGGAATAACCGGTCATTCTAGATTTAAAGTCCCATTCAATCTTCATGAAGAATCATCGTGTGGGATTTTCAAGGGGACCCACCTTGCAGAATTAATGGTGCGTGCACAACTGATAATTTGGGATGAAGCTCCCATGATTCACAGGCATTGTTTTGAAGCATTAGACAAAACATTGAAAGATATTATGGGATTTAAGAATCCAAATGATAAAGATATTCCCTTCGCAGGTAAAACTGTTGTACTTGGTGGAGATTCTTGACAAATTATACATGCAACCATAAATTCTTCCCACTTATGGAGACACTGTAAGGTTTTGAGATTGACAAAGAATATGAGGCTTCAAAATCTCAGCTCAAAGACTGATTCAAATGAATTGAAAGAGTTTTCTCAATGGATAAATAGCATTGGAGATGGGACGGTTGGAGGATCAAATGATGGCATCGTTGAAATAGACATCCCAGAGGATTTATTGTTGTTAGATGATGGTGACCTTATTGCATCAATTGTGGCAAGCACTTATCCGCAATTTGGAACGAATGCTGAATGTTCTATTTATTTGGAGGGCCGAGCTATTCTTGCACCAACACTTGATGTGGTCAATTTAATCAATGAGTATATGACTTCATTGAATGAAGGGGAGTGTAAGGTATATTTGAGCTCAGATAGTGCGTGCAAGTCCGATGCAAATGTTGACATTTCGCAAGACGTCCATTCAGCTAAGTTTTTGAACACAATCAAGTGTTCTGGGTTGCCGAATCATGAGTGATTAGAGTAGATTTGTCCTTATTTTTATTAGCTTTTAGTTCGTTTTTATATTTGTTTTTGCTATAAGATGGACGATTTAAACTTAATCTCGTATTTTTATAATTCCAGCTTATTTTACCGCATTTTGATCGTAATTGATGCAATGCAAGTAGGTGATATTTCGTTGTTTTTCACCTTACAGCTAAGTAACCGGAAGAGTTTAACGCGTAATAGATGAGGTTCGATGTTAAAGAAGTGAAGAACAAGCTTTCCGGTGAAACGAGTAGCAAAAGATCGAGAATTTGAGACAGACGTGCAGTCGCGTCGACTGACGCAACCGTCGACGCACTGTCGACGCGAGCCATGTCAGCGAGTCATGACCGCGTCAGTCGATGCTCCGTCGACGCAACGCCGACGCTACTTGCTGAAGCGTCGATGTCTACGCACTATCGACGCAACTTGCTGAAGCGTCGATGTCGACGCACCCCGTCGACGCACCTGCCCAGCCGATGCGCACACCTGCCGACCAAGTCTGCCGAGCACCGGCACACGTCAGTCGACGCACTGTCGACGCGACGGCCCAAAATTCGGATTTTAGGGTTTCTTATGCGCCAAGTCATGCAAAATCTATATAAACCCTCTATATTTCGGATTTTAAAGAGAACACACGACCTCTTAGAGTACTTTATCTTATAATAACAATAATCCCACATCTCATAACGAGATTTGAAGACGGAGATCAAGGATCGAAGAACAACGCGTCCAAAACGTCGAATTCGAGTTCGGGATTCATTCTTCGCCCAAGATCAACGTTCAACCTCTGGAATAGCTGGAGCTTTTTACTGCTTTCATTAGTTCCAATAAGTTCTCTAAACTCTTAGTTAATTTAGTAGTTAATTTCTAGTTTAATTGTTAGTTTAATTCTTAGTTAATGCTAGAACTAGTTTAATTAGCTTAATCATTTATGCTTGTTTTTGGATATTGGTTAATTTAGTTGATTTTATGCGATTGATTTATGCTTAGTTACTCGTTAGTCTTAGAATCATATGATACATTGCTTAGTGATAGTTTATTATATTTATGCTGTTAGATTAGTTGCTATTAATTCTTAGTTCTTGAGTTCAAGTAGTTTAATTATCGCTCGTAGTTGATAATTTAGTTAGAATAATTAGTTTAAATAGCTTTAGTTCTACCGCAAGGCCTTACCGCTAGTTCCACTCGAGGCGTTAACGATGACGATCAACCACTGAACCTACCGCTTAACGCAGCAATCATGGATTACGATGATTTCGTCGATCGAGGTCGCAAATCCGACCCAAGTTAGCCGCAGTCCGGCAACCTTTTGATGAGCTGCAACCCAGCCATTTACGACGTGGCCGCAATCCGGCCGTTTCAAATCCAAAAAAGACGTGCCACCGGGCACTTGCGCGTCGCAATTGATCACAATCATGTTTTGTTTGTTTTGTTTATGTTTATAGGTTTGTTCGGACAATCTAGTCACGCGATCTAAGACGAAGGATAATTGCACATGCGTTTTTAGAGAGACTCGGCCATCGAATTTTCAGGGATGTTTTCTTATCTCCCTTACTCTTATTTTCTTTAATATTTATGACAATCAGGAGATTGCCAAGTTTTTAGGGAGGGGGGTGGTTGAGTATGGTTAGTGCAATTTGATGTCTTTTGTTTTGAAATGCATATTTTTGATGTGATTGATCGCTATTTCTACGCTTATTTGTGTTTGTATGGCATGCCTGTCAAAGTTGACTATGTATGATTATTTGTTTTCGTCTTTGAGCGTGCATAAGTGCATAATTTTTCAAAATTTATTATTATATATTGTAAAATGGTACTTGGACGCAATCGATTTCGCAAAACCTTAAAAGCAGCGTCAATTCAAAAATTTTCATGCAAAAAGCCAGCGAGTAGCCTGAGTGTTTATCATCATTGCATGTACGTGAATAAGTTTCAGTTTTGATATCTCTTTGAAACCGCTGTGTGTAGTCGACTTTGAACATGACGTTAAGGCACATATAAAACCCTATTCCGGCCATATTCATAAATTTTAGCCACTATAAATTCCGAATGAGCCAATCATAGCCAAATATCCATGCCTATAGCCTTGAGTGTTTTTGAGACGACCCCTACAACCCATTAAAAGCGTGGGGTAGGAGTTCGTATGTTTATTGGTTATTTGAGTCTTGGAAATTTTTATTAGGAATTTATTATTTTTGTAATTAAGGACCACCATCCGAAAAAAAAAAAAAAAAAAGAAAAAAATTAATACCCCATAAAAAATAAATAATAATAAAGGGGAAATAAAAAAATAAAAAGATAGGATGGTGGATATGTTGATTAATTGCCTACGCGCTTGTAAAGGTTTGAGTTTAATTGTTTATTTTATGAAGCCTTATGTTTAAAAGGCAAAAGAGTTGTGATTAAGTGGTTTGAGCTTTCAGTCGGTTTTATGGTTTGCGAGTTGGGAAATAGCCTATATTTTAAGGCTACGTTATGAGAGTTAAGTGAGGTTTTTATTTTTGAGCGAGGTGAAGCAATTTGCTTCTCGATTAGATTAGGTTGAGTGAGCGATTAGCCACACGACTTATATATTCCACACCCGTCCAAAGAGCCTTACACTACAACCCGTAAAGACCTTTTCTGATTCTTAGTTTTGACAGCACACTTAATTTGCGATTGAGAAGAGATTGATTTTCGGTGCTTATTTATTGTGCATGTAATTGTATGATTTGAGTGTATACACGTCCCATGCAGAAAATACTTGAGTGCTTTTGAGCGTACTTATATATATTATCCTTCGTGAGGAAGCATGATTTTATTTTGAAGCGACAATGTAATAATGGTCAAGTGTTTGACGTTGCGTGACTTGTACCTATATTTTCAAAATTATCTATGTAGCATAGCACGACTCTTTGCTTGAACTGATTTTCATTCTAGTTATACTTTGAAATTATCGTTTGTTCGAGGACGAACAAACCAATAAAGCGTGGGGTAGTCAAACAACGGGGCAAATTCGGAGGCAGATTGCTAACTTCGAACAAGTGGAGGGAGAATTATTTCATGAAACATGGGAGCGTTACAAATCACTTTTACAATCATGCCCCCATCATAGCTATTCCCTCGAGATAATTAATCAGTTTTTCTTTGATGGTTTGTCATCCATGGGAAAGAGTCAAGTTGAAATCGCAGCAGGAGGAGATTTTGGTGATTTAACGCCCTGCGAGGCAAAACGAGTATTGGAGAAACTGAGTGAAAAATCTAGAGAAACCAACTCTCGGCCTCGTAAATTGAGAGTTAATKAGATTTCCATCCCTGATCCTGACTTAGATGATGGCAAATTAGTCAAAGCAAAGTGCGAAGAGATATTTGAGGAGAAATTGGCAGCTTGGAAGGCCGAGCGGGCAAGCAAGGCCTCTTCAAAGAAGACTAATGCGATGTGTCACCAATGCGGATCCCCCGAACATTTAGCCGATATGTGCCCATTCAACAACGAACAACGAGGGGACGTCAACGCCATCCAGCACTATTCGAATCAACAACATTCGGGGCAGAGACCTCCACACATGCAAACACCTGCTACAGTTTAGTCGACTGATCAACTTTTAGTCTGGCAACAAAACCAAGTTGCCGAAACTATTCGGAACCGAGACGGCCTCACACATGCTCAGGAGGAAATGAAGGGAGTTCGAGACGATATGAAGGAATTGAGAACGATGATGGCTGAAATGGCCAAAAGCACTCTTGAAAATTCGTCAGGACTTAGAAGATTGGAGATAATGGTAGGACAATTGGCAACTGACATGGCATCATTGAAGAAGGAGAAAAATACTCTTCCAAGACAAACAGAACAAGCCTCGGCTATTCATGTGCTGAGAAGTGGGAAAGAAGTGGATAACTGCATCGAGCTAGGAAAGGAGGAAGACAAGAAAGAGACCGAGACCCAACCTCCGGGAGAAGTGAAGAAAAAGAAATCGACAGCAACTGAAGACCCCACCGATTCTTTAAATGCACCCAAGAAGTTGACCATTTATGATCACGTTCCCTTCCCAAGCCGCCTACGTCCGGCCAAGGAGAATAAGAGATTAATGGAGCTATATAATTTATTGAAAAATGTCAATATTAACCTCCCCCTGATAAAGGTGATAAAGACCAGTATTTGTGAAGTTTTTCAAGGAGCTCGCATCAAGGGAAAGGCGTTTGGCTACGAATCAGCTTGTAGCTTTGATAAGAGAAGTTGGAGATATATTTAAGAAACCATTGCCACCTAAAGAGAAGGATCCCGGGAGTTTTTGCATACTATTTCTCTCGGGAATGGACAAACGGCAAGAGGGATGCTCGATCTTGGCGCTAGCATAAATTTGATGCCCCATTCGATTTACAAGGAATTTGGCCTAGGACCGCTGAAGCCGACCACGATGAAATTACAATTGGCGGATAGAACGATAAGGCTACCTTTGGGGATTGTGGAGGATGTCTTAGTACAAGTAGACAAGCTAGTAGTGCCGGTCGACTTTGTCATCATGGATGTTGGTGACATACAAAGCGAGAATCGAGAACACACCATTTTGTTAGAACGTTCGTTCATGTCTACAACGCGTACGGTGATCGATGTAAACGAGGGGAGGGTGACTATGTCCGTATTGGGCGAAACGGTGATGTTTTCACTTCAATATTTTCACAAGAATCCTGCATCGTTTGTTAAGGACGATTGTTCTACTATTGATTTAGTATATTCTTGCGCGAATGAGCTCTTGAGCATCGGCACGATTGAAGAGTTTGATAATGTAGAGGCATTTGATGATGGATTGCCCATGAAGTTGAACGTGCCTAAAAACGAGCCAAAAGTTGAGTTGAGACCACAACGAGATCATTCGAAGTTTGAGCCAAGAGAAGAGATGAAGCCACCACATAATCGTTCAAGAAGTGTTTCCCTCGACCCCTACAAGAATTTTAAACGTACGAAGAAAAAGGGCGAGGATAATAGCAAGGATTCGACAACGAAGAAGAAAAATTCAAATGAGGTTTTTAACGAGAAGTTCAAGGTTGGTCAACTAGTGCTGTATAATTCCGATCGTAAGTTTGATCCAACCAAGTTTGAAGTCGCATGGAGTGGACCGTTTTTAATAAAGGAGGTGGATGAGTATGGAGTCGCCACTATATACGATGAGAGTGCAAACACGGGATTCCAAGTCCACAAGCATCAACTTAAGCCTTATTACGAGAAATGTATGAAGAGTCGAGATAAGAGCAAGAGAGAGTTCGTGGACCCACCACGAGCTAAAAATTGATCGAGCAATTGCGTCGAGCATATGACGTTAAATATTGCGCTTCTTGGGAGGCAACCCAAGCGTTAGTTAGTTTTCGTTTTATTTTCTTTTATTTTATTTCTGTCTTTTTATATTGTGTCAATTGCCGTGGTACGTTTATGTGTGTGTTGATGTGCAGAAAATATGATCAATCGCTTATTCTGGACAACGGTTATATAGCGGAAGCTCGCTACCACAAGGCCTTACCGCTAGTTCCACTCGAGACGTTAACGATGACGATCAACCACTGAACCTACCGCTTAACACAGCAATCATGGATTACGATGATTCCGTCGATCGAGTTCGCAATCCGACCCAAGTTAACCGCATTCCGGCAACCTTTGGATGAGCTGAAACCCAGCCATTTACGACGTTGGCCGCAATCCGGCCGTTTCAAATCCAAAAAGACGTACCACCGGGCACTTGCGTGTCGCAATTGATCACAATCATGTTTTATTTGTTTGTTTTTGTTTATAGGTTTGTTCGGGACAATCTAGTCACGCGATCTAAGACGAAGGATAATTGCACTTGCGTTTTTAGAGAGACTCGGCCATCGAACTTTCAGGGATGTTTTCTTATCTCCCTTACTCTTATTTTCTTTAATATTTATGACAATCAGGAGATTGCCAAGTTTTAGGGAGGGGGGTGGTTGAGTATGGTTAGTGCAATTTGATGTCTTTTGTTTTGAAATGCATATTTTTGATGTGATTGATCGCTATTTCTACGCTTATTTGTGTTTGTATGGCATGCCTGTCGAAGTTGATTATGTATGATTATTTGTTTTCGTCTTTGAGCGTGCATAAGTGCATAATTTTTCAAAATTTATTATTATATATTGTAAAATGGTACTTGGACGCAATCGATTTCGCAAAACCTTAAAACCAGCGTCATTTCAAAATTATTTTCATGCAAAAAGCTAGCGAGTAGCCTGAGTATTTATCATCTTTGCATGTGCGTGAATAAGTTTCAGTTTTGATATCTCTTTGAAACCGCTGTGTGTAGTCGACTTTGAAAATGAGGTTAAGGCACATAAAAAACCCTATTCCGGCCATATTCATAAATTTTAGCCACTATAAATTCCGAATGAGCCAATCATARCCAAATATCCATGCCTATAGCCATGAGTGTTGTTGAGACGACCCCTACAACCCATTAAAAGCGTGGGGTAGGAGTTCGTATTTTTATTGGTTATTTGAGTATTGGAATTTTTTTATTAGGAAATTATGATCTTATGTATTTTTGTAATCTAGGACCACCATCCAAAAAGAAAAAAAAAGAAGAGAAGAAGAATAATACCCCATAAAAAATAAAAAAAAAATTAATAAAAGGGGAAAAAAATAATAATAACAGGATGGTGGATAGTGTTGATTAATTGCCTACGCGCTTGTAAAGGCTTAAGTCTAATTGTTTATTTTATGAAGCCTAATGTTTAGAAGGCAAGAGTTGTGTAAGAAGCATGTTATAAGCTTCAATTGTGCTTAAGTGGTTTGAGCTTTCAGTCGGTTTACGAGTTTTTGAGTCGAGGAATAGCCTATGTTTGAAAGGCTACGTTATGAGAGTTAAGTGAGGTTTTTAATTTTTGAGCGAGGTGAAGCAATTTGCTTCTCTATTAGATTAGGTTGAGTGGGCGATTAGCCACACGACTTACATATACCATACCCGTCCAAAGAGCCTTACGTTACAACCCGCGAAGTCCTTTACTGATTCATAGTTTTGACAGCATACTTAATTTGCGATTGAAAAGAGATTGATTTTCGGTGCTTAATTATTGTGCATGTAATTGTATGATTTGAGGGTATACACATCCCATGCAGAAAATACTTGAGTGCTTTTGAGCGTACTTATATATATTATCCTTCGTGAGGAAGCATGATTTTATTTTGAAGCGACAATGTAATAATGGTCAAGTGTTTGACGTTGCGTGAATTGTACCTATATTTTCAAAATTATCTATGTAGCAACGCACGACTCTTTGCTTGAACTGATTTTCATTCTAGTATTACTTTGAAATCATCGTTTGTTCGAGGACGAACAAACCAATAAAGCGTGGGGTAGTTGATTAGAGTAGATTTGTCCTTATTTTTATTAGCTTTTTAGTTCGTTTTTATATTTGTTTTTGGTATAAGTTGGACGATTTAAGCTTAATCTCGTATTTTTATAATTCCAGCTTATTTTACCGCATTTTGATCGTAATTGATGCAATGCAAGTAGGTGATATTTCGTTGTTTTTCACCTTACAGCTAAGTAACCGGAAGAGTTTAACGCGTAATAGATGAGGTTCGATGTTAAAGAAGTGAAGAACAAGCTTTCCGGTGAAACGAGTAGCAAAAGATCGAGAATTTGAGACAGACGTGCAGTCGCGTCGACTGACGCAACCGTCGACGCACTGTCGACGCGAGCCATGTCAGCGAGTCATGACCGCGTCAGTCGATGCTCCGTCGACGCAACGCCGACGCTACTTGCTGAAGCGTCGATGTCTACGCACTATCGACGCAACTTGCTGAAGCGTCGATGTCGACGCACCCCGTCGACGCACCTGCCCAGCCGATGCGCACACCTGCCGACCAAGTCTGCCGAGCACCGGCACACGTCAGTCGACGCACTGTCGACGCGACGGCCCAGAATTCGGATTTTAGGGTTTCTTATGCGCCAAGTCATGCAAAATCTATATAAACCCTCTATATTTCGGATTTTAAAGAGAACACAGGACCTCTTAGAGTACTTTAGCTTATAATAACAATAATCCCACATCTCATAATGAGATTTGAAGACGGAGATCAAGGATCGAAGAACAACGCGTCCAAAACGTCGAATTCGAGTTCGGGATTCATTCTTCGCCCAAGATCAACGTTCAACCTCTGGAATAGCTGGAGCTTTTTACTGCTTTCATTAGTTCCAATAAGTTCTCTAAACTCTTGGTTAATTTAGTAGTTAATTTCTAGTTTAATTGTTAGTTTAATTCTTAGTTAATGCTAGAACTAGTTTAATTAGCTTAATCGTTTATGATTGTTTTTGGATATTGGTTAATTTAGTTGATTTTATGCGATTGATTTATGCTTAGTTACTCGTTAGTCTTAGAATCATATGATACATTTCTTAGTGATAATTTATTATATTTATGCTGTTAGATTAGTTGCTATTAATTCTTAGTTCTTGAGTTTAAGTAGTTTAATTATCGCTCGTAGTTGATAATTTAGTTAGAATAATTAGTTTAAATAGCTTTAGTTTAATTATTGCTTTATTTATAATGATCAATTCAAAATCTTTTAAAACCCCAAATTTATATGTATGTTATTTGTAAGTGAGAAAAATATCCGAAAGACCGAACAGTTGTTTCCTCGAGAGATACGACTTGAGTCAAACTCATCACCCTACAGTTACCTCGTACACTTGCGAGCAAACTAACGTGTTTTAAATTAATTTATTAAAAGGGGTGCACAAAAGTTTGAGTCAATGAGCTACGATTGAAGGTTGGTACTCCAATCATGTTATTGAGAAATATTGATCATTCACTTGGTTTGTGCAATGGAACTAGATTGGTAGTTACGAAACTTGGTGATCATGTTTTGGAGGCAATGATTCTCCAAGGAAGTAACGCGGGTGAATTAGTACTCATCCCACGAATGACCGTAACACCATCAGATCCCAGGTTGTCGTTTAAGTTTCAAAGAAGGCAATTTCCGATTATTCTGTCGTATGCAATGACAATTAATAAAAGTCAAGGACAATCCTTATCCCACGTTGGACTTTTCTTGAAAAAGCCTGTTTTCAGTCATGGTCAACTGTATGTTGCGATATCAGGGGTCACGAACCGAAAAGGTTTAAAAATCTTGATTTGCGATGATGAAAATAAACATAGGAAAAAAAACTACGAATGTTGTGTACAAGGAAGTATTTCATAATTTATAAATTATAAGAATTTGATTAATAATAGTTTTACGAAGCATGTTCTGTATAATGTTTAATTCTTCAATTTCTTATATTTATTATTTTACTATTTATCTTATTTTGCTTTTGTTTAAATTAGTATAACCACTTATTTATTAATACTATTTACTTAAAAATAATATTAAATATTTGACAAATTAAATATTATAATTATTCCCCCATGCAACGCACGGGTGTAATACTAGTAATATTAAAATTCGAGAGATTTTTGCATTTTGGCATTCACGATTTGTTTCAATTAAATGTCGTTTTTGTTAAAAAATATGTTTTACTCCCACAAGTATCCCTTATAAACTCTCCCTCTCTTATCTTTATAAATAAACAATCCAATAATGTTGAAGATTTGACTTCCAAATATTTCTAAAATCAATTAATAGTAGAAAGAATTTTCTCCACTAGATGTGTTGAGGATTTTATTCTTGGAAATAATTCCTTATTTAGTTGTTTGCCTATCTTGGACTCAAAATAAATTAGGGAACTAGCTTTAGGACTTTATTTTTTTCCTAGTTTATGATTAGGACTTTAATTAGTTTCCTAGATTTTGTTTAGGATTTATTTTCCTTGTTTATCAAGACTATGACTTTAGGACTTGTTTATTTATGACAACACAAGGACACAAGACAAATTAATCTTTGACACAACCAAGAGACGCACGGAAAAACAAGGAACGAGCAACGCGAAGCATCAAGGAAGAGCACAAGCAAGATAGCTACTTGGAGCCATTGTTCGAGATCAAGAAGTTCTTCAAAGTTGCGTAACCAATGGAGAAGATCTTATTATCACGGTGACAAGTATTTAGCATCAAGTTTTTGATATTTTAGTTTTCGTATATTATTTCATATTTTTGTATTGATCGTGAACAAAGAAAGTAATATAGTTTTTGGGTTTGTACACCCAAGTTCACAAGTATTTTTACTTTGTAACTGAATTTAATTTGCTGTGTTCTTAAGTTTTATTTCCGCCGCACATTTTTAGTTTAACTCTGGTTGATGTTGGTATTCAGTTTTGGTTAACATTGATAACAACATCATAAACTGATACTTATTTTCAAAACCATAGACCTTCAAATTATACAATTGGTATCAGAGCGGGTTACTTAACCTTTTAAGTACTGATCCTTATTTGTCTAGGTACTATGGATACAGAGGATGATGAATCTCTTGACGAGTACGAGAAGATGTGCATTGAGCATAAGCAATTATTTGTTAGTTGGGCAAAACAAGTACTCAAAGTCAAGGATCTTAAGATCGAGGTGGACAAACTGACTCAGGACAAGGATGAACAACTAAATATAATTGTCCGACTGGAGTCATCCCTCACCAAAAAGGATGATGAGCTAGAACGAGTAAAGAGAGAGTTGAAGAAGGTCTTAGAAACCCTCACAAACCTCAACAAGGCCAAGGCCAAGGTGGATGAGATTCTGGAATCGAGTATCCCAGATTGTTCAAAACACGGGATTAGATACAAGCATGTTCAAAAGCCAGATTCAAGTCAAAAGGTGAAGTCGACCAAACGCCACAAGAGGAGAAGAAGACAATACGTGTGCCATCATTGTGGTGAACCAGGTCACATACGACCATACTGCTAGAAGCTTGTTGGCAAGCAAACTCATTTTAAAAAGTCGAAGCTGACTGCTGAGTTCCGTGTTGGTTTCCATGATGGCTTATGTGTTCCCAACACCAAAACCAACACCAGAGCCAAGCAGGTCTGGGTCAAAAAGAACGAGATCAAATGCAACATGATCTATTCCTCTCTAAAGTCTCACATCCCTGGAGCCTGGTATTTTGATAGTGGATGCTCTAAGCACATGACCGGCTCGAAAGATCTCCTCTCGAATATTGTCAAATTTCATGGAGGAAAGGTGAAGTATGGTGGAGGTGCAAAAGGCCAAATCATTGGCCAAGGAACCTTTCTTGTCCCTGGTATTGCGAAGCTCGAGAACGTGTTACTTGTAGAAGGCTTAACTGCGAACTTGATAAGCATCAGCCAACTGTGCGATGGTGGTTTTAATGTCAAGTTCACTCATGAAAAGTATGAAATTTATGACGAGGGTAATACATATATTCTTACTGGTTAGAGGACATCAGACAACTGCTACCAAATTGAAGATGCAGGTGTTGAAATTGAAGAAATTGTTGATGTTGGTTTCGATGACGGTTCTAGGAACTCAACATCAAACCCAACATCGACTCAAGATGATCCAAAATCAGACTCAGATTCAGATACGATGTTTGCTCTAGTCACTCGTATTGAATCAATGGTAAGTGAGTTTATTACGAAAATGTATGATACATTCGAGATGAGCATGGAAGGTAATCTCTCTTACTTTCTTGGTTTGAAAATTAAACAACTGGATGATGGTATTTTTCTTTTTGAGTCCAAATATGCTAAGAATCTTATATCTTGGTATAGCAAAAAATAGAATTACATTTCTCTTTCTACAGCTAACGCCGAGTATATTGCAGCTGAAAGTACTTATACACAGTTATTGTGGATGAACCAAATGATAGAGGGCTACTGTCTACATAGAAGAACATTGATTGTGCTCTGTGATAATTCCAGTGCCATTGATATCTCGAAAAATCAGGTCCAACACCCATGAATCAAACACATTGACATAAGGTACCACTTTATTCGTGACTTGGTTGAGAGGAAGATAGTTAGCCATGAGAATATAGGAACATACAATCAGCTTGCTGACATCTTCACGAAGGCATTAGATTTAGAGACATTCTCTCGTTTGAGAAGAGATCTCTCTATGTGCAGTTTCTAAGCTAATATTGGTTTTGATGTTGTGCCACACCATACCAACATCAGTCACAACATCTGTATATTTTCGCATGCATTTTTATTTTTATTTTCATACATAATCCAAATGCATTGAGTCTGGTTAAAAGTGAGATAAGTTCTTATGTTGCAATAAAAGTGGTGACAAAAAGACTAACCTCTTCAATTAGGTGATTGTGGAGCTTGCCCGTAGAAACTGGTTTTCTCCCAGGTCCAAAAAACAAGAGGTGTTAACAACAATTGCTGAAGATAAGCTATTTCTCTTCAAATCCTTAAAAATGATGAAGAGAATCTGGATGCAAATTGATCCAATCTTTAAATTTCACCTTCTTGAGTGATTTTGACGTAGTCATTAACTTGGGTTAAAGGGTAAGTTTCCATTGACTTCACCTAAGGCAATGTTGGTTACAATGTCATCAGTAATAAAAAAAGCAACATCGGATTAGGTCACTAAAACCATAATATGTTTTTGTGTAACCTTTTTAGGTCATGTTTCTTAGGCATCAATTAGGACATTCATACTTTGAGAAGATGTCTTCTTGTTGTGCGTTCTGTTGTTTGTGTTCGTGTCTATCTTGAATTCTCTTAATCTTGTTTTGAATTTTACTAATCGCGTGTTTCAGTGGAGTTGTAATCGGAGGGTTGGACAGGTAATAAAGATATTGATTTGGTGAGTGAAAAATTGCTTTGCAAAGGCTTTGTTCAACTATGGTAATGGTTTATAGAAATCTAGCTCTATCTCGATTTAATTTGTAGTTGGGATTTGTGACTTTTATACCCCAAATAAGAGATAGTGGGCTATTTAAGCATATAGATCGTGTGTCTTATTTTGGGAAAGAGTGAGGGATTTATTTTTTTAAATTTACTTTGTTCATCCCCTTCTTTTATCTATTGCTTACGACTTTTCCATATTAACAAAGTTAAGGTTTTTATGTTTTCTTTCTCCAAATTTTACTACCTACGACACTCGATTTTTTGTTTGTAGTTGTTTTCAATATCTTGCAGAATATTGATTTAACCATCACCCAGCAAAGCTCCAGAAACAGACTGTGCGTCTAGCTAATAAGAAAGTTCCACCCAAAGAGAGAAAAGAAGAAGTCCAAAGCTGTCGTGTCAGCCCATGTTGGTTCTGGTGTTGTGTCACCTAAACTAACATCCCCTGCAGACAATCCTGCCTCTTCTCCGAGCTTCGATTCTAACAATGTTCCATCTGCCAGTGCACCGATGTCAACATTTGCCTCCGACCACTCTGCTAGCTCTGATGAGGCTCCATCTCAAGCCGTCGAGATTGAAGACATGGAACCAATCTCCACGAGGTTCTTGGCGAATTAAACTGAGGAGCTGTTCTTGTGATTTCAAAATCGGGGCTTGATTGTTGAGAGCCAAATCCTCGTTGATGTTTTCGTGAAGCAGAATCTAATTTCCTTCTTTAGGCACCCAAACGCCTCTTCGAGATGGTGTCATGTCTGGTGTTGGTTCTGGTATTCCCAACATCAGTACCAACATGGTTCATTTTTCTGCTCCGTTTGTCCGAGCCCAGATTACTTTGTTAGATAACCAGGTTGCACAGCACCAGGCACTTCGGGACTCGTTTGTTGAAGTCCTTTTGCTTTCAGAACAAAAAGGGGGAGAAGAATGTGAAGACGCTGCTGTGAATATGGTTCATTTTTACTTATTTTAAACAATGGTTACATCCTTTAGGGGCAGTTTCTAATTTAGGGGGAGTTTTTAATCTTTTGATCATTTTCATGCGTCTTGGGTATTTTGGCCAGAAAGGCAAAAGAGGGAGATTGTTGAGGATTTTATTCTTGGGAATAATTCTTTATTTAGTTGTTTGCCTTTCTTGGGCTCAAAATAAATTAGGGAACTAGATTTAGGACTTTATTTGTTTCCTAGTTTATGATTAGGGCTTTAATTAGTTTCCTAGATTTTGTTTAGGATTTATTTTCCTTGTTTATCAAGACTATGACTATAGGACTTGTCTATTTAAGACAACACAAGGACACAAGACAAATTAATCTTTGACACAACCAAGAGACGCATGGAAAAGCAAGGAACGAGCGACGCAAAGCATCAAGGAAGAACACAAGCAAGATAGCTACTTGGAGTCATTGTTCGAGATCAAGAAGTTCTTCGAAGTTGCGTAACCAACGGAGAAGATCTTATTATCATGGCGACAAGTAATTTAGTATCAAGTTTTTGATATTTTAGTTTTCGTATATTACTTCATATTCTTGTATTGATCGTGAACAAAGAAAGTAATATAGTTTTCGGGTTTGTACACCCAAGTTCACAAGTATTTTTACTTGTGAACTGAATTTAATTTGCTGTGTTCTTAAGTTTATAGTTTTCGGGTTTGTACACCCAAGTTCACAAGTACTTTTACTTGTGAACTGAATTTAATTTGCTGTGTTCTTAAGTTTTATTTCCGCTGCATATTTTTATTTTAACTATGGTTGATGTTGGTATTCAGTGTTGGTTAACATTGATAACAACATCATAAACTGATACTTATTTTCAAAACCATAGACCTTCAAATTATACAAGATGGTTGGTATTAATTGAGTAGTATTTTAATTTGAAATGTATTCATTTGAAATATTCAACAAAAACTTATGAAGTGCACATATTTATACGATAGATGGTTGGTATTAATTGAATTTTTTTTTATTATTCAACCTTTTTAAATTAAAAACATATTCAACAAAGATTCGTACTTTTCAACAAATACTTATGAACTGCACATATATTTATATGATTCATGATTGTAGAGTTAGAAAAATATGGTTCATTGTTTTGTAAATTATTCTTAATAAATGTGTTTAAATCTAAAATATGGTTCATTTTCTTATACTTGTTTAGAATATTCTTAATAAGTATGTTTAAATCTATAATATGGTTATTTTTTTATTTATAAGTGTGTAGAATCAAATCATCAATCTTGGTTTGAAATCTCATATTTATTGGAATAAAAAAAAGAGTTATTATTTTGATTTGCACTACTAGAAGCACAAAGCCACAATTATTGACTTTTCAACTATTTTTTAAATTTAAGTATCAGCCTAATATTGTTGACTTCTCAACTATTTAATTCTGTTCTTTTGATGCATATTTGGTTTGTACTTATTTTCATATAATACTAGTTTTTTTAAACCGTGCGATGCACGGGACATAAAGTTACAAAATAAATATACAATGTTTTGATAGAATTAGAAACTAATTTTTTTTTTTTATAGATAGAACCAACGCTATAAATGAGCGTTAACGATATATATTAGTAATACATATTTGTACACAATATTAGTGATCATGTGCTGTTTTGTTTCTATTATTTTGGAGATTTATAATTCTTCCGTGTCGTCGTCACTGCACACTAATAATTTAAAATTCTTTTGATTGTTGACGCGGGAAACAATAACATATAGTTGGTCATGACTGAACATGGAATTTTTTGGGTAAATGCGACGTTCAAGAAGGTCTGATCTTCGCTCTTGTTTTTCGCTCACTAATTACATTTTTATTTGGTTTGTGTGGACCAATAAGGTTTTATGCCACAACATAAGTTAAGGTCATTAAAATAATATAAAAATTAAGATACACATATCTGACGTATTTATATATGTGGTGTATGTATGTATATACACACATACACAACAAGACTTTTCATCAAAGAGAACATCTCTACTGATCACAACCATTTTCGACTTCAGATTTTAAAGTTTGAATGTTTTAGTTTTCTGAAAATGACCAATGAAAATGCATTTTTCAGATTTGTCATCAAGCGTTGATCTCAAAGCATTTGGAACATGAGAATATGCAAGACAACCAAATGTTATTAGATGGCTAACATTCGGTTTCTTACCATACCGTACCTCATTTGGAGTTGGTTTCTTTAGATTCTTTGTCGATTAACTATTTATTAAATAGACAGCACAAGACACAGCTTCAACCCAAAGCTTCGGTGGAAAGTTTTTCTTTCTTAGAATACATCTAACCATATCCATAATGGTTCAGTTTTTGCGCTCCGCAACACCACTTTGTTACGGTGTATAATGAGAAGTCAATTCATGTCCGATTCTATGATTCTTAGAGCGATGATCGCTTCTTAGATTCTTTATTTGAAAACCAGAGGGTTTCTCGACTTGGAGCTTAAACTCTTTGAAACGAGAAAGAGTTTGGGATTTTAGACAATAAAAACCCATATTTTTCTTGTATAATCATCGACGAACAATGCTTCCTCCAAGCGATGGAACTTTCATAGGTCCACAAAGGTTGGTGTGCACAATCTCCAATGGTGATAGTGATTGCCACTTGGACATAGATGGGAAAGATTCATGATATTGCTTGCGCAATTGACACTCTTTCGCAATCTTCATCGATCACATCATTTTTGGGCAAACCTTGAACAATTCCCATTTTTGATAGCTCCTTTAAACTTTGATAATTTAGTTGCCCAAATCTTTCATGCCAAAACTTGGAAACTTGATTTTCAGAAGTAAGGAAACAAGTGACATTTACGACATCAAGTTTGATAGGGAACAAATTATTCAATCCCAACCTGATGTTCGCAACATGATGACTTTTATGTTTCATATTGCATATATCTCGAGCAAAGTGAATATCAAATCCCTTACTTAACAAGTGACCAACACTTAGTAAATTGCACTTCCGTCCGGGTACATAAAACACCTGCGACATATATTTTTTTTAATTTTGCTTGCCTTTAACTTGAAAGAAATATCTCCAACGCCTTGATTCAAGTATGACTTGGCATCTACAATGGTCACTTATCCATAATTAGCTTACTCAAGGATTGAAAATAAGTCTTTGTTTCTAGTCATATGCCAACTTGTACCTCTATCTAAGTACCAAATGTTTTCGACATTGCCCAAAGAAGCAATCAACAAAGTTTCAGATCTTCCAGGTTCATTTTGATGCACAAATCCTATCTCGCATATTTTATCCGGATATTTTTCACAATAATTATATTCTTTATGACTAGGTTTATGACAATGATCATATTAAATATAAGACTTTCTACCTTTGTAAGTACCTCGACCTCGACCTCTTTGATTGTTGTGGAAAGACTGTCTCTCCTCCTTTTGAGAGTTTCCATTCCTTTTTTCTTGGATTTATTGGTCGTAGGAATATCTATCGCCAGTTTCTTGATTAAGGCTTCTTCCTCGACGACGATAAGAGCCACGGCCTCCCGTATAAGAGATTTGAGATTTCAAGGCTTGATCTTGAGTAGAATTAATTTGAGGATTTTGTTGAATGATTCTAACTTCTTGAGCTTCTAACCTTCCTTGTAAGACTTCTATCGACATTGGTGATATATCTTGTGACTTCTTGATAACCACAACAACATGGTTGAACTAACCTAGCATGCTTTGTAAGATTTTCTCAATAACTCGTTGAGCTTCTACGACTTCTCCATTGAGGCATTTGATTAGAAATAGAAGTCACTTGGGTAAAATATTCTAAAATTTCCTCATTTTCACCCATTTCCAAACTTTCAAATTTCACTCGTAGAGATTATAGACGCACCTTTTTTACTTGATATTGGACAGAATAGGTTGTCTCCAACACTCTCCATGCATCTTGAGCACTTCCAGCCTTCGAAATTCTTTCAAAACATGGATTTCAAGTGCTTGGTAAAATTGGAAAAGTGCTTTGAGCTTTTTAAGAGATCTCTTTGAGCGGTGGTTAGTCCGGATTCATTTTTTGTTGTTCTAACACCTTCTTCGATGATGCTCCATAAGTCTTGAGATTCAAGACATAATCTGATAATATTGCTCCATCGATTGAACTTATCTCCATTGAAATGAGGATTAAGAGACAAATGTTGGTTGGACAATTTTTTTTAACTTGGCTCTGATGCAAGTTTCGAGGAAATAATATTGAAGAACAAAGAAATTTATTGTATTGTTTTTCTTTGATAATAATCACACATCATCAATTCCTATTTATAATAGTTGAGGTATATATGAATCAATTCATAATAAATGTAAACATAAAAAAGGTGATTCTTGGACTAGAAATGTAGAAGACAAAGAGATACTAAACTAAATACATTTGATTAGGAATTCAAGGAGTTGATTCATTGATTTTGATTTAATCCAACAAGATTCACAAAGGGACATGTGTCCTCTACTTAGTTAATATAATAATGATTATTTCTTGCAACTATAAATATAAATTCAAAAAGTAAGATAAATGTTGACAAATTTAGGAAGAGAGAGAGAGAGAGAGAAACTATAGAGGTAGATTGTAAACAAGTCAATCTTAGACCAGATTAGCCACACTTTAAATTATGGAACTTACTTAGTTTTTTTTATTTTAGTGATGTTTATCCCCAAATGCACTGATTTTCTCAGAGTTTCAATGGACGCAACCGATTATTCCGTTGGTCTCCCCCTTTAATGGTGTTGATACGACATCAAGTATTCAGGTAGGCAAGCATGTTGAATCAGGTCAGTTATTAAGTATTCAATAAAATGCCAATTGATCGTGGAGACGATTCTAGAACCCCGTTTTATTAATCTTTTCGAAGTTTTTGATTTCATTTATTGTCGTTTAAACCATCGTCTTGCTTATAACAAGTTTTAAAACAAAATTCGACCGAGTGTTTAGAATAACTTTTTCGTTATTTTCTCGTTCGTGAAATCAAACGCGAGATTTACCTCTGATTATCCTTCTTCGAGAGATTCGACTCGAGTCAACTTGTCACTTACAATCGCTCCGTTCTCTTGCGGATGAGATTTTTATTTTTTATAAAAAGTAAGTGTTTAAAAAGTTCAATTCAGAAGCCCAGATTCGCCCGTTTGCACGGGCTGATGGGCTAGCCCACGGGCTTTAGCCCGTTTTGACAGTACTATATACCGCATTTTCTATTTATTGTGTATCTGCTAGGAACCTAGTTAGCATCTCCTGATTAGCTCGCAGCTCGAGTTTCATAGAGGTGTTTTCCACTTTGCTTGTTTCTAGTTCTTCTTGACAAGTTCATACCTATCACTGAGATTTACCTGGTTGTCCTTGGGTCAAGGAAAGTTGTTGTGTTTGGTCCTCCATCATCCGAGTGGCTCGGTGTTTCCATTCAACGTCCTACTTCACTTGTTTAGATCTTTCCAGAAGCCAATTGGTTATCGATACAAATCTAGGGGTAATCTGCAAACATAGGTAGGTGTTAGAAAGGAAGAATTTCTTAAAGAGATAGATAAAAGATGATTTGATAAGTTACCTAAGCAATGTTCCGAGCGACAAAGCCGACTTTATGGTATTGGCTCATACCTTGGAGCAGGTTCTGTTTTGTAGGGAGCACTTAATTTTAGAGAAACGACAAGAACATGTTGGGATCCTCACAGCTAATCAGCCCTTCTAGCATCGGTGAGGAGGCTGATCCAAACTTTTGTGCAACCCTTTTAAGATATTTAATTTAAAAACATGTAAGTTTGCTAGCAAGAGTACGAGGAACTTGTAGGGTGGTGACCTTGACTCAAGTCGATTCTCTCGAGGACAACTGTTCGGTATCTTGGACGTTTTTCTCAAGTAATATAAATTACATGTACATCAGTTTTTTTTTTTTGAAGAATTGACTTGATCATTAAAACTAAGCAATATTGAATTTAAAACTAATTGAACTAATTATCTTAAACTAGATTACCAACTAAGAGCAATAATTAAACTACTCGAACTTAAGAACTAGCAATTAATAGCAATGAATCTAAAAGTATGAATATAAGAAACTACCACGAGCAAATGTATCATACGAATCTAAGAACGAATAATTAAGCATAAATCAAATCGCATAAACAAGATAAATGAATCCAATATCCAAGTATGAAACAATTAAGCTAATTAAACTAATTCTAGAATTAACTAAGAATCTAACTAAGCAATTAACTAGGAAATTAACTAAGAGTTTAGAATACTTATTTGAACTAGTAAAAGCAATGAAAGTCTCCAGCTATTCCGGAGTTGAACATTGATCTTGGGCGAAGATTGATCCCCAAACGTGAAATCGAAGCCTCGAACTCATCGTTCTTTGACCCTTGATCTCGGTCTTCAATCTCGTTATAAGATGTGGAAATATGTTTATTCTAAGCCCAAATACCCTAGGTAGTCATGTGTCTTCTCAAAGATCCAAAATATGAAGGGTATTTATAGATATAACATGTCTTGGCACACAAGAAACCCTAAAAACGCAATTCTGTGCAGCCACGTCGACGTCGCGTCGACTGACGCGAACTGGCTCTCGACGTCGATGTTGCCTGTGTGCTCGCGTCGACTGGGCGGGGGCATCGACTGACGCGGTCTTGGATCGATGCAACTGCAAGTTGCGTCGACTTGGCGTCGACAGACGGACTCTTGGATCGATGCTACTGCAAGTTGCATCGGCTTGGCGTCGACTGACGCTGCAGGATCCACATCGATGTAGTGTCGATGCTCGCGTCGATCGACGCTACTGAGAGTACGCCTCATTTTCTCGATTTTTCTGCTACTTGTTCACCAGAAAGCTCATTCTCCACTTTTGAACATCGAACTTCGTCTATTTACGCGCCGAACTCTTCTGGTTACTTAGCTGTAAGGTGAAAAACAACGAATAATCACCTATTCTCATCAATTATGATCAAAATATGGTAAAATAAGCTGGAAATATAAAAATGCAGAATTAAGCTTAAATCATCCAACTTATACCACAAAACAAATAGAAAAACGAACTAAAATACTAATAAAAATAAGGACAAATCTACGCTAATCAGAGGCCGAGCTAGTGTACTTTCAGGAACGCTGCCTCGTTGATCTTTAATTTGAGACATGAGGCTGTTGGGATTCGGGTCAGACGACTGTATTCGAGATATGTCCCAGTGAGGACAAGAGATTGATAGATTCATCGGTAGTTTGATCTTGTCTTGTTTTTCTTTTTTTGGTGACCAGGTCCTTTACAAACTCTGTCGGTGGGTCCTCCATAACCTTCACAGCGTTGTACACAGCCCTGGAGGAGATGTTGTTGTTTTCCATTTTAGATTTGCTTGAAAATATAATGTTTTCTATTATAAAGAAAAGAAGAAGAAGGTTAATATTGCATGTATGTGATAAGGAAAGAAATGGTAGTTACAAGGAAGTGAGTAATTTTTCCCATTGAATACATACCGATTTAAGATTGTGATAGGGGAAAGCGAGGTCGCCTACTCAGACTGATGTGAGAAAGGATCTACTCAGGATTTGTTAGTAGCATCACGTCAAAGGGTCACTTATTCTAAGTCACCATCTAAGCTTCATGCCTTTTTCGATTTTTGGGAGATCGGTATCTACAAATGTATTTTTTTCTAGAACATGAGTGGTGTTACATCAATCGGTGATGAAAGGAAAGTGATTTGCACATTTTTGTACATTTTTTACGATATTTTTGCGGCTCATTTGTGCTTGGTTTTCTTGTATTTATGTGGTTTTGGAGTCCACTTGACATATTTTGCATCATTTTAGGTTTTGTGGTGTTTTCTTTGTTTTTAGTAGTTTTTATTATATTTTCTTAGATTTCTTTCTTAGTTTTTTGTTTTGAAGGTCAAATTTGGTCAAAGTGGGCTCACGACGAGGTCGAAAGATGATTCAAACCCGAGAAATTCATTTCCAAGACACGACATATATTTGGTGCGAGGATCGACCAGAAACGACGAGAAATGTGTCCATATTCATTATCGCCCCACACATTCGCTCGGTGGATATATCAGTTGTCGTAATACAAGCATAACTCTAAAACCACTAGTGTCATTTGCCTCCACCTTATGTCATTGGAAAGATTAGATAAATATCTAAAACTTTTATGTTACAATGATCCCAAATTCTGAGGCTAAAAATGGTAAAAATCATCTTTAAGTGGAGACAGTGCGCCATGGCCTCGCTTGTGGCAGGTTTTGGGGCGGAGCTAATAATTCTTTGAGTAAAATTCCAATCAACACAAATCAAACTCCAAATGAAATCCAAGAGAAAGGGCTAAATTTCATATGAAGACATCAATGGCTGATTCCATTTATTTTTTTGCCTATCAACCACGGAAGTCGATCGACTGACATGCCAGTCGATCGACTGATCGGCAAAGGCTGGGGCGTTTGAACAAGGCAGTCGATCGACTACCATTCCAGTCGATCGACTGCAACACTGAGGCTGTGTGATTTTGGTAAAAAAAATACCGTTTTGCCCTTTATCGACCCATATATGCTTCCCACCCATTATCCACAAAGAAAATCCCCTTCTTAGTGGTTATGGACTTGTTCCATCTCCTCCAAGCCTTTACCATCTGGTAGGCCAGGATACGTGCAAGACTTGGTTCGGGGTAGCTCTGCCCTAAAACAACCGGCCGAATGAGGAAAAGGAGTAGAATAGCTCTGTCTCCATGAAAGAGGTGGAGCTCTTCCCCGCCGTCAGTAAGGGCTGACCTGTTAAAAAAGGAAAGARAGAGCARAGGTGGTAAGAACTGAGTTGGAGGGAGARAAGAARAWGGGGAAGGCCTGGAATAGGGGGACCGTTTTCTAGATTCCCAGCAAAAGAGACAAGTGGGACCACTTGTCAGAGTTTGTTACATAACGATCCTTGATTCACGCCATGTGTTCCTGAAATCCCGGAAAGAGGTCCTCGCTGGGAAGAAGCCGTATATCTCTGATAGACCTGGACRGGASCTTACGCCRGTAAATAGAATGCTAGGCCTGATCTGTCCKCTTGAGAAGCATTCTTGATAGGACGGTCCTGAGAACGATGAAGCCAGAGGTGGTTTGGTCAGACCTGATCTCCAGCTTACCTGAGGGGGAACAAGTGGGACCACTTGTTCAGAATATGTTTCCCCTAAACGGCCCATGATTCGCGGCACGTGTCCYTGGGATCCCGGCTRGGGTCCCCACTATGGCAAGCTATAAATATCCCAKCCYTRAGGCAGGGAAAGGTATGTTCTCTTGAGCACTCTCAGTTATTTTCCTGAAATACACCTCAAACGCTTACTGACTTAAGCATCGGAGAGGTTTCCACCG
>BMAC01001278.1:73855-91861 GCA_014905375.1 Phtheirospermum japonicum | reverse complement strand
ATGTTATTCATCTAAAATTGATAAGAAACGAAAATAATTTGAGAATTTAAATAATTTAACCTACTACAATCATTTAAATTATACAAGAAACAAATGTTATGAATAAAACCCCAAGCAAATAAAATTATTAAGTAAAAGGAAAAGTAGAAGAAAAGAACATAAAGAAAACGGTAGAATTAGGGTTCTCTTATTTTTCAAAAACTCCCTCTATATAGGGTATCCAATACAAGTATTCATAACACATAAAGATAATAAATATTTAAATTGTCATTCATCATTTACTTGTTGACGAAAACACACTAATTGTGTTTTTCTTTCAAAACTCCCCTTTGTGCCAAGTCAAATGGTGAAATGGTGTTTCATTGTTGCCTCATTAAAACTTTGTCAAGTAACAATAAAACTTAGTCGAAGGAAAAATAGTACAACACACATATGTTGTGGACTCCCCCTGAAGTCTACACTTCTATCTGATATGTACATCTATTAAGAGAATTTTGAAAATCTCAACTTCCTCAATTTAATTGACTTTTGAGAAAGTCCATAATTATTGGTTGTAGAAGAATTGTGGTGATATTACTCGTATTATCACCTTTTATGTAGCCTACTTTCATTTGTTCGTTCCAACTTGCATTATCTTCATATCTACAAGTGAATTCTTTAGTGGTATTGTTAAAGCCACTATTCTCAGAGATATGCTTGAGTACAACAATTACCATAGATACTCATGAATTATTACATGCATGATAATGATCTCTTTACATGGATCAAATGGGTAATCAACATCAAAAATACTATTTGGTGTTTCCAAATAGGAAGTAAACTCAACGTTTTCTGTAAGGGTAATAAGACCGTCTGCAGTCCCAATTATATTTATGAATGAAAAAGATAAACTCGTGACAATGGTTTCTTTTAGATATCAAAATACGTTTTGATTCTATTCCAGTAACATTGCGCTTTCTTGAGTTAAATAAAGATAACAATTTTGAGAAAGTAATGTTTGGTCAAGTGTAATAGTATTAAGACAATAATGCGCATATTGTACATAGGTAGAGAATTTCATCTCCCAACAATTTTTCGTCATTCCGTTGATGAAATTTATCTTCCCTTATATATTCACTTTGATGAATCACTCCTCCATATTTAATCTCCCGATCATCCTTTTGATATATGGCTTGACTTGATCGAGTTTTCCCATGGTATATCTCAAATTAAAAATTCAAATAACTAGCGAAATCTCTTATTTCATTAAGAGTGGATATTATGTTCATATCATCGACATATACAATTATAATCACAAATTTAAAATTATTTTCTTTATAAATATGTAAGGGCATACATTATCTATTTCTAATCAAGTAGTCACTTAGATGGTTATACCATATCCACCTGAATTGTTTCAATCCATTAAGCGAGCATTTTAATTTAGTTGCAAATGCACTTCGTGGCTTAGATTCACTTGCCTTGGTAATAAAACCCAGGAAGCACTTTCGTATATATTTCTAAATCATGATCCCCATAGAGATATGATGTAACATTCTCTATTCTTTGGACTCATAATATCTATTATGGGAGAGTACATATCCACATAGTCAATTTCAGGGCGTAGTGAGAAACTTTGTACTTCAAATATAGATTTGCATTTCATGGATTTATTTTTCTCATTACGCTTTCTGACAAAACTTTGTTTATGTTTTACAGGATTTACACTTGGTGATGCTAGCACTACCAGACCAAATACATGTATTGGTGTCGTGATATTAGAGTTACCTGAATTGATTCTTTATAATTAGGCCAATTTGCTATTTGTTGATATTTTAATAGAGCGTGGCTGGATACTATTGTGCTCAATGATTTCTTGAGCAACAGTGTATGTATAATCACGCATGTGGAAAATCTCACTACTACAGACTGCCTTTCTAACGTCGGTTAATTTCGACCTTTAACGTCATTTTTTCAACTGACGTAAATAAGTCACGTCGGTTTTTGAAAATCGGACGTGATATTCTACGTCTGTTCTTACCTAAAACCCACTTTTGAAACCGATGTCTAAACCAACGACGTGAAACCCACGTCCGTTGCGAAAAAAACTGACGTGATTTTCCACATCCGTTTTAAAACAAACTGACGTGAAAATGCACGTCGGTTTTGCATAACCGACGTCATTCTTAACATCGGTCCTTATTTATAGTTTTTCCAATTATATAGTTTTTATTAATTGTTGTGGGTTTACTTGACAGGTTGCTCACGCTGCAGCTAGACATAAACTTGAAAGACTTTCAAAGTTCAGATGGTTGGAGAAGATAAGAAAATTCATGATGCTGTATCTGAATAAGAATGATGTCTGCGTGTTTTCATATTTAGTACAAGCTCATTTACACTGGAGGTATAACATAAGCTATGTATGTCCTGTATCTTTTTAGTCTTCTGTTTTAATAAGATGACTCTTTTTAGTGAACATATATAGGGGGAGAGTTTGGATGCGTTATGTTCGACTTATTTATCTAGGTTGGATTAAACTCAGTCATGATGCGCTCAACATATATAGGGAGAGAGTTGGGAAGGGCTGTATTGCAATCTCAAAGCACAAGTTATTTAAATAATGAATTAAATGATACAAAAGACATTTCGTTGTTTGTGGAATTAAATTTAGTACGTACATTTATTTATTTTGCCATGTTAAAGTGCTTACAAAATATATTACTTCCCTTGCTCCATTTTATAATTCCATTTCTCATTTTTACACAAAATACCTTCTAAACTCAAAATAGTACCTAATGTTCCTATTATACTTTTAAATTTTTTAATTACCACATTACGTTAAAAGGAGCGAGTACCTCATCGAATGTGGGTATAACAGTGAAAAAAATAAAAAAAACAAAAAAATACTGGTTATTCTATAAAACCAGACAGGGCTCCATTATGGAGCCCTATAAATGACATGGCATTCATCTGAATTATTAATCATTTTTTTCTTTTTATTTTTCCTTCTTTTTTTTATAAATGCACGATGGGGTGAATGTCACGTGTTATATAGGGCTCCGTAATGGAGCCCTATCTGATTTTATAGAAAAATTGAAAAAAATACACCTCAAAATTTTCGAAAGAGGCTATCATGTTATGTGGCTTTCGGTAAACTTAGAGTTGAACATCGTTGAACCAATAAACAAAATAAATAAATAAAATAAAATAAAAAGATCTTGAATCCTTATTGGGAATCTGAATTTATTTGTACTATTTTTTGTTGGCAGTTGAAGAGGCAAATATAGAAGGCTAAAAGAAAGTAATATTTGCATTCGAAACATGAGAGAGAAAATAAAGAAAAGAAAATTATTTTAAATAGTAATATTTGCATTCGAAACATGAGAGAAAATAAAGAATAGAAAATTGTTTTAAATACTTGATCAAGTTTTTGTTTTGGTTTTTTTTATTCTAACAACCTAATGGGAATTTAAACTGAAACATTTAAAACGAAAGCACGTGAAATCGAGAACTAAATGAAAATATTTCAAAAATGAATTTTTAAATAAAATGAGTTTTTAAAGTAATGAAACGAAGGTGTAGAACATTATACTTATCTCCACGATTAATTTGATAATTTGTCGAATCCTTAATGTGTATATATAGGGTTGTCAATTTCAATTCCAATCTTAATTAAACACCCAACAAGAAAATTGCAATTAAGAATTCCAAACATTAACTCACTACCAATACATAAAAGCGAATTTAAAAAGGGTGAAAATACCAATCTAAAACGGTTCTAAACTCATTACGAATTGGGCCGCTCTAGAAAGTAAGCACTTTTTAGAATGGGTTATTACTCGTTCTAAAAAACAAAATTTCTAAAATGGATGACATCCGTTCTAGTAAGATTATTTTAACTATTCTAGATCTCTACAACGGATCTTTTGGGACCATTTCAGAAATCTTAATGTTTAGAACAGATCTATTAGGACCCGTTTAATAAACTAAGTTCGTAGAATGGATCTTTTGAAGACCCATTCTAGAAACATAACTTTTCACAAAAGACCTTTTAGAACTCGTTCTAAAAACTTAGCTTTCCATAAAGGGTTCCAAAAAATCAGTTTTAAAAAGTAGTAAAAAAAATTGAAATGAAATTAGTTGACAACAAATAAACCAAAAACATCAATACTAAATTCATATTTCATATATTAACTAATTTATAACAAATACACTAAAACTCAATAAAAGCAAGTCATTTATCACTAATAGACAATAATTATAGCAAAACGTGTTTCTTAGTTCATCCTTCACCATGAAAAAACAAAAAAGAAAATAACTTTATACAAACAATTTCATTGAATCAATATCGTGGGAAATTTCAACCAAATAAGCTTTGTGAGCTTTGTTCTGCAGAAAAATACAAGTACTTAAAACAAGAGAAACTTTTAGGTGGAACATAAGACTCAAGCAGAAGTTGTGCTGTGGAAGGTGAACTGATCTCAATAGATATATAAATGAAGGCTAAAATATAGAATTCGTCAATTAACTTTTTGGACTTGGAAAAAATGGTCCATTAAATACAGGGGTGGTAAATTTAGTCCACCAATTAAATTTTTGTTGCACATTTAGTCCAATTTTGGGGATTTTGACCAAATGAGAATCGGTCAAAATCCAAGAAGTTGCAAATTTAGTCCACCAATTAAATTTTTGTCGCATATTTAGTCCAAATTTTTGTTGCAAATTTAATCCACCAATTACAATTGGACAAAAAGTATGACAAATATTTAATTAGTGGACTAAACTTACCACCCCTTTATTTAGTGGACCATTTTTGCCAAGTTCAGAGTTTATTGACGAATTATTGTTTTGTAATTTTAGTGGTATAAAAGGTTCATTGGCTCTGTATTATCGGAATTCGATTCGATTATATGGATCAACGTGTTTTTAACTTGAAACATAAATAAAAACGAAAGACTATGGAAACTATAAAAATAAACTAACTAGGAAATATAAAATGCAAGTTGGTCGGATGCCTCGTGCGTATGCCGAAATTGAAATAGCAAGCAAAAGTGAAAATAAGCAAGTAAAATCAAAGTTTCACTAAGTACAATTAAAACAACCTAAAGTACAACCATGCATGCATGATCATAAAAATCTAAATAATGCAAATTAACAAAAATTGAAAGTATCAATGGAGAGAGCAATAAAAGTTGACGTGAAAGTTTAAATCTTTTCGAAAAATAACAAGAAACGAAGAGTTGGTCTAGGATTTAACGAAAAACTATGCATGAAAATAAAAACCAAAATAAAGCATATGAAAGACTTAAAATAAAAATGATCAAGGACTTTTAATTTAAAAACAAGAATTACTTACTTTTTCGTTTCTTGAGTTGGTTTTAAGAATGCATACTCTGAAATGAGTTTCTCCTTCATTGTAACAAGTTTATCCAGTTTTAGATTATTTCCTATCCAGAAAGGGGATCTGAAATTCAACGGCAGGTTTTTGCACTTCCTCTTTGGGTTCTTTCTTTGGAGTACATCCACAATGTCATCCTCAGACTCGTCAAGCATGCTGATTTGTTAAATGTGACAAGAAATAATTGTTATTTTTATTCATTAATCTAAATAGTGCAGTATTAAAAATCAAAAAACTAATTATAATTTTTAAAAAGTATTACAGTTAAATACCTTGTGAGTTTCAACTCATCAAATGGGGTCACGTTCTCAACTTCAACATCATTGTCTTCATAAATTGTATTATTATCACTATCAACATCATCACCATCACTATTACAATCAATATCACCATCAATATTACCACCAACATCAGCATTACCACAATTATCACTTTCACTATTACCACCAGTATCAACATTACCACCACCATCACCACCACCATTACCACCACTACCATCAACATCAACATTAGCATAAAAACTTCTCATCGGTTCAATATCTCCAAGTCCTAAAGAAAACATGGGTGGTGATATTCCATTTGGAACCTCTCTCTATGTCACCTTTTTGGGTTTGCAGAAATCATCCCACAACTTAAAAATCCCAACTGCAATTTATAGATCATCAAACATATCATCGTCTAAGATGCTACCGGTTTTTTGGCTTGGTGGTTTTCCAGGTGGTGATTTCTGACTTGGTGGTGTTTTGGATGGCAATTTTGGCTTAATGCTTTATTGGTCGGAGATTTTAGGTTTGGCATTTTCTGGCTCGATTCTGGGTGCTCTTCAATTGGCTCTTTCTCTTTAGATCTCAATATCAGTTCAAACGGTGTCATCAGAATGTCATTTGTCATTTCTGTTTTTCCGATCTCATCCATGACACCTCTGAACTGATTGAATGCTTCAGTCATCTTCCCCAAAACTAGCACCAGTTTTTTTTGTTGACTCTTCTTCAATGTCAACAAGGTCAGAGCCCTTCTGTAAAAAAACATGTATAAGCAAGTTAAATATTTTATTTTGTGAAAAATAAAGAATAACATCACAAATAAGAAATATATATTTATCATCAGTTCTTGTAAAAATAAAGGATAATATATTCATATATCATCACAAAACTATGCACATACCATCACACAGACAAGGAACATACCATCACACAAACCATGCACATATCTTCATCAACAACTTCTTAAAAATTCATTTGTAATCCCAGAAAGAAAAAGAAGAATATTACATCTATAACATCACAAATCACAAATATATATTCTTCATCAGTGCTTGTGAAAAATAAAGAATAATATATTCATGTATCATCACACAGATCTTGCACATACCACCACACAGACTAGGAGCATATCATCACACAAATCATGCATATATCATCATCAACAACTTCTTAAAAACTCATTTTGTAATCCCAGTAAAAAAAGAAATATTACATTAATAACACCACAAATCATAAATATATATTCATCATCAGTGCTTGTGAGAAATAAAGAATAATATATTCATATATCATCACACAAATCTTGAATATATCATCACACAAACCATACACATATCATCACATAAACCATGAACATATAATCATCAAAAACTTCACAAAAAATCATTTTGTTTAGAATTTATTATTTAATTTCTTTCATCTTAGAATCAAACACATACCATTCTGTCATTGTCTTCTTGCTTCACCAACCTCTCAACAACCTTTCCTCTTCCAAACCCACCAGATTTCTTTTCTCCACTAACTCTCTTCTCCAGTTCATGATTAGCACATATTTGTCCTTGTTTTTATTAGTATTTTTGTTAGTTTTTCTTACTACATTTGGTATAAGTTGGGTAGTTTATGCTTAATTTTGTATATTTATACTTCCAGCTTATTTTACCGTATTATGATCTAAATTGATGCAAATAGGTGATTATTCTCTGTTTTTCATCTTACAACTAAGTAGCCGGAAGAGTTCAGTACTTAAGGGATGACGTTCAATTAACAGAAGATGACAATCGAGCTTTCCGGCGAAGGAGTAGCAGAAACTGGGAGTTAATGGTATCTATAACCGTTACCATCACCGTGTTATGGTATTAGATGAATAGGAATTTTGTATAATTTTATGTAATTAATCTCAGCTGATTTTCTGGAAAAGTTGTAAGGAATAGACTGAAAGGGAGGAGAAATAGATGCTTCAGTAGGGAGAGTAGATAATAGGGTAAATTCTTCTTATCCTTCCATGTTCAGCTAACAACATATAAATATCCCAAGGGGGGACCAAGACAATCGGTGCTCTCCCCTTGAATTAAGAAAAATGGACAAATTAGAACATTATACATGTAAGGCCACAATTCACCAAATAAACTAGCATTGAAATGAGATTATGCCATGTGTCCCCTTTAGTAACCCTGTTCGGTACCCGCTCCAATCTTTAGACCCGAACCTATCCGCTGGCCTTCTCCCCCAAATCGGTACCCATCCTTCTCAATCTCAATTTGTCCCAGCCTTAATCCTTCCTCAGCTCGCTCCGGCGACTCCAAACCCTTCCAATCCATGACAATACCCCTACGTTTCTGAGATCCTTGTCCCGAAGGATCAAAAGATGGGAACTTTCAGCGTATGAAGAGTTCATATTCCCAAGTTGAGTGCTTTATCCCGCTCCTATCCCAAGTAATCAAAAACTGTTGCACCTCATTTCTTTTTCTTTGCACTAACCGCTGAGCTATTGTCTCTCCAGGTTCAACCAGAAATTCGCCTTCTTCGCCGACGATTGGGAGTTCAGAACAAGGGGATGGCTGGATAGTTGGGCTGAGCTTCTTCTTCAACACCGACACGTGGAAAACAGGGTAAATTCGAGTGCTCTCGGGGAGCTCCAAGCGGTAAGCTACCTCTCTGATCCGTTCAACAATCAGAAAAGGCCTATAGTATTTTGCTCAAAGCTTCAGATTTTGCCTAAGGGCAACTGAATTTTGCCTGAAAAACTGGAGTTTTAAGTAAACCCAATCTCTTACTTCAAAAACCCTCTCTTTTCTCTTTTTATCTGCAAAAAATTTCATGCGCTGCTGTGCCTCTTGTAAATTTTGCTTTAGGTCATGTGCTAATAGCTGCCTTTTTTGAATGAACTCAACTATCTCTTGGTCTTGTGTGCTGATGTATATTTCTAGTAATGTGGATGTAGGTTGATATCCATATAGGGCCTGGAAGGGTGTGGTCTTTAGGCTAGAATGGTAGTTAGTGTTGTACCAATATTCTGCAAGTGGTAACCATTTTGCCCAAGTTTTAGGGTTTTGGTGTATCATACACCGGAGGTAGTTTTCTAAGCATTGATTTAGCCTTTCAGTTTGTCCATCTGACTGTGGGTGGTAGACTGAGGTGAAGTCTAGTTGAGTCCCAATTCCTTTGAACAGTTCTTTCCAGAAAGAGCTGGTTAAAACCTTATCCCTATCTGTGACAATATGCATAGGTTGGCCATCCAGCTTGTATATTGAGTCCAGGAATAGCTTAGCCACAGTAGCAGCTGTAAAAGGATGGCATAGGGCCATGAAATGGCCATACTTGATGAGCCTATCCACCACCACCAATATAACATCCTTACCCACTGATTTAGGCAACCCTTCTATGAAGTCCATAAAGATGTGTGTCCATGCTTGTTTTGGAATAGGTAGTGGCTGTAACAAGCCAGGGTAAACTCCACCTTCATACTTTCTCCTTGCACAAGTGTCACATTGTTTAACCCAAACTTCAACATCCTTCCTTAGAAAAGGCCAGTAAAATAGTCTACTGATCCTCTGATAAGTGCCTTGAATCCCAGAATGTCCCCCATAAGCTGAATTATGCATCTCTGTTAGAATGGTATTTCTCAGAAGTGTGTTTTTCCCCACCACTATCTTACCTTTATACCTTAAGATTCCCCCATGTAACTCAAACTCAGGGTAAGATTGAGGGTCAAGTGGTTTAGCAGTTAGGTCAAGTGTGTCATTTCTGCAAACACCCCACTATCAGCTCTGGCCAGAGACTCCGAGGATTTATCAACCATCAGAACACACAGGACATCTATGACTTATCATGAGTCCGAATCCCCTACTACCATGCACAGACTTCCCACTAGATTCCCGACTATGTGAACGTTGCCCCTTTTGTTTGGCCTCCAAAGAGACACAGAGACAGGTCACAACATAGCCTGTCCTCTAGTGATGTCACGGTGAAGTCTGGGTCTTAAGGATTAATATTGTATGCTATACCATAGAAATAATCTACTCGATGAGTGGGAACCACTTAGAGATTTCTAGGCGAGGGAGTTCAGTGAACTCATCATATGAGCACCTACTTATGTATGTCGATGTCCAGACACCGTGACCGATGAGACGCGGTCCACATACATTAAGTACTAGTCTTTATGGGAAAGGCCTGTATCCTAATTATGGCGTAAACCTTTGACTAGGAACAAGTTTGACGAGTTACATTACGTGCTGGATTATCTCACGGTTCTGCTAGACCAATCCACCGTAATAAAATAACATCATCAGGACCATACCTATGCAACTAGCATGGGATAAAAGATATGGAATGCCAATACATATAAAAGATATTATTACGAATAAAAACCGATTGTATTACAAGAGAAAGGTCAGACCACAACCACAAGTTTGCTTGTTGGTCACCTTATTCTAACATCTTCATGCATAGAGCCTTGCTCATAAAAGCTATTGGTCTACCCTCTTTCATTAAAACTGCTCCCAACCCCTTTCCACTAGCATCAGTCTCTAATATGAATGGCTTGGAGAAATCTGGCAATGCCAGAACTGGAGTTGTCACCCTAGCCTTTTTGAGGCTGCAGAATGCTGAATCAGCCTCATCATTCCATGTGAAATTCCCCTTCTTCAATAAGTTAGTGAGAGGCTTACTGATTAGCCCATATCCCTGCACAAATATCCTGTAGTAACCTGTGAGCCCTAAAAAACCCCTGAGCTGCTTGACATTCCTTGGCCTTGGCCAATTTACCATACTGGCAATTTTGCTTGGGTCGGTGGCCACTCCTGCTTTGGAGATTATATGCCCTAAATATTCAATCTGTTATTGCCCAAATTGGCACTTACTTTTCTTTGCAAAAAGTCTGTGCTTCCTTAGTAAAGCTAGGACTGCTCTGACATCTCTTAAGTGATCCACCTCATTTTTGTTGTAAATAAGTATATCATCAAAAAATACTAACACTGACCTCCTCAACATAGGCTGGAAGACCTGATTCATGAGTGATTGAAAGGTAGCAGGTGCATTACACAGACCAAAAGGCATAACCAAAAACTCATACTGCCCATTATGTGTGTTAAAAGCTGTCAAATATCTGTCCTTAGGGTCCATCAATATTTGGAAGTAGCCAGACCTCAGATCAATCTTTGAAAAGTGTTTAGCACCCTGCAGTTCATCTAGAAGCTCATCAATGATGGGTATAGGGTAATTATGCTTTATGGTCAAGCTATTTAAGTACCTATAGTCCACACACATCCTCCATGTAGAATCTTTTTTCTTGACTAGCAACACTGTTGGAGCAAATGGGCTACTGTTGTGCTGAATAACACCAGAGTCCAACAGTTCCCTCACAATCTTTTCAATCTCATTCTTCTGGCTATGAGACACCCTATAGGGAAACTGATGTTTAGGATCACTTCCTTCCTCAAACACATCTTGAAACTCCAATATTAATTCCTCCATTTTACCATCTGTAGTCTTTGAATCAGGTTTAGCTTTGATCCAAAATATCTCCTCAATCTGATTAAGTACCTCTTGGTGAATCATTTTGAATAAGGTGGGGCCAGAAATCAACTGACACTCAGCTGAGTTGAAAATAGCCTGGATCTTAACCCTTTTTCCCATAAGTGTAACAGTGAAAGTCATCTTGTCATAGACAAACTCAATGGGTGTGCAAGATTTCAACCAATCCCCTTCTAAGATTAGGTCACAGCCTTCATTATCTAGAACTCTGGGTGAGAAGGTAAATGAGTGCCCTTGCATTTTCCAGTTGAACCCCTTAACCCTACTAGAGCTTATCATCCTTTGTCCATTGGCCACCTTGACCATGATAGGTTTGGCTTCTGTTAGGGAACATCTAAGCCTCCTTGAAGTTGATTCTTGAAGAAAACTCAATGTGCTCCCTGTGTCAATTAGGATATGCAGCTTTTCTCCCTGGACTGATCCATTTAGTCTCATTGTAGTGACTCCCCCTTCCCCTAATATGGAATTTAATGTCATTTGAATCTCTTCCATAGAGGCTTGATCCACTGAGCCTGTTAATTCCTCCTCTGTGCAGTTTGTCCCCTCTTCCTCAGATACGATCATATAAGATACCATGTTTTTGCATTTATGCCCACTGGTAAATGGTTCATCACAGTTGTAACAGAGCCCCTTCTCTCTCCTGGTGGCCATCTCTGTAGCTGTAAGAAGCTTGAACTATGGTCTTTTAACAGTTTGGGGTGGTCTGGGTGCATTGACCAAGTCATTTCTCTACTGGGACTGAAAGGTGAAACAGGTTTTGCTGATGCCTTCACCCTCTTGGTAATAGCTTCTAGGGTATGTATCTGCCTCTTTCCCAACTCAATAGCTTGCTGAAGGGTAGGAGGTTAAAACATGTTCATGAATGATTGTATTTCTTCACTCAGCCCACTGACAAAACTGGCAATGAAGTATTCTTCTGTATACCCCTTCTTGTTTAGAAGTAGCATACATGCCATTAACTCCTAAAACCTTTCCACATAGTCCATATAAGAGTGTGTGTGCCTCAATTTGTTAAATTCTGCTATTATTATTGATTCTTTTAACTCCTCAAACCTAGCTGATATTACCTCAAGAAACTGGGACCAAATGATATCCAACTGTTTGGATGAGAACTGTTGGTACCATAGGGCAGCTTTCCCTTCAAAATGCATAGAGGCTAGGATAACCTTTTTTGGATCAGGAATGTTAGAGATTAACCTGAAATAGCTCTGAAATTTCAGGATCCAATCCCTAGGTTGGGATCCATCAAATCTGGGGAAATCTAATTTAGGAAGTGGGCTGATGATGTGAGTAGAAGGGTTTTCCTGAATCATCCTTCCTGAACTATGTTGCTGTCTGAAATTGCTTGCAGGAGGTGTCCACTCTGGACTTGGGCCACCCAGAATTGATCCTTCTTCAGTCTGCTTGTGCCCTTTATCCAGATTCAGGAGCTGCAACTGAATGGATGCTAAGTTTTGGGAAAGGTGATCAAATTTTCCCATCATTTTAGTGTTAATACATGTGATCTGTTCTTGCATTTTTAACTCTGATGCTTCTCTTTTTGTAGATTCAGTTTGGAAGATCTAGTCGAGGCATTTTTGGGCATCTTGCAAGTCCTTGAACCTGGTGATTTCGGCCATAGTGGAGGATCGCAAGCTCTGAATACCAATTGTTATGGTATTAGATGAATAAGAATTTTATATAATTTTATGTAATTAATCTCAGCTGATTTTCTGGAAAAATTGTAAGGAATAGCTTGAAAGGGAGGAGACATAGATGCTTGAGTAAGGAGAGTAGAAAATAGGGTAAATTCTTCTTCTCCTTCCATATTTAGCTACCAACATATAAATATCTCTAGGGGGGACCAAAACAATCGGTGCTCTCCCCTTGAATTAAGCAAAATAAACAAATTAGAACATTACACATGTAAGGCCATAATTCATCAAATAAACTAGCATTGAAATGAGATTATGCCATGTGTCCCCTTTAGTAACCCTGTTCGGTACACGCTCTAATCTTTAGACCCGAACCTATCCACTGGCCTTCTCCCCCCAAATCGGTACCCATCCTTCTCAATCTCAATTTGTCCCAGCACTAATCCTTCCTCAGCTCGCTCCGGCGACTCCAAACCCTGTCAATCCATGACACACAGCTACCTTAACCGCTGAGGATGGATAGGCAGCTCCCAGACCAAGTTAATGGTGACTTTAGTGGTATCTTCATACTGTTAGTTACACCGTTACAAAGTGACAGAGAGGTCAGCGACAGACTTAATGGTTACCATCTCACCGCTACCAACACCACTACAGATGGACAGAGAGGGGTAACGGTACAGTTAGCGGTAGCTCTTACCGCTACAGTAACCGTTACCTGCCCAGAAAACTCGTTTTTACCCTAACTTGTGCTCAAAGACAAGGGAAAACTATATAAAGCCCTCTCTTAATCTGTCCCAAAACACACATATCTCCACTAGAACCCTACTTTTGGTCATTAGAGTCAAAAAGAACACACTTTCACATCCCACAACATAATAATAGATCGAGATCGAAGAATCGAGGGTCGTAAGTTCCAAGTTCCAACCGTTGGTTTGTGACCCAATTTTCGGCCAAGGTCTACGCACTTCCTCCGGAATAGCTGGAGAATTTATTGCATTTCTTAGTTCAATAAGTACTCTAAACTCTTTAATTGCTTTCCTAGATTAATTTATGCAATTAAGTAATAGTTTTTCAATTAATGTTCTTGAGTTATTTTTTGTTTCGAACCTTAGTTACTTTTGATATTTGAATTCGTAATCTTTCATTTAGTTTAATATATGTTTGGTTTCTTAAGCTTTAATATTGTTCATGCTTAGATAATTTATTTCATTTACATTGTGTTTTAGATAATTGCTTTTGATTATGCTAGTTATTCTTGTTGGGTTCATAAGTAGTTATAATTAGATCCGTTACAATTACCCAGTTTTAATTGATGTTCATGCGTTTTAAATTCTTAGATAATCAAAACAAACAAAACCCCCAAATTGTACAAGTTTTCGTGTTACTTTGCGATTGAACAACTATTTGAGGTTCTGATTGCATGTTCCTTGAGATCGACTCGGTTTAGCTTACTACCCTACATGCGAACTCGTACTCTTACGAGCGAGCTTTTGAATAATTGACAAATATTTCTAAAAGTACGCACACAAAATCTTGAATCAAAGTTTTGGCGCCATTTCCGGGGAACAAAAGCAAAGTTTTCAAAAATATGTTTGTTCATTTTATTTTCTTTTCAACCGTCTATTTGTATAATTATTTTTTCCATTCGATGCGTTTGTTTGGCTGTTGAGTGTATGCAAGGTAGAAGGTCACTGAGACTCGAACTTGCACCATTCATCGATAATATTCATCGTTCCAATCAAGCTAAACCTCCTCGTATATCTGAAAGCGAATCGTCTGTTACTACCGATTTTGTTTGTGATCCCGTTCTTGAAATAATGTTAAGACGCGTAGATCCTGATAACAATCAACCACCAAGGAACCCTCCTATACGACAAAGAAACGAATACGGAAGCGAACCAATTCACCCCGAAGGACCGGCACAACCTCGAGAATACTGGGAAATATTCAACGAAACATGATGGACTAGAATGAAGAGCGAGGAGGAGGAAGAAATAGAAATCACCATCACCACGACCAAGATGACTATTCTGAGAGATCTTACCATGGAGACGAGCAGATTGACGACTGGCTCGCTAATAACCACCACAATGAGAGGAACGAATATGATAGAAACTATGTGAGGCCTAATAATCAAGAGAGACACCAAAGGGGAGCGCGCGAGCCAAGACAACGAGATTTCACGACCCCTCAAGTGGGTCCCTATAGTTCTGCTATTGTGTTGGGAAGAACCTAAAGAGACTTTGAGCTTAAACCTCATATAATCAACAACCTCCCGATGTTTCATGGTCTCGCCAACGAAGATCCGTTAGCTTTTCTTAAGGAATTTTATGCAGAAATGAGTAGAATCCCATCTCCGGGACTTCATCACGAAGACCTTCAAATGGTGTGTTTTCCAAGTTGTTTGAAAGATAAAGCCAAATCTTGTCTACTCTCACTGGAAGCTCGATCATTGACTGATTAGCCTATGGTGAGTGACAAATTTATTAATCAGTACTACTCGGCTCAGACAACGGGCCACATTAGGAGGCAAATCGAAAATTTTGTTCAACAAGATGGGGAGTTGCTACACGAAGCATGGGAACGTTACAAAACTTTACTACAAGCTTAGCCACATAACCACAACTCTCCAGGGATGGTCAGCTAGTTCTTCTACGAAGGACTACTAGACTCGTACAAGAATAACGTAGAAGTGGCTGCTGGAGGAGATTTTGGATACTTGACAGCAACAGAAGCTAAGCAATTGTTTGAGAGGATGAGCGAAAAATCTAGTCAAACGAGTTCTCGACCACGAAAGATAAGAGTTTACGAGGCGACTGAGGTGCCAATCAACGAACCCATTGAGACATGCAATCGTTGTGGAGAGCAAGGGCATTTGGTGGATACGTGCGAAATGGTGTGTTACGACGAATTGGAAGCCGAGGCATATGCCACTAAAGATCAAATGCGCTGATCGAAGAATTCTTAGCACTCTAAGAAATCTTCTCCGCAATAGTATGGAGTCGATTGTAGAGCGGTAAGCTTTCCCGAGTCGTGTCTCTCGAGGATAGATATTATCGGCGGTCGGTGTTTTTACTTACTCTCTTGTTAAGCTAAATTACACTAATCTACACTAAGAAAGCATTAAGTCATTGAGTGGGTTTGAGTTTTATGCTAATGCTTGAATTTAAAAGGAGACTTTAATTGAAATAATGAGAATGAGGGTTTAGGGTGTTTGGTTCATCTCCACGATTAATCGGTTTTTACCGAGCACTTAATCCACAATTCGGGGTTGTCAATCCCAAATGTCGATCAAGTACTGAGGTCGTCAATCCCAATCGTCGACAAGCTCCGATTAATGGTTCTAAACGAATCTAAAACCTAAACCCATAATTACTAAACCAAATACATCAAATTAAGCTTACAATTAAAAGAGAATTCATGGAGGGAAAATCAAAGCATTTGAATTTTAGAAAAGTCAAAGGCTTTTAAATTAAACAAGACAAATTGCCAAAGAGGAAAAGTTCATACATCTTTCAAGAGCCAAAAGTTTGTCCAACTAAAAGAGGTAAAAAGCTTGAAAATGAAAGCATCCATGGAGTTTGCAAGAAAAAGAGAACAACAAGCTAAAAACAAACCACCAACATAACAATCTTAACCTAACAAGAACAACAACAACAACAACAACAATTAATCAAGAACAAGCAAAATAAAGGGAATGAATGCTACCAAATTGCAATGAACACAAAAGCTTCAAATCTTCAAATTACAAGCATCACAAATGAAGGAGGTGTCACTCACTCCAACACTTGCTTAAGAGCAACTAACTAACAACTAACTAACTAAGTTAAACTAGATTAACCACTAAGCTAGCTAAAACTACACTAAACTAGGGTTTTGAAAAGCAAGAGTAAAGGCTTGGAGGAAATGGAGCAAGCCCCAAATTCCACCAAGGAAGGGTTTTTTTGGATAAGGTTGAGAGCTGGTCCTATATATACAAAAATGCAGGGGCAAAAATGTCAAAATGGTCCAAAATCACGAGTTGGACTGCGTATCAGTCGATCGACTGAGGAGCAGTCGATCGACTGCTTTGCCCAAAATCTCCGAACCTACTGGACTCCAGTCAATCCTGGCTGTGTCAGTCGATCGACTGGCTCGGCTGCTCCGGCTCGGTTTTCTCATTTTGCTCTAATCGTCTGTCGGTTGTCGCCCCTCGTTCACGCTGTATTTCCTTGCTTTGCCCGTTCCAATCCGAGTCGAGTGGGATGCTCCGAGCATGCACGGGACCGCTTGGTCATCCTACGGCCAAAAATACGAAAAATAGTAAAAATGTACGAAAAACGACTAAAAACTGCCCAAAAGCTATAAAAACCTAAAACTAACGAAATAGGCCAAAATGACTCCTAAAACCCGTAAATGCAAGCAAAACACACGCGAATGCGACACAAAAAGGTAACAAAAAAGCTTGCAAAAAAGTACAAATCAACCACCCCACACTTAGAATGATTGCTTGTCCTCAAGCAATACTAATCTAGAATTACAAAACTACCCCCGGGTGATCCTAAACTAGTGCACAAAAACCAATTCGAGACATCGTATGCTACAATGCTTGTTAACTTCGCTAAATGGACGACAATGATGCGTTGACAAATAAAGTTTAGATCGACTCCCGAAACCTAAAAATACTAGGTAACCCTCCAAGTCGGTCCCCTCGTCCTTGCCCCGGCTAAGGTCTATCCACGGTCGAACCGTTAATCGGCTCCCTACTAGTCCCGATCGTCTACAACTCTCTTTAACAAACAAAATCTAAAAAGGAGAAAGAGGAAATGTGCAAGATTTGCATGTTTTATTACTTAATAACTACAAGGATTTATAACTTATCCTTGTTTTATTCATCAACATTTTTTTTCCTTTTTTTCGGATTTTTTTTTATTTTCTTCTTTTATTTTCTTTTTTTTTTTTTTCTTTTTCTTCTTCTTTTTCTTCTTTCTCTATTGAGCCGGAGCAGCCGAGCCAGTCGATCGACTGCATCGTCCAGTCGATCGACTGGACCCCCCAAATCGACTGGAGTCCAGTAAGTTTGGAAATTTTGAGAAGCAGTCGATCGACTGACCTTAGTCGATTGACTGCTCCTCAGTCGATCATCTGAGACGCAGTCCAGCTCGTGATTTTATCCCTGTTTTGACGACTTTGCCCCTGCGTCTTTGTATAAATAAACCAG
>BMAC01001278.1:49832-73830 GCA_014905375.1 Phtheirospermum japonicum | reverse complement strand
CCGCAATAGTACGGAGTCGATTGTAGAGCGGTAAGCTTTCCCGAGTCGTGTCTCTCGAGGATAGATATTATCGGCGGTCGGTGTTTTTAGTTATTCTCTTGTTAAGCTAAATTACACTAATCTACTCCTAAGAAAGCATTAAGTCATTGGTTTGGTTTGAGTTTTATGCTAAAGCTTGAATTTAAAAGGAGACTTTAATTAAAATAATGAAAATGAGGGTTTAGGGTGTTCGGTTCGTCTCCACGATTAATCGGTTTTTGCCGAGCACTTAATCCACAATTCGGGGTTGTCAATCCCAAATGTCGATCAAGTATTGAGGTCGTCAATCCCAATTCTCGACAAGCTCCGATTAATGGTTCTAAACGAACCTAAACCCTAAACCCATAATTACTAAACTAATTGCATCAAATAAAGCTTACAATTAAAAGAGAATTCATGGAGGGAAAATCAAAGCATTTGAATTTGAGAAAAGTCAAAGGCTTTTAAATTGAACAAGACAAATTACCAAAGAAGAAAAACTCATACATCTTTCAAGAGCCAAAAGTTTGTCTAAACTAAAAGAGGTAAAAAGCTTGAAAAGAGCATTAATGGAGTTGTGCAAGAGCTGAACAAATGAAGCATCCATGGAGTTTGCAAGAAAAAGAGAACAACAAGCTAAAAACAAACCACCAACATAACAATCTTAACCTAACAAGAACAACAACAACAACAACACAATTAATCAAGAACAAGCAAAATAAGGGAAAGAATACTACCAAATTGCATTCAACACCAAAGCTTCAAATCTTCAAACAACCAAGCATCACAAATGAAGGAGGTGTCACTCCACTCCAACACTTGCTTCAAGAACAACTAACTAACAAACTAAACTAACTAAGCTAAACTAGATTAACTACTAAGCTAGCTAAAACTACACTAAACTAGGGTTATTATTGAAAGCAAGTGTAAAGGCTTGGAGGAAATGGAGCAAGCCCCAAATTCCACCAAGGAAGGGTTTTTTGGATAAGGTTTGAGAGCTGGGTCTTATTTATACAAAAATGCAGGGGAAAAATGTCAAAATGGACAAAATCACGAGCTGGACTGCGTATCAGTCGATCGACTGAGGAGCAGTCGATCGACTGCTTTGCCCAAATCTCCGAACCTACTGGACTCCAGTCAATCCTGGTCAGTGGTCAGTCGATCGACTGGCTCGGCTGCTCCGGCTCGGTTTTCTCGTTTCGCTCTAAACGTCTGCCGGTTGTCGCTCCTCGTTCACGCTGTGTTTTCTTGCTTTGCCCGTTCCAATCCGAGTCGAGTGGGATGCTCCGAGCGTGCGCGGGACCGCTTGGTCATCCTACGGCCAAAAATACGAAAAAGAGTAAAAATGTACGAAAAACTACTAAAAACCGCACAAAAGTTATAAAAACCTAAAAATAACAAAATAGGCCAAAACGACTCCTAAAACCCGTAAATGCAAGCAAAACACACGCGAATGCGACACAAAAAAGGTAACAAAAAAGTGTACAAAAAAGTACAAATCAACCACCCCACACTTAGAATGATTGCTTGTCCTCAAGCAATACTAATCTAGAATTACAAAACTACCCCCGGGTGATCCTAAACTAATGCACAAAACCTAATTCGAGACGTCGTATGCTACAATGCTTGTTAACTTGGCTAAAAGGACGACAATGATGCGTTGACAAATAAAGTTTAGATCGACCTCCCGAAACCTAAAAGTACTAGGTAACCCTCCAAGTCGGTCCCCTCGTCCTTGCCCCGGCTAAGGTCTATCCACGGTCGAACCGTTAATCGGCTCCCTACTAGCCCCGATCGTCTACAACTCTCTTTAACAAACAAAATCTAAAAAAAGGAGAAAGAGGAAACGTGCAAGAGTTGCATGTTTTATTACTTAATAACTACAAGGATTTATAACTTATCCTTGTTTTATTCATCATCATTTTTTTTTCTTTTTTTCGTTTATTTTTTTTTTTTTTTTTTTTTTTGGTACCCAAGGAAATAAGGTACTTAAATAAAGATATATACAAAGAGAAATCAACGGCTCCGAACCACTCGTTGCTACTAGCAACTTACAATGTTTTTGATCGAGCACATGGAGCAATTGACGACTCCAAAATACAAAACAAAAATCCTATAGAGAGTGTTCGACGACGAGGCTAGTTGAGGCACTAGTTCTATATGAGCTCAAGGATAGCACGAAGCTAAAGCCGAACAAAGTTCCCAACGAGTCAAATTACCTAAGTACACTAAATCCGATCGAAAATCTAAACTCCTAACCAATTCATCAAAACCGCGTCACTTCGCCAAGGTTCCAAGCAAAAATAACACACACGCTACTCAAATTAACACAAGCAAGCATGCATCAACTTAAAAACCCTAAGACGAACCCTAACCACCACCCCACACTTAAAACCTAGCAATGTCCTCATTGCATATTAAGCTAAATAAAGCGGTAAAAAGTGTAGGGAAAAGAGAACGCCCCTATCTCCGAGCTTGTGTCGACGTGGTTGTGCGTAAGTCCTTTCCGGGAGTCGAGACAAGCAACCTACAAGAAATGAACAAACGGGGGGTTGCAACAACAAAATACGAATAAAAAGTTTTTTTTTTTAATTTTCTATTTTTTTATTATTATTTTTTTACAAATTGGGTTGCCTCCCAATAAGCGCTACTTTAACATCTATAGCTCGATGGTTTATACAAATGACGCTATCCGGGATCCAAGAAGAGGTGGCGATCGTGCCACGCCTTGGTGTTCTCGAGTAGACACACCGGGTGACAAATATCACCAAGGCGGACAAGTCGAGCAAGTCGGTAGGTCAAGGCAACAAAAGAGCGGGCTTGCTTCGGGGGTCGGAAGAGGGAGTAGTTGACCACCCAAACGTGATCATCCCAAAATGGGTCGACGTACTCCTTCGTCTCCCCAACCGTCATCTCTTCTCCCTCCCCCGCTCCCTCTTCCACATCCACTTGTTCGAGTAGACAAACGGCTTTGGGTGGTGGTAAAAGAGGCTCGATCAACTCCACATCCTCCAAAATCGGCACAACTTCATCATCCTCGCCAAAATCAAGTAAGCTCGACAATCCAAGTGCCATTGGAGACCCCAAAAATAACCCCCCCTCACATTCCTCTACAACTTCTTCACAAAACACGAGAGGGGTAACGCCGATCTCCGAACCTTTCTCCTCACCCTCCATCTCCACCTCCGTGCACAACTCTTTCAAAAGATCGTCAAAACTCGAATTGCCGTCAATGACCATGGGATCCACCACATCCAAGATGGGCATGTCGTCAAGACATGGTCTTTTAAGCTCATCCACATCATTGGCAATTTGCTCTACTTGAGTCTCCATGCGAGCAAGGCATTCATCCAATTGTCGAATCGCCTCCACGAGCTCGGATGAGAGAGGCTCAAAGTCCGGAAGTTGGGGCATAGATGAATCTTGAGAAAGTGAGTTGTACGGGTCATCGTTCGGAGTATATTAACTCGAAGTGGGTAGGTCGTAAAATTCGTAGCTCCAAGAATATGAATCATGAATTTGGGAAGCATATGAGTCAAAGCTCGGGTAAGAAGAAGGCGGGGCGAGTTGAGCATATGGATTGTCAAAACCCGTATCATAAAGACCACGAGTCGGTGCATATGGGTCCATTCTTGGGTTATGGGGATACGAAATAGGTGGAGAATAAGAAGGGTTTGGGCCGGAATAATCGAAAGAGGGGGCCCATTCTTCACCAATCAAAGCGTACGGGTCATCATAAGTCGAGGGGACCCAATATCTTGGGGGAATGGTGTACGGATTTGGATATTCGGGAGTTTGGATATAAGGGTTTGGATAATTGGGAGTTTGGATATAAGGGTCGTCGTATGACAAACTAGCTCGGTAGTTTGCCATCCTCGGCCGGATCAATCGAGCGGCGGAGGCATCCTTTGATCGTCGTGAGTGTAGGCGGGCGGCATCGGGCTCCCCGAATGAATACCTTGCAAACACAACACTCAGCAAAGGATTACGAGCATCGAAAGTAAAACAACAATTTAAACTAACTAACTAACTAAGATAACAAGAGAAATAATCAAAAACACCATTCCCCTTAATCTATCCCCGGCAACGGCGGTAAAATTTGATCGAAGAATTCTTAGCACTCTAAGAAATCTTCTCCGCAATAGTACGGAGTCGATTGTAGAGCGGTAAGCTTTCCCGAGTCGTGTCTCTCGAGGATAGATATTATCGGCGGTCGGTGTTTTTACTTACTCTCTTGTTAAGCTAAATTACACTAATCTACACTAAGAAAGCATTAAGTCATTGAGTGGGTTTGAGTTTTATGCTAAAACTTGAATTTAAAAGGAGACTTTAATTGAAATAATGAGAATGGGGGTTTAGGGTGTTTGGTTCGTCTCCACGATTAATTGGTTTTCACCGAGCACTTAATCCACAATTTGGGGTTGTCAATCCCAAATGTCGATCAAGTATTGAGGTCGTCAATCCCAATTGTCGACAAGCTCCGATTAATGGTTCTAAATGAACCTAAACCCTAAACCCATAATTACTAAACCAAATACATCAAATTAAGCTTACAATTAAAAGAGAATTCATGGAGGGAAAATCAAGCATTTGAGTTTTAGAAAAGTCAAAGGCTTTTAAATTAAAAAAGACAAACTGCCAAAGAGGAAAAGTTCATACATCTTTCAAGATCCAGAATTTTGTCTAACTAAAATAAGTAAAAAGCTTGAGAATGAAAGCATCCATGGAGTTTGCAAGAAAAAGAGAGCAACAAGCAAAAAACAAACCACCTATATAACAATCTTAACCTAACAAGAACAACAACAACAACAACAAGAACAATTAATCAAGAACAAGCAAAATAAAGGGAAGGAACACTACCAAATTGCAATGAACACAAAAGTTTCAAATCTTCAAATTACAAGCACCACAAATGAAGGAGGTGTCACTCAGTCCAACACTTGCTTAAGAGAAACTAACTAACAACTAACTAACTAAGCTAAACTAGATTAACCACTAAACTAGCTAAAACTACACTAAACTAGGGTTTATAAGCTAGGGTTTTGAAAAGCAAGAGTAAAGGCTTGGAGGAAATGGATCAAGCCCCAGATTCCACCAAGGAAGGGTTTTTTTGGATAAGGTTGAGAGCTGGTCCTATATATACAAAAACGCAGGGGCAAAAACATCAAAATGGTCCAAAATCACGAAACTGCTTTGCCGAAAATCTCCAAACCTACTGGACTCCAGTCGATCCTGGTTGTGTCAGTCGATCGACTGGCTCGGCTGCTCTGGCTTGGTTTTCTCGTTTCGCTCTAATCGTCCGCCGGTTGTCGCTCCTCGTTCACGTTGTGTTTCCTTGCTTTGCCCATTCCAATCCGAGTCGAGTGGGATTCTCCGAGCGTGCTTGGGATCGCTTGGTCATCCTACGGCCAAAAATACGAAAAAGGGTAAAAATGTATGAAAAACGACTAAAAACCGCACAAAAGCTATAAGAACCTAAAACTAACTAAATAGGCCAAAACAACTCCTAAAACTCGTAAATGCAAGAAAAACACACGCGAATGCGAAAGGTAACAAAAAAGCGTACAAAAAAGTACAAATCATGCGCCACCAAGACCTTCCAACTTAAGAGCACAGAGCTCCGACTAAATTTAACTCGCAACGTAATTCTCCTTACTTGAAATGGGGACCTAGAAATACACACAATGTCCCCACACAAACTAGTTCACCACCACAACCATACAAATCTCCAGTGACTGGACCGACACCTGCTCCAATACAACCAAACAATCAATTGTTAATTTGGCAGCAAAACCAAGTCACCGAAACACTCAGAAATAGAGACGGGCTCGCAAATCTGACTACGCAAGTTAATAAGTAGGGAAAAGTTTGAATGACCTTCCTAGAAGTGTGAAGAATTTAGAAACAATGATGGGCCAAATGGCAACATTTATGGCAAAGGCAGAAAACAAGAAGAGGAAATTACCAATCCAACCCGAGCAAGCTTCAGTTGTCCATGTCTTACGAAGTGGAAAGAAAGTAGATAATGGAATCAACGAGAAGGAAGAAGGGGTCACAGAAGTTCCAACTACGGATTCGCCCATAAATGACGACCCTAAACCAGTGGACCAAATGCACAAGTCACCAAATCCTTATATTTTGGGTTCGTTAAAGGGGAAGTTTCCAAATCAAGTCCCCATTCCTGCAACAATCGACGATTCACCCAAGTCTCCAACTTAGGAACCGAAGCAGTTAACACCTACTATTCGAGACAAAGTTTCCTTTCCGATTCATCTACGCCCAGCAAAAGAAAACAAGAAATTCATGGAGCTCTATAATTTGCTGAAAAACGTCAATGTTAATCTTCCTCTTTTGGATATAATCAAAATGATGCCCGCATACGTTAAACTTTTCAAGGAGTTAGTCGCGAGAGAACGGCGATTGGAGATGACACAACGAGTAGAATTAACCAAGGAGGTGAGCGCCATATGCAGGGGTCCGCTACCCAAAAAGGAGAAAGATCCAGGGAGTTTTTGCATAACTATTGCCTTAGGAGATGGGCAAACGGCATTTGGAATGCTCGACCTTGGTGCAGGAATTAATTTAATGTCATATTCATTATATAAGGAATTTGACCTTGGGAAAATGAAGCCGACTACGATGCGACTGCAATTGGCAGATCGGACAATAAGACAACCGCTTGGTATAGTTGAAGATGTATTAGTTCAAGTCGGCAAACTTGTAATTCCAGTTGATTTTGTCATACTTGATGTCGGCGAAGTTCCAAAAGAAGGCACGGAGCATACTATTTTGCTAGGCCCAACGTTCATGTCCACTTCTCATACGCTGATTGACGTGCACAAGGGGAGAATGACCCTATCCATTTCGGGTGAGACAGTTACATTTTCGCTTAAGGAAATCCATAACACTCCTTCTCCGTACATGCACGAAGATTTTTCATTTATTGATCCTATTACATCTTGTATTCACGAACTCAAGGGGATCACTGTACCAGATGAGTTAAGTGTCGAGGACGACACAAAATTTTTTAACAGGGTGGCAGAGATGTTGGAAATAGACTTGAACGAAGTCACCGAAGATTATGAAGAGGTTGAAGATTTCGACGAGGAATTGTGCAAAATAGCTAATGCACCTGAACTTGGGCCGGAAGTAGAGTTGAAACCACTGCCAAGTCATTTGAAGTATATTTTCCTCAAGCCCAATGAAACAAAACCCGTCATCATATTTTTAGCATTGGAGGAACACAAAGAAAAAGAATTGATTGCGGTTCCGAGTGACCACAAAGAAGCAATAGGATGGAGCATCAGCGACATCAAAGGGATAAGCCTTGTTACTTGCATGTACCGAATCAAGTTAGAACCCAATGCCAGGCCTTTTAGGGACAGTCAACGAAGACTGACGCCAACACTTTATGAGGTGGTCAAAAAGGAAAATTTTAAACTTAAAGATGAAGGAATTATTTTTGCTATTTCTGACAGCAAATGGTTGAGCCCAATCCATGTGCTTCCAAAGAAAGGGGGCATCACCATAATCGAAAACGACAAACAAGAGATAATTCCAACACGACTGATTTACTGGATGGCGTATGCGTATCGATTATAGGAAGTTGAATGCAGCCACTCGTAAGGATCACTTTCCTCTATCGTTCATAGACCAACTTCTCGACAAGCTTGCCGGACACGAATTCTATTGCTTTTTGGATGGACTTTTAGGCTATTACCAAGTATCCATCGCTCCGGAAGACCAAAGAAGGATGAAATTCACATGCCCTTTTGTCACATTTGCCTTTTGAAGGATGCCCTTCGGTCTGTGCAACGCACCAGCGACTTTTCAAAGGTGCATGCTTTCAATTTTTAGTGATTTTATTGATGATTTTCTTGAGGTATTCATGGATGATTTTTCAATTTTTGGGTCGTCTTTCGAGAATTGTTTATCTAATTTATCTAATGTTTTGGAATGTTGCATCGAGAAGAATCTTACATTGAGTTGGGAGAAATCCCATTTTATGGTAAAAAGTGGTACTATTTTAGGTCATGTTGTTTCTAAAAAGGGGTTGGAGGTTAATAAAGATAAAATTGATGTAATCAAAAACCTTCCTCCCCTAGAGATGTTAAAGGAATTAGGAGTTTTCTTGGTCATGCAGGTTTTTATAGACGTTTTATTAAAGATTTTTCAAAAATTAGTCGTCCACTTTTCAAACTGTTGACTTTGGACACTCCTTTTGTTTTTAATGAAGAATGAATGAGTGCATTTAATGAAATTAAAGAGAGTCTTACTTCTGCTCCTGTAGTTGTTGCCCCTGATTGGACTTTAACGTTTGAAATAATGTGTGATGCTTCTAATGAAGCGGTGGGGTCCATTTTAGGGCAACGTGTGGATAAATTACTTAGGTTATTTATTATGCTAGTTATATGCTAAACGACGCCCAACGTAATTACACCACGACTGAAAAAGAATTATTGGCAGTTGTATTTTCACTTGACAAGTTTAGATCCTATATAGTTGGGTCGAAAGTAATCGTACATACGAATCATGTTGCACTGCGTCATTTATTTTTTAAACTTCAAAGTAAACCACGCCTTATTAGGTGGATATTATTTTTGCAAGAATTTGACGTGGAAATAAAATATAGGCAAGGATGTGAAAACGTTGTAGCTGATCACTTATCTAGGATGATAATTGAGGAAAAAGAAGGCAAAGAATTCATGATTAACGATTTGTTTCCTTATGAGAACGCGTTTAATGTTAAACAATTAATTACTCATTGGTATGCTGATATTGTAAATTTTCTTGCTTGCAAAATTATACCTAACCATTTATCCTACCAAGAAAGGAAGAGATTTCTAAGTAAATGAAGGGAATACTTTTGGGAGGAGCCCTATGTGTTCAAACGCTGTAAAGATGGGCTCAACAGAAGATGCATTCCAAATGATGAAATGGGGAGCATTTTGCAATTTTTTCATGACCATGGAGGGCATTTTGGAGCTCAAAAGACGGCATTTAAGGTGTTACAAGATGGATTCTATCGTCCAAGTTTATTCGCCGATGCATTCGGATATTGCAAAACATGTGATAATTGCCAACGAACCGGCAACATAGGAAATGCCGCAAGTACCTAATCAAGTGGTAGAAATTTTCGATGTATGGGGAATAAATTTCATGGGACCCTTTCCTAAGAGTGGATATTTCAAGTATATTCTAGTAGGAGTTGACTACGTATAAAATGGGTGGAGGCAATCCCCACTCGAAGTGCCAATGCGGAGGTCGTTCTTAAATTTCTACAAGAAAATATTTTTAGTAGATTTGGAGTGCCAAAATCAATTATAAGTGATGGAGGGAGCCATTTTTGCAACCAATATTTTGCACGGTTGATGACGAAATATGGGGTCCGGCACAAGGTGGCTACACCATACCACCCTCAAACTTCTGGACAAGTCGAAACGAGCAATCGTCAGCTGAAGGATATCCTCGAGAAAAAAGTTGGACCAAGTCAGAAGGATTGGGCAGTTAAACTTATTGACGCACTATGGGCCTATCGAACGGCCTATAAGACAGTGCTTGGTATCAGTTCTTTTTGACTCGTTTATGGGAAGGCGTGCCATCTACTAGTTGAAATAGAGCACCGAGCAAATTGGGCTATTCGCAAGTTAAAAATGAACTACGACGAGGCGGTTGGATATAGGAAATTGGAGTTGACCGAGCTTGACGATATTTGAAACGAATCCTATGACATTTCGTGGAGGAAAAAGAAGATGACGAGGATACGCCATGATCAAAGACTCGTCAACAAGCAATTGAAGGTAGGTAAGTTAGCTCTGGTCTATAATTCTAGATTGAAATTGTTTCCAGGTAAGCTTAAGTCAAGATGGAGTGGCCCGTTTGTGATCAAAGAAATCAACGAATTTGGAGCGGTCACCCTTTACGACGAAAAAAAAAAAAGACGTGGCGTTTCAAGTTAACGGACACCGAGTAAAGCTATATCATAACAGAGATGCAACGAGTCAAGATCGGGAGATGTTGAAGTTAGTGGACCCGCCTCTGGATACAAATTAGTCACGAAAACTCGCATCGAGCAAGCGACGTTAAAAGATGCACTTCTTGGGAGGCAACCCAAGCACTTGTATCGTTTTTCTTTTGGCATTCTACCTAGTTTAGCAATTCGGAATAGATTTTTTGATTTTATTTGAATATTCCTTCAGTTTATTTTACTTTATTTTGCTGTGGTATGTTTACGCAATGTTGATGTGCAGAATTAATTAAAAATTCACCTGATCTGGGAGTCTAACGGTGTGACTATCGGTAACCTATACCGCTAAAGTCATTGTTTGGAAGTGGCTGCAAGGTTAACGGTGTGACAAGCGGTAACCTATACCTCTAAAGTCGCCGCTGGGGAGTGGCTGCAAGATTAACGGTATGATTAGCGGTAACCATACCGCTAAAGTAACCGTTATCGAAACCGACTTCGCAGAGTTTGGAAAGTTTTGAGCTGCGACTTTTGGGTATTCTATTCCCAATAGGTAAGTAAGTTTATGGTAATCTTTTGCATGAATTTTGGCTGAGTTTAGAGTCTAGATCTTTTACCTTAGGAGAGTTCTCAATTGAATATGTAAACTTAATATCTCCTACCTTAATTAAAATTTGGAAAATCTAGGACTATTATTTTCAAGAGCCAATAATTCCTATATAAACCACCCCCCATGCACCCTATATTTCATAATTCTCTTGTGTTCTAAGCCTCACTACACCAAACAAATATAATTCTCCAAATCTCCCAACACCATGAGGCCAATTCCACAAGCAACCACCAACCATGAAAATAAGTGGATGTTGAGGGGAAAGCACGAAGAAGAGTTAGCCAAGATGCAAGCTTAAATCGAAAAGATGAAGGCCAGAAATGGTGATTTCCAAATGGACGAAATCCATTACACCCTCAAGATCGACGCACTGCAAGATGATTTGAAGAAAGCGGGAGAGGTGAATTCGGGGTTGAGGAACACTATTTCCCAACTAAAGGTCACCATCAGAGATTTGAAGGGAGCAAGGCGTGATCTCGAGCGAAGGAGGGAGGACCCTAAGGAGTTAAACATGTCCATGGACGAGCTTCATGACCAACTCCTCATGGCTAGAGAGAAGACTGAGAAATTAACCAATCAATATACTGGGTTTCTGTGGAGCGAAGCAGAGTTAGCAAATGAAATTGCCATTAGGGACATTCTCCTTGAAGATAAAGAGGCCAAACTAGCTGAGGCAGCGCAAGATGGAATGGACATCCTACGAGACAATTACGACATCCGAGAGGAGAGATTCGCGCTCATACGTCGAATCGAAGAGCTGAAAGCCCAAATCAAAGATCTAAAAGAGGGCAACACAATGCACGAGTGGAACATAGGATATTAGAAGCAGCGTCTGGAAGATGCTAACAAGAAGATTGACGCGCTAGAGAACTAGCACTATGGATCCCCTTAGACTCGTAGGACGTTGCCACTAGCTAATTATTTATGTATTATTTAAGTTTTCAATTATCGAGTCATAGGATTGTCCGCCTACTCTATCCGGTTTATTTTATTGCAATTTGATTTTTATTCCGTTGTTTAAGTATCGCGAGTCAGCATTAATAAAAAATTTATTTTAATTCCTCTTGCGTAGTTTATATTTTTCTTTTATGCATGGACGTCTTTGATTTTCTTATGAGATTGTGCAGTTTTTCCGTCCCTAACGGTCATGTAACGGTTTGATCACCATTAGATTCGCCGTTACCCACCAACAGAAGAGCTAGCGGTATGGCTAGCGGTTACACTTATCGTTATGCCTTATCGCTATCTTATTAAAGCCCAGCCCGAAGTAAGTATAAATCAGAATCTTCTAGGGTTATTCATCACTTTTTCCAAACTGCTAGAACAAAAGAACGCCGCTACCATTCCGAAGCATTATCGTTACCCAGACAAAGCAAGGCAATTCCGAGCGAATCTGATAGAGAAACTAACTCCAGGAACAACACGGCGGGGGACCTGCGAACTTGGAATTTTTCACAATTTTGGGGGTAAGCGTGCTTAACTTCAACTTGTTTTGAACTGCTTGGTTGCTATTGCAGGTGGTTTAGTTTAGATTGTTGGTATTATAGTTGTTTGAGAAAATGCCGGTGAAATTTTCTGCACACAACCTGTTCGATGAAAAGCTAGCGGTATCAATAACGGTTACAGTGACCGCTAGCTTACCGCTAAGTAGTAGTGATTACAGTAACGGTAGGGCTTACCGTTAGGCCTTTCTACTAAGTCTCCTGCCGATTCATAATTTTCGCCAGTTACCAGCTGATTTCAAGGTCACATTTCGACCAGAGACTAATGTTATGGCCTCTTCATCGACCAATTCAAGGAGGAACGTGCAACATAGGATTAGATTTCCGTTCAAGGTTTACCACGACGAGGTCGATCTCTATCACTCCTTGGTCGATCGACAAGTTTTGAATTCGGTGGTCATCGACATCGATTACTAGATGAAGTAGGTAGCCCAGGGCGATGCTTTCACTGAGAGGTTTATCGAGTACATCAACAACCTCAACTGTATCCAAATGGCTCGGATACACGTCCCGGCTTATGAGCTAATGATGCTCGAGTTTTACACTTCTTTCGAGATCATGGCCGACAACACACTGACGTGTCGATTCGGGGGAGAAGAATACAACATTACCCCTGCGATGATCCAGGCAATTTTTGGTTTTGAAGTCCGCATGACGTTTCGCGAGCGGGATTATCACTATGACGAGCGGGAGTGTTGGGCGGAGATCTCGTATCTGGACACTAAGGGGAGGAGTCAATTCCCCCTCACGATGGTGAAAGATAACGCATTGTACATCGCGTATCGGTTCTTGGCCCGGTGTGTAATTAGTAAGGAGGAGCCAACTTTGATAAACAGGGATGAGCTATACGCCCTTTGTTGTATGAAGAAGGGGAGACTCGTCCAAATTTTCCCCCTGATCATTAAGTACCTCAAAAACGTGAAGAAGGTAAGTAGGGAGCGACTGGTTCCTCTGTCACACGGAACTTTCATTACTGGCTTGGCCGAGGTGTGCGGATATGCACCACGGGACTCCGACACCTCCCATTCCTATCAGGCACTACCGCTTCATTGGCGTATGGTTCGAGTGCCCGAAAGATCGAGAGGCGAGAGGCGGCCAGTAACGCAGTTGTGGGAATATGTCGAGGAAAGTGAAGAGGATGGGGAAGATGAAGATCGCGAAGAAGAGCAAGCAATGGATGAGGAATATATTGGGCAGCAAGATGGGCCCATGATGGGTCCGACTGGGGAGTCGTCGCAGTGGGGTCGGCCCGAGTTCGACGCCTACTTGACGGATTATAGAGAGTTCAAGACTAACGTTTATGATCGACTCTCCGGCATTGAGTACAATGCCCAGGACAGATGCAAGACTTGCCTTCGAAGAGGCCCGAGAAGCGAACGAGAATACGAGGATGGCAGTAATGGAGGCTAGGCGTGCACATAGGAAGGCCCAGTTGGGGCGTGATGAGGCTCGCCGAGGTAGAGAGGTGAGCGAGGACAATAGGGAGATGCTGACCAATATGACAGCCGACTTTGCTCATTTTATGGGACAGTTGTCTCCTGGTCCACCGCCTGCTAATGATCCATGGCAGTGATTTACAGTGTTTTTATTATTGCTGATGAACACAATTTTTATTGTTTGCTTTTATTTGTTATTTTACGTTCATTTGTTATTTTTGGTATTTCGGAAGTTTTTGGTTTAAGGACATTTTCGATCACAAGACTCTAGACGACGACAAATTACAAGACTTCAACTGGAGAGACTCGATCCTTTTCAGGGAAGTTTCCTTTTCCCTTTTCGTCTTATTTCTGCTTAGGGAGTGGAAGGGTCGAGTATGATGTGTATTTCAAAGATTAGGTGCAATTTGAGTTCTTATGGTCTGTAATAATTAGTAATTTTTTGTGATTGACTGCTATTCCCGCGCTATTTTGTTTTTTTTCTGGCTTGCCTGTCAAAGTTGATTAAGTTTGATTTGAGGTTCTTGTCTTTGAGCGTGTATAAGTGCATAATTTTTCAAATTTTTATTTATATATTGTAAAATGGTACTTGGATGCAATTGATTTCACAAAACCTTAAAAGTAGCGTCAATTCAAAAATCTTTCATGCAAAAATCCAGTGAATAGACTGAGTGTTTATCATCTTTGCATGTACTTGAATAAGTCTTGATTTGATATCTCTTTGAAACCGCTGTGTGTAGTTGACTTTGAAAATGACGTTAAGGCACAGGAAAAAACCCTATTCCGGCCATATCCATATATTTTAGCCACTATAAATTTCGAATGAGCCAATCATAGCCAAATTATCCATGCCTATAGTCTTGAGTGATTTGATTGAGTCGACCCCTACCTACCCATTAAAAGCGTGGGGTAGGAGTTCGTTATTTTTATTAGTTATTAGTGTTTTGGAAATTTTATTAGGGATTTATGATCTTTTGTAATTAATAACCACCATCCAACAAAAAAAAAGAAATAAAAAAAATACTCCATAAAGAGAAGAAGAAAACAAAGGATGGTAAGTCTAGTTGATTCGTGTTAGTCATTGCCTATGCGCTTTATAAGGCTTGTGTTTATTATTTACATTATTATGAAGCCTAATGTTAAAAGGCAAGAGTTGTGTTGTAAAGGAAGCATATTTTAAGCTTCAATTTTGATTAAGTGGTTCGAGCAACAAGTCGGTTTTAGAGTTACAAGTTGAGAAATAGCCTATGTTTAAAGGTTACGTTATGAGTGATTATTGAGGTTTTCTATTTTTGAATGTGGTGAAGCAATTTGCTTCGTGATTAGAATAGTTTGGTGATTTATTGATCACGTTAGATCATGAGTTAGCCACACGACTTATATATTCCATACCCATCCAAAGAACCTTACGTTACAACCCGAAAAGACCTTTTCCAATTCTTTGTTGATAACACACTTAATTTGCGATTGAAAAGAGATTGATTTTCGGTGCTTGATTATTGTTCTTGTGTTTGTATGATTTGAGCATATACACGCCTTATGCAGCAATGCTCGAGTGCTTTTGAGTGAACACCCCTATATATTACCCTTTTGAGAGGGTGCATGATTTATTTTTGGAGCGACAATGTAATAAGAGTGGAGTTTTTGAAGTTGCGTGACTTGTATCTATATTTTCAAAATTATGTATGTAGCACGGCACGACTCTTAGCTTGAGCAAATTTTCATTCTTGTTATTCTTTGAAACTATCTTTCGTTCGAGAACGAACAAACCAATAAGCGTGGGGTAGTTGATTAGCACATATTTGTCCTTGTTTTTATTAGTATTTTTGTTAGTTTCTCTTACTACTTTTGGTATAAGTTGGGTAGTTTAAGCTTAATTTCGTATATTTATACTTCCAGCTTATTTTACCGTATTGTGATCTAAATTGATGCAACTAGGTGATTATTCTCTGTTTCTCATCTTACAGCTAAGTAGCCGGAAGAGTTCAGCACTTAAGGGATGACGTTCAATTAATAGAAGATGAGAATCGAGCTTTCCGGCGAAGGAGTAGCAGAAACTGGGAGTTAAAGGTATCTATAACCGTTACCATCACCACTACCTTAACCGCTGAAGATGGACAGAGAGCTCCCATACCAAGTTAATGGTGACTTTAGCGGTATCTTCATACCGTTATTACACCGTTACGAAGTGACAGAGAGGTCAGCGGCAGACTTAACGGTTACCATCTCACCACTACCAACGCCGCTACATATGGACAGAGAGGGGTAACGATATAGTTAGCGGTAACTCTTACCGCTACAGTAACCGTTACTTGCCCAGAAAACGCGTTTTAACTTGTGCTCCAAGACAAGGGAAAACTATATGAATCCCTCTCTTAATCCGTCCAAAAACACACATATCTCCACTACAACCCTACTTTCGGTCATTAGACTCAAAAACAACACACTTTCGCATCCCACAACATAATATTAGATCGAGATCGAAGAATCGAGTGTCACAAGTTCCAAGTTCCAATCGTTTGTTCGTGACCCGATTTTCGGCTAAGTTCTACGCACTTCCTCCGGAATAGCTGGAGAATTTACTGCATTTCTTAGTTCAATAAGTACTCTAAACTCTTTAATTGCTTTCCTAGATTAATTTATGCAATTAAGTAGTAGTTTTTCAATTAATGTTCTTGAGTTATTTTATGTTTCGAACCTTAGTTACTTTTGATATTTCAATTCGTAATCTTTCATTTAGTTTAATTGATGTTTGGTTTCTTAAGCTTTAATATTGTTTATGCTTAGATAATTTATTTCATTTACATTGCGTTTTAGATAATTGCTTTTGATTATGCTAGTTATTCTTGTTGGGTTCATAAGTAGTTATAATTAGATCCGTTACAATTACCCAGTTTTAACTGATGTTCATGCATTTTAAATTCTTAGATAATCAAAACAAATAAAACCCCCCAAATTGTACAAGTTTTTGTGTTACTTTGCGATTGAACAACTATTTGAGATTCTGATTGCACGTTCCTTGAGATCGACTCGGTTTAGCTTACCACCCTACATGCGAACCCGTACTCTTGCGAGCGAGCTTTTGAATAATTGACAAATATTTATAAAAGTAGGCACACAAAAGCTTGAATCAGTTCACTTGACCCCCAATTTGAGCAAATTGGGAATATTCGTGAATTCGCCTTCCGTACATTGAACTCCATCCGGTCAAGGTAGCATAACTGCGTAAAAGACATTAATGTCAAAGAATTTTATTTCTTAGTATTTTATATACAATTATTTAGTAGTAATTTACATATGTTTACCATCAAGAAAATTGCAGGTCCTGCGAAAAACTTATTCAATGCTGTGCTTGTCTTCCACTCCTCAATTGACGAAATCGGGCAGTTGATCATAAAATTGCACCAGTTGAGATTCTTGATCTCATTCACATCTTGGAGGCATTTCAGGATCTTATAATTTGCTTTTCGATCTTGGTGTAACTTGAGAATGGTAGTGACAACAAACACGACAAAGTTGCATTTGAAATCATCACCACAGTCAACCCTTTCCTGCAGAGCCTCGGCAATTTTAGATGTAAAAGACGCAGCATTTGTAACTCCCCACCGTCGTTGCCATTCTTTTACCAGATCTTTATAGTTGTCATCGTCTTTTTACAGTATATGCATTGAAAAATAAAATTATTTAGGATACATAAGTATTATAGTGTAATGAAGGTAATTAATTTAATTAATGTAAGAATTTTAAAAATACCTTTTCCAGCTAAAGCTTTTGTGACAGATTTTTCTCCCATCGGCAAGTCAAACACAGAAACTACATCATCCTCCTCAATTTTCAACTAATATTCCTCCAATCTAATTGAGCATATGTAGCAATCAAACTTCTGCACCAGAAATGTTATCAACTCAACATGATTTTCCCGAGTTGACAACTTCAACATTCCAGCAAATCCAATCTCCTTGACTGCTGCTTTTTGTTCATCAGTCAGATACTCAATCAGTTTGAAGAGAGGGTTACGAGACGCCTTAAATCGGATATGCTCTTTGTTCAATTTATGAATAAATTTCTTCTTTTGAGGAGGATAATTTGCTAGATCAGTTCTAGGTTGTTTTCGTTTACGAATCTGCTGCAACACAACCTGTAAAATAAATAAAATAGCCAAATATGTTAAAATTGGTAAATATGTATGCTGAACATATGTAGATGGTGTGTGTGATGATATGTGGATGGTGTATGTGATTATTTGTGGCTGGTGTATGTGATGATATACATTTTTATATGTGATGATATGTGGCCGGTATATATGATGATATGTGGCTGGGGTATGTGATGATATGTGGTTGGTGTGTAAGATAATATGTGGCTAGTATATGTAATGAATATGCGGCTACTATATGTGATGATATCTGACAGAGATTCAGGATTTAAAGTTCAAATTTTCATTTTAGGGTTAAGTTTTCCATATTAAGGTTTAGTTCTCAATTTTAGGATTTTTGATTTAGTAATTTATTTTTTCTGATGATATGTGGTTGGTATATGTGATGATATGTGTCTAGTATATATGATGATATGTGCCTGGTGTATATGATGATATGTGGCTGGTGTATAGGATAATATGTGATTGCTGGTGTATGTAATATGTGATTGGTTGTGTTTGGTGTATGAGATGATACGTGGTTGGTGTATGTGATGGTGTTGGTGTCTAGTATATATGATGATATGTGCCTGGTGTATATGATGATATGTGGCTGGTGTATAGTTATAGGATAATATGTGATTGCTGGTGTATGTAATATGTGATTGGTTGTGTTTGGTGTATGAGATGATACGTGGTTGGTGTATGTGATGGTATGTGGTTGGTGTATGTGATGGTATGTTGCATTTATATATAATGATATGTAAAAAAAAATAAAAATATTAGATCACATGACATGACAGTAGTGTATTATAATTATTGTTAAAAAAGCCAAACCTCACCTTGTTTTATCTTTTCTTCATTCTCATTCTTTTTGTCTAGCACTGGTGCAACCTAAAAATGAGTGCATAACTGTTTAATTTCAATTGGAATATGAATATAATTTCAGTCAAAGTAGAAAAGTAATAAAATAGCTAACCTTTTTCTTTTTAGGCAACTGTGTTTTCTTCACAAAGTTTTTTTGTCATTATCCAACTTCGTCACTAAGGCCAGTTCCGTAACAGCCTGTTTCTCAACTTTCATTTCACAACCTGTTTTTTCAACGACTGGTGTAGCATCAGGTGCTTGTACGAGAATTTTCTTCTTTCCACCTTTCTTCTTTTTCTCAACCTGAAATTTGCATCATTCAGATTTTTCTCCTTCTTTCCCTTCTTTTTCTAAACATGGTCCTGTTTGGACTTCTTGTTTCTGATTTGTTTCTTCTTTCGTACATTTTCCGTTGCAGGTCTTTCTCCTGAAGAGTGAGCCCTGTACCAAGTGCATTACCAACTAATATTGATATATCTAGTTGCTCTGAAGGTACAAGGGGTTCTTTCTTCTTCATTTCTATAATTAAACACACAAAATATCAAATCAAGTCAAAGATCATCATACATATAATGCAGCATATATCATCACACAGAATATGAACATATCATTATATATATATATATATATATATATATATAGGATTGGGTTCAAATGAGAACCCCGTCATTATATGTGAATCTAGGGACTAATCCTGGCCTTAGATCTAATATTGCACAGTGCAATTATATGTCCAGGTTCATTGTGCTTTTTACACAGTACTGTAGTGCTAAAATCAGTCCAGTTTTTTTTAATTTAATTATATATATATATTTTTACGTTTTAAAACATGCAATATGTATCTTAAATTGTAGATCTTGAGAATGTGATTAATTTGATATATATTTCATTCAAAACGAATAAAATTTGAAAAAGTTATGGTTTGTTGAAGATTTGAGTTTCATTTCAAATTTTTGAATTTGCAGTTTATAGACGAAATTTGCAATGCTTTTTGTATACAATCGTAGTGTTTTTTTTTCTTAATCTATTGTGCTTTCCAAAGAACAATGTAGTGCTCTTTGTAAATGTTGATATATGTCCAAAATACCATTTTTAATTAATTAATGCATTTTTTTACATTATTACCATGCTGACATGTCATGATCTCAACCATCAAGATTATCCAATCTAATGGTCAAGACGAGTCCCTAGGTTCACATATAATGACGGGTTCTCATTTGAACCCAACCCTATATATATATATATATATATATATATATATATATATATATATATATATACTATATATATATATATATATATATATATATATGTATGTATGTATGTATGTATGTAGGATTAGGTTCAAATGAGAACTGTGTCCCTATATGTGAACCTAGGGTCAATTATGGGCCTTAGATCTAATTAAATGGATGGATCAAATTTTTTATGTATTTCCTTATTTAATTAAAAGCATTAGGATTGTATAATAAAAGCGCTACTGGTGTATAAAATTGAAAATATTAATAAAGCACTTTGATTGTATAATAAAAACACTGCTGGTATATAATAAAAGCACTAGTTCGCAGGTTCGCATATAATGACATGGTTTTCATTTGAACCCACCCCTATATATATATATATCATCACACATAGCATAACACACATCATAGATTTATTATCACACACGTCTTATACATATATCACACATAATATGTATATATCATTAGACATATGATTTACATATCATTAGACATATGATTTACATATCATCAAACAGAACATTAACATATCATTCCACAGAACATGAATATATCATCACACAGAAAGTGTACATATCATCATAAAAATCAATTTATTTTCCCATAAAAAAGAATAAAAATTCACAAATGATATATCATTATACCGATCTTAAACATATCATTATAGAGAACCTGCACATAGCATCACTACTTTATGAAAACTCATATATTCTGAAAAAGAAAATAAAAATAAAACTCACAAATGATAAATCATCACTCAGATCTGGAACATATCATCAAATAGATCTTGCACATATCATCAAAAAGTAAATATAAAATCTTATCACAATTTCAAAATATAAACAAACCTCCAGTATAATTTCAGAAACTAAATTGAATAGTTGTAATAAATTAGAGAATTCAAAATTTTCAAAGCATATCAATCAATGATTAAACCCTAAAATCGAAATCATGTAATTATAATATATCCGTTTGTTTTTGTGATGAATCGGCAGCAATCAATGGTAAAACATTAACAATTGATGTTTGTTTATTAATTTAGTAAAGGAAAAAAGGAGAAAATCTGGAAACTTACTTGAATTTTATGTTTCAAGTTGGAGAGTGTCGGAAACTTGTTATGAAAGTCAAAAATCATCGCAAATATCAGTTGGAGAGCGTCGAAAAACTGGAGAAAAAATTATTGCAGCGTCTGGAAGAAGTTGCAGCGGGATGTGAAGAAAACCTGGAGAAGAATTGTTCAAAAATAGTGGAGAGGGTTGCAGCGGGAATTCGCAGAGTTTTTTTCTATTTTTGAGGCGCGTCGAAAGTTGTGAAGCAGGAAGTGAAAAGGAAGGTGCGTGGAATTGGTGCACACGTGGAACTGAAGAGCACATTTTTGATTTAATTGTGATGGACCTGGGTTCATGGTATACCCTCTCCATTATGTATGAGTGGGGTATTATCAAATAACTAGTACTTAACCCGTGCGATGCACGGAGTGAATTGAAATGCATGGCGTAATTCATTCAATGTGAGTGTAATATTATTAATTTATTAATGTAATATAATAATTTAAAATACTCAAGTCACGATTATTGGTCAATATAAGCAAATTTAAAACAAAGTCCGCGGATATACGCAACATGTTTATTTATTAGTTCACCCACTAAAAATTGTTATCACAAAAATATTAATATTACCCTTGAACCCTACACCCCCAAATACTTCATCTCCTTCAACTCTCCACCACCATTCCAACCGCCGCCCATCACCGCCGCCATCGCCATGGCCGCTGGCTATTGAAGAATATAAAAAAAACCATGCGCACAGAAATACGCTGTCGCTGCCGCTATGGCAGCCGTGCCATTAAAGAAAAAAATTGCCTTGAAAACTATCATTCGAATCAGATTTTTGAATACAAAATACATCAAAGAATTAGTTCGAATACAAAATACATGTTTAAGAAATTGATCTGTACACAATATATATGTTCAAAAAATTGATATGAATGCCCCTTTTAGGCTAAAAAAGGGTTGTTCGATCAAAAAAATAAGAGATGAACACCCCTATTTTGCATTTGTTTATTACCCTTTGCCTCCCAAATCCGTCACTTACATTTCACCACCCATCACCGTTTTTTCTTCTTCCCTGTTCGACGGTGTGATGGGCGACGCTAATGGTAAAGTTTGAGTGGTGGTAAGGGTTCGAGAAAATCAAGTATTTGGGTGTTGGGGTGGGGGTGGGGGGCATTATTTTGGCTTTTCTTTTTAATTGTGGTGAACTTGTAAATAGATGGGGTGCGTATATCCACGCCCCAAAACAAATCAAATGTAATAACTCCACATTTATATATTATGAAATAACTTTTTGCAGACTACATTATAAGTCTAATTAGTTTAACTTATTATCATCACATGTTAATAGTTTCAAACTCTCCCTTTAGTTAGTCCCGAAATATTTATATTAGTCACTTTATTACAAAGCAAGCATGCATCTCCTTGTTTAGTCTTTGTATTCAAAGACAAAGTGAAGATCATATAAAAACTTTAGGCTTTTCGAATTATTGGTACTTGTTGTACTTGTTTGTCAACAGGTACCCCAAAATTTATCATTTGTCATAATTTAATCACATCATTCCGTTTCAGTACAACTTAAGTACAACTGGATAATCTAGTTGTATTTTTTATTTTAGAAATAATTTATATCAACATAATTATACAATTGCCAAATCAGCCTTTAACCAATAAAAATATAATACTTGTTGTAAAACTAAAGAAAATGAGAGAGGAGAGTGAGAGAATGAGAGAGGAGAGTGTTGAAAGAGTGTAGTTTATTATGAGGACTAGAGTCCCTTTTATAGGTACAAGATTAGGGTTTAGGGGTAGGAAGGTCATTCACATAATATATCATTATTACAATTAATTAATTACAACACTCCCCCTTGAATGACCTTAAAAATGCTGCCTCGTTAAAACCTTGCCAGGAAAACCCAATGGGACAAAACCTGGTCGAAGGAAAAAGAGTGCAGCCCTACTCCCCCTGAAAATCATGTCTATAGATTTTTGAGTCGCCGCATGTCAATCTTGTATACTAATCTTTTAAAACGATGATGTTGGTAATGCTTTCGTGAATAAGTCCGCCAAATTATCATACGAGCGAATTTGCTGGATATCGACATCGTCATTCTTTTGGAAGTCTTGTGTGTAGAAGTTCGATAGAGATATATCTTGTCTTGTCACCTTTGATGTAGTCACATATGAGTTGCGTCATGTATGAAATATTTCTTTTCACACTTATAGTGTTCAAATGCTGTCTCATTAAAACCTTGCCAGAAAAACCCTGTGGGACAAAAAACTGATCGAAGGAAAAAGAGTACAGCTGCTCCCCGTGACTTCAATAGGTAGTAGTTCTCGAGTCTATCATCTATTTAGTTTCAAACTTTGAAATATAATATTATGCAAAAAATGTACTTCATCAAAACCTTCCAAGGAAAAACCCGATGGGGAAAAATCCGAGTGAAGCAAAAAGAGTACATTATTCTTTGAATATGCTCATAATGTTGCCTCATTAAAAATCTTCCTGGAAAAATCCGACAAAACCTCAGTTAAAGGGAAAAAAGTATGAATATATATTTTTTTAAATCTAAATCAAATCATTGCGATCTTGAAGTATCGCATGTTATGATATATGATACTTATTACTGAATAAATTTTAATATTTATGTCCTGTTGACATTATAATTATAGATCAAATATATATATATATATATATATATATAATATATTCATGAGATTAGTTACCTTTATTTTCTTTCGGGCAATTGATGAACGAGAGCTTGTCCAAAAGTTCATCAAAGAGTTTTGAGAATATAGCCCACCGGCACATATTTTTCACGAAGAGACTATTCAATTAAGGTACATACTTTCTCTTTTTATGAATATATATTTTTTTAAATCTAAATCAAATCATTGCGATCTTGAAGTATCGCATGTTATGATATATGATACTTATTACTGAATAAATTTTAATATTTATGTCCTGTTGACATTATAATTATAGATCAAATATATATATATATATATATATATATATATATATTCATGAGATTAGTTACCTTTATTTTCTTTCGGGCAATTGATGAACGAGAGCTTGTCCAAAAGTTCATCAAAAGAGTTTTGAGAATATAGCCACCGGCACATATTTTTCACGAAGAGACTATTCAATTAAGGTACATACTTTCTCTTTT
>BMAC01001278.1:28931-47924 GCA_014905375.1 Phtheirospermum japonicum | reverse complement strand
TTCTCCAGGAATATTGAATTATGATATAATTTAAGTACAAGTATAATGGTTCTTTTTAAAAAGAACATATATATTCTTCAGGAATATTGAGTTATCGCATGAAATACATATATTCTTTCAGAATAATATATAGTTGTTCTACTTTAGGAGAAACAACTTGAATTGATATAATTAAAACGCATGACAGAAAAATAAAAAAATAAAATAATAATTAAATAAAAAAATTGCTTCTTCAAGAGCAATTATAGATCTCATAGTATTCTTCAAGAATACATAATATTCAAATAGAATATATTGAGTTGGTTGTGTTTCTTCAGGAATCACAACAAATCATTGTTTTAATAATCTTCTATCTTATTAATAATTGTTAGTATTCTTTCAGGAATACATAATACATAATAAACAAATAAAATATGTTAAAATGGTTGTGTTTCTTCGGGAATCACAACAAATTATTGTTTTAATAATCTTCTAAATTATTAACAATTATTCATTCATGTTTCTTTATTCAATATCGTAAAAAAAAATGATAATCAAGTATTTAATATTCAATTAATGAATGCTTTGGTCAACATAAAACTATGGTAATTTGCAAAGTCGCGGTACTAATTGTGTTAATATAATTATTGATCTCCATAATTCAAGCATGACTTACAAATTGATCAAATAATAGATCTTACAAATTAAACAAAGATGTACAAACGACAAATATAAATAATATATGTTCTAACAATCTCCAATCGATATGAGTCAAAATATAGTGTGTAAGATCATTGATTTCGAAAAAAAAAATCCTATTTGGGAATAATAATAAAACTAAAAACCAGATCTACTTTTCACATGGCCAATTGATCATAAAGTCAAATCATAAAAAATACATGTAATATACTCAACATAGTAAAGATTCATGAACGAGTATTTTACAAATTGGCATAATCTAAATAGATTAATTTAAATATATCTACATTCACAAGCAATAAACGAATAAAAGAATATTGTTAATACCTTGAAAAATAGTCGAACAATTGCTTTGGGAATTTGGTAGAACAATATTGCTTGGGAATTAGTGAAACAATAGCTTGGAGAATTGGTAGAACAATCGTGCTGATAACGTGTTGTAAAACTAAAGAAAATGAGAGAGGAGAGTGAGAGAATGGGAGAGGAGAGTGTTGAAAGAGTGTAGTTTATTATGAGGACTAGAGTCCCTTTTATAGGTACAAGATTAGGGTTTAGGGGTAGGAAGGTCATTCACATAATATATCATTATTACAATTAATTAATTATAACAATACTTGTAATATAAATTTGAAAAATTATAAAATCAACTAAATAAATACAAAATTTGTATTTAAATTATAAATATATATTAATTAAACTAAAATTAAAAAGTCACAAAAACCTTATATATTATAAATAATATTAAATAAATCCTAAAATATTTTGAAATTTGATTAAAATATTATGAATTCTAATAATTATTTAATAATAATAATGTAAAATGTTATAAAATAATAAAACAAATCATAAAGATATGAAAGATGTTAAATATATATAAGAAAAATATTTTATATACAAATATTTATCATATAATTTAAAAATTAAAAAACACTATTAATAAATAATATAAAATAAATCTTATTTCACAACAATTTTATAGAATAAATTAAAGATAATTTAAATCATGTATAATCATTTACTAAATTCAGAAAGTAACAAAAAACACACTATAAATAATAAAATATATCAGAAAAAATTATAAATTTATTTAAATAAATATGACATATATGTTTTAATTCTAAATGATTCTTAATAATTTCTAAGATAAAATAAAATAAAATAAAAAATAGAAATATTATAATATAATATAATATAATATAATAAATATGATAATATTTTGAAATCAGATGGAAATATAATAAGATTATAATTAATTTCTTAATATTTATTTTAAAGACATTAATAAATTGGCGATAGTTATAAAGTAATTAAATAAATATATAAAAACTAATTCTACATAGTTTTTTATCTATTGAAAGTTGATAATAAAACAATAACAAAGATAAAAAAAAAAGTTATAAATAATAAAATAATTCTTAAAATATTTTAAAATAGAAAGTAATATACTTAATTAAAGTTATATTATAAAAAATATCTCCTAAATCTAGAAAATAAAGAATATATAAATATTATAAAAATATATAAAATACTACAAAAATGAACAAATAAATACCAAATAAATGAGGCATCGTATTACAAATTTAATTGAGAGTATTTGTATTCTATTTTATTATAGTTAATATTTTTGAAATCAACCTGATAATTGACTTGGTATAGCGACTGAGTAATTGAGTTAAACATCAAGTCATTGGGTGAGTTGATGACCTGATAAATAAATTAAGAATTATATATATATATATATATATATATATATATATATATGTGTGTGTGTGTGTGTGTGTGTGTGTGTGTGTGTGTGTGTGTGTGTGTGTGTACAAGTTTATACAAAAGTAATTGTAAAACCAAGAGTAATAAATCACTTATTTGTGGATTTCTAAAGTTAAATACATAAATTCATAATAATTAGTCAAAAATTATTAATATACAAATGTTCATAAATTATTGTTTAGTTAAAATTCTTAAAATAATGTGTTGAATTATTTATATTATGTGATTATATAATCTTTTTTTTATTGTTCTGCCCACATATAATTTTGATTTCAAATTTTAATCAAATAATTGTATAAATTTATTTACCTCTCACTTATGTTCATTATATAATTTTAAAAATTTTAGGAAAATAAAAAGTGTCATTGTCAAGTTGTGACACGCTTTGTGTCAAAGTTTCGGTCATCCGGGTTTTAGTCGAGTCACGTATAGAAAATTGAAAGACAAGACTCTATTAGGTTTATTCTCGTATCGCCTGGTCTGTCAAAAAAATAAAATTATGGAAAAAAAATATAAGTTCTTGTTACCGATTATATATAGATGTCTACGTTGTATCATATTTTTTGGTTGTACTTATAATATCTTTTTTTTCTTTATTAAACTTATTAAATAATTTTTTAAAATCAAATTATAAATTTTAATATTTTTTATTCATATATTTTTTTTAATGTTTTTCATATTATTTAATATGTCTTGTAATTTTTGATTTTTTTTAACTTTATAATATTAACAACTTTTTTTCCACATTTTTGTATTTATAAATAAATATTTTAATTTAATTATAAGTTCTTATATTTTATTTACAAGAAAAAGAAATTATTTATATCATTTGACATATTTATATTGTGATTTTACTTTTTCAGGTTTTGCAGATTTATAAAGTAAATATTATTTAGATTTATTTATAGATTGTATATTTAATATTAATACTTTACTTTTCAATTTCTTTATATATATATATATATACACACACACACACACACACACACATATAATGTTTTTGTAATTGATATTTTTTTTCCAATTTCATTTTATATTTTTCTCAATTTTCTTTTTAGAGTTACTTAGTAATTTTATAGAATCTAATTATGAATTTTTAAGTTAATTTAAATTATTTTATGAATTTCTCTTTAATTTATTCGATAATTTAATTTTCGATTTTATTTCATGTTTATTGAATAATATATATAATTTAATTATAAGTTCTTATATTTTTATCTATATTATTTTATTAATATTTTTAATTTCATTTTACAGAATTTGGATATATATATATTTTTTATTTTTTGGGTTTTACAAATTTATTAACTAATTATTAATATTTATTTTATATTTGTTTTATTTTTTATATTTTATATTTTTTTCAGATTTTTTTATATTATATTTAATTTTCTCAGATTTTGTATATAATTATACATAATTTTATATATATTTAATATTTTCTTTACATAAATCATAATTTCTAAAAAAATATTTACATAAATAATTATATAAATAATAAATATGGATTATTATAAATAGTAAGTGAAATGAGCGGGAAAATATTGGAAAATATATTTAGGAACGCTAGCCTTTTTATATATATATAGATAATAATAATAATAATAATAATAATAATAATAATAATAATAATAATAAGTGAAATATTGTAAAAAGAATAATTAGAAATAGTATCTAAGAATAATTATATTATATATGTTGACATATTATAATTATATTATTTATTATATGTATAACGGATGTATGTATATATATTTATAATGTCAAATATTTAACAGAAATCGAGTTAGCCTAACCTACCATGGGTAGACTTGGAGCGCGAGAGGCCGCTTTTTCCTTTTCTAATTCTAAACAGCCTTCTCCTTTTAGGCTTAATCAATTTACGGCCCAACTCGCCCCTCCCCCTACGGAGGCCCATTTTGCACACAATCCGTTTTGGGAAAATTACAGAATATACTAACTCAACTTTTTCTTTTATAATTTTACGATGCATTGAAATTTTTTACAATTATATCAGATTTTTTTAAGTTTTTACAATTATACCAGATTTTTTTTTATTAATTTTAATTTATTACGTATATTTTTAGGTTTTTCTTTGTGAATGGTTCAAATTGATTTTATCGTTAGTTTATTCTCTTCAAATTTTCGTCCCTTCAAATCCACTTGCATGCCATTTTATTTCATTTTTTTCCAAACTTTTTCCAAGTCGTTCGTTTGTATCCCAGACCTATAAATAAAATTTTTATCTCTTCTGAGACTTTTTTCGAGTAGCTATATTTGAATATCCCAAACCGATTAATTGAAATATATAATTAAAAATTTTATCTCTTCTAAACTTTTTTGAGTCGCTTTCAAGTCCCAGTAATTGGGTTAAAAGTCGTAGTATTTGAGTTTAAATTCGATAATTTAGGTTTTTAACTTTTTTGGTCGATATGAATGCGGTTTTTTTCAAATGGGTGCAGTATTTGGGATCAAGTCAGTAGTATTTGGGTTTTAATTGAGTATTTAGGTTTTTACAACTCATGTCGATAGCGAAGGTTTTCTTTCATATGGATGCAGTATTTTGGTTGAATTTAGGTTTTTATAACTTTTTTTCATATCGATAGAAAAGAATTTGGGGAAGCAATTTTCTTATTGTATATTTATAAATTTCTTAGAGTAATAGTATATTTTTAAATTCATTCGAGTGATCGTATTTTTTAAATTTTTATTTTTTAAATGGGTAATTTTATAAATTCCCCATCCGTTTTCTCACCCCTACGGAGGCCCATTTCCATGTCTATGGCCGGCTTACGGTGGTCCAACATTGACGATTCTGACGCAGTTTACCAGCCCGTTGCCCCTCTCCTTTCGAGCCACCAAAACCATCGTCAAAAGATGCTACCGATCATCCAAAAAAAAGTCATTTGAAGACTTTTTTAGTTTTTGTTTGGTCGTGTAGGGGATTCGGCCCCCCCAGACTTTTTTCTTTTGATGACTTTTGGTCGTGTAGGGAACTCGGCCACCCCGTAAAGAAAAAAAGGAAAAACAATAATAAGTAAAATATTGTAAAAGAATAATTAGAAATAATATCTAAGAATAATTAATTTCAGTTAGTTTATAAATTACTAGTATTGTACTCGTGCGTTGCACGATAATTTTTTATTTTATTTTATCTATAATAAAAACAATTGTTTTAAATGTATTAAAATATTTAAATAAGTAATTGTATATATGTATACTTAAGTTATATATCCGTGTGTGTGTATTTCGGTAAGAACCATCACCGGTTCTCACACCATAGATGGTTTTACCATAACTGTTTTGTATATATAAATCATCTAAATATTATTTAAAGATCGAATAGTATTCAAAATGATATAACCTGATTCATAAAAGAATTATTATTAGACGAAATGTACTTTACAAATTATGAAAATTTTCCTTATACACAACATTTGTAGTTTTGTTACTATGTTTATTCTCATCATCGTCGATCAAAATTTTTAAACTCTTATGACTGGTCACCCTTGATATAGCAACGTATAACTGACCATGACTGAAAACTGGCTTCTTCAGGAAAAGTCCAACGTGAGAGAGAGAGAGAGATTATCCTTGATTTTGTTGATCATCATAGTATATGACACAATCAGAGGAAATTGTCATCATTGGAACTTGAAAGGCAACCTCGGATTGGATGGTGTGACAGTCATTCTAGGGATTAATAACAATTCACCTGCATTGCTTCCTTGAGAAATATTAGCCTATACAATATGATCATCAATTTAACAACCAACATTACACAACACAAGGAATGATCAATATTTCTCAATAACGTGAGTGAAATTCTAGTTTTTAGTTTTAGCTCATAGTTCGGCAATCCATAACATTTAATGGTATTTAGAAACTCTAGTGAGTGGACGTCCTATAATATATCAATGTTTGAATCGGATTTGCATGCATTATCAGAACTAAGATATACTTTACATTCTCCATCATTTTATGACATCATATATTTATTAATCAAATTGACGACATCAAGTGTTTAGGAAAGAATTACATGAGCCTCCAAATAAGTGAAGCATTCAGTATTTTTTCCGAATTGTGGAAATGTGCTCGCCACAATTCATGGAACATGGTCACCATCATCTTTCAATAATAAATAACCTAGATTTCAATTTGAACGATACCATCATTTGGTTCTTCAACTATTACATCTCTTATACTATTTATTGAGTTAACAAAATTTTTTAACTTGACACAATTGGGATCTGAATTGTGATTTGCAGCAGCACATTCTTGGTCTACTTCAAAACTATGTAATGAGTCCATATATGCAAGGATTTGATCACTGTGTATATTATGTATGGTCTATTGCCTTTTGGAACAACCAGCAAAATTTGATGAAAATCTCCATCAAGAATTATTATTTTGTTACAAAATAGAAGTTGCGTATTAGAATTATTTTGCGATCTCATCACGTCTTTCAATATTTTATCCAGAGTCTCAAAATAATGGCTATGCATCATTGGAGTTTCGTCCCAAATAATGAGATGCGCATCCACCATTAATTTTTCAAGTGGAGTACCAGTAATGATCGAAATCTTGGTGGATAATAAAAGTAACCCTAAATCTAGAATGCCCAGTTCTTCCTTTCGAAAGAAGAAGAGAAGTTATGTCGTTAGATATTACATTAATAAAAATTTCACTATTAAATTTAACAGTTGTAGAAAGCATCCTCTGTATCTGTAGATGAGAAATACACCACCATTGGTTAAATGTACTGCATCCTTGACTTTATCGATTTTGGCGAAATATAGTAAATTTGTACTAATGAAAACAAATCTAGTTTCTTAAGTGTCCATTCTTTTATTATTGGCAATTCCCATATGATCCAATAGATAAATGTTCCCAAATACTCTAATAAAAATATTAACTTCCCATATAGTCAATTATCTTCCCATTTAATCTAAACTACTACATAACAATACTACTTTACCCTTATTAATGATTTTCTTTTTTTTTTCCTTTCAATTTTTTTTTCTTTATTCAACATTTAATATAACCAAAATTCATRCTATTACCTGACATTTTCATATCATTGTCACCAACCGGTAACGACGAATTTCATACTACACTGTGCATTATCATACTACAGACGGAATTCCATACTACTAATTTTTATAATCTTAGTCATTATAGGAGAAATATCACAATACGCCGTGATATTTCATACTATATTATGTAATTGTTTTATGAAATATGTCACACTAAAATACAATATTATTTTCACAATTTTATGTTTTTAAATTTCAATTTCACGCTATATATGAAATTCAAACTGGTATTGTGAATTTCATACTAAAATTTCACAAAATCAATAAAATTTCTTACTATTATATTTTAAATTTATCCTACTATTATTAAATTACATACTATTATATTTTAAAATTCATACTACCATTATCAAATTCATAACTCTACTAAAATTCAAAAAATTAATAAAAATACTATAATATTTTAAAATTAATAATATTATTATCAAATTACATACTAACCCTACCAGATTACAAACTACATTATGCAATTTTTTTTCAGAATTTTAGATTGAACTGTCAAGTTTTATATTAAATTGCACGAGATAATTTCATACTACACAATATTTTCAAAATAAAAATACATACTGCAACGAGTATAATTTCATACTACTCATTACACATGAAGCAAAAAATTCCATACTCCATTATTATTATTATTATTATTATTATTATTATTATTATTATTATTATTATTATTATTAGTTTTTTAGGTGTAGAGGTAGTTTTGATAATTTAAGTTGTAATTTTGATTAAATGGGATAAAAAAGAATTCATTAGAGTATTTGGCAATTAATGGTAATGGAAGTGTAGTAAATGGGAATTTTCCCTTTATTTTTTAGTACTAAAAAAAGTTTCTAGGAAACTCAACATAAGGCAAACTTCGTGCTTCCAAATTTTTCTTATTTGCCTCGAACCAACCTAAAACATGTTATGGTGTTTTTGACTTGCGTTTCATTGCGTTCAACTGATCATTATAATTATACAATACATTATGCTCTTATGGAGATGAAAACTCAAACACATGATAGGTGGAGTTTTATAATGAATTTTATAAACTAATATTCTCAACGCTGCTTCGCATGGAGAAATGTAATGATAATTATAATACATGTTGATCTCATCAATCTTTTTATCCTCTGCATCCCCACATTTGTTCTAATAGAATATTATAGTGAACCTAAAGTTACATTTATTGACATATTTGAGCAAATGCTTGATAGACCTAAGTTTTTTACACTAATTAATATTTAAATGAGCTACACAATTCATTAATAGATAAAAATTAGCCCTCTGGAGAACAGCTAGTAAATGTCACGGGCAAGACAACATGAGTACCAATACTTGAGCCATGTGTTTCACCTCATAATACTACATCAACAATCCCACTGTACATCTCACTTCATAATTTTTTGATGATTTCTGACGTACCACAATTTTGAAGATTCAATAATCGAATATGCATCAATTATGAATTGTTGTGTGAGTCGTCAACTATATAGAATAATGAGTACCTCCGTGTCTCTTTCATGCAATCGGTGAGAAAAGAATTCCATCTGGCTCACATATTGTTTACCCTTGCCTTTAGGTTTTCGAGGTTCAGAAAAAGATATGCCTTCCATGTGGTTGTCTTCACCATGAAAAAGTAATGGATATTGTAGAGCAACGTACGAAAGATGAAACTCGTTGATAAGTTTCAAGTTACCAGATCTCTTTTCTACTGTAATTCTCTTGATACCACTTTCTGGATTAGTATCACCAACAACTAATAAACAATTAGTTGATCTTTTTATGAATCTATTATAGTTGATGTCACAGTGTTCATTCCACTCGATGCTGGTTTTGCACTTGTATTGTTTTGCATGATTACTGGGATAGTAACAAAATACATTATTTTAAGAAATCAATTCAAATCAAAAGTATTGAATCATAATAATATTTGTTAAATAACATGTTGATAGCCAATAAAACAAATACTAAATTGTATTGCATTGTGCAATTTTGCATATTTTAATTAAAAAAGTGGTCAAATTATTTTTGAGAAAAAGTGAAAATCTTGATATTGTTGGACTCACAATTAAAAACAAAATAACATATACATACTTACATGTGTGAGTGTGTGTGTGTGTATGATCTTATTAATTCTTCCTAATATTAGTTAGGGTATCCATTCTAATTATGTTAAGAAAACTCCTACATAATTAAAAAAAAATTAAATCATCATTAATATTAAACATTATTTATGAGATCAATTCAAATAAGAAAAGTATTGAATCGTAATAATATTTGATAGATAACAGGTTGATAGCCAATAAAATAAATACTGAATTATGTTATCATTTTTATATAATTTAATTTTAAAAAGTGGTCAAATTACTTTTGAGAAAAAGTGACAAATTTGATATTATTGGAATCACAATTTAAAAAAAAACAAAAAAAACAACAAAAAATAAAATAACAAGAATCTCACAATAAAAACCAAAATAAAATAAAAGTGATTATATATATATATATATATATATATATATATATATATATATATATATATATATATTGATCTTGTTATTTTTAATATTAATTAGGGTATTTTCCTAATTATATTAAGTAAATTCTATATAATTAAAAAAAGAAAAATAATCCTACTTGACTTTTTTACTCTCTTACATTGTTTTTTTTTTTATTTTATTGTTTTCACTGTCCAGCATGGCTTGTAGGTCTGCTACAATTTCATGTGAAAATAATTTTTACGCGGTTTCTGAGATAATAACAAAATACATTATTTTATGAGATTAATTCAAATAAAAAAGTGTTGAATCTTAATAATATTTTTATAAACAACATGTTGATAGCCAATAAAATAATATATTGTATTGTGCATTTTGTATAATATAATTAAATAAATTGATCAAATTAATTTTGAGAAAAGAATGACAAATTTGATATTGTTGGACTCGCAATGAAAGAAATAACGAAAATAACGTAAAACAAAACTCATAATAAAATCAAAATAACATATAAGTGATTATATATATATATAGGGTTGGGTTCAAATGGAACCATGTCAATATATGCGAACCTAGGGACTCATCTTGACCATTAGATTGGATAATATTGATGGTTGAGATTATGACATGTCAGCATGGTAATAATTAAAAAAAATCCATTAAATAATTAAAAAGGGTATTTTGGACATATAACGACGTTTATGAAGAGCACTAAATTGCTTTTTAGAAAGCACAACGAATATATACTGAATTCAAAAATTTATAATAAAACTCAAATCTTCAACGAACCATAACTTTTTTAATTTTTATTCATTTTYAATGAAATATATATCAAATTAATCACATTCTCAAGATCTACGATTTAAAATACATATTGCATATTTAAGAATGTAAAAATAAATAAATATAAATAAATTTAAAATTTTGAATATTAAAAGCATTGTATATGACTATTTATAGTACTACACAAGTTTTCAGCAGTGCTTTTTTTTATGTTGGCAGTGCTAGTTTTTTTGGAGTGCTTCTTAATATTGTTGAGGCGCTTTTTTTACTACACTACCACTGCTTTTTTTTTTTTTCAAAAGTATCGTGGTATTCCTTCAAAAAGCACCGGGGCCTCAATTCAAAAAAGTCTTGGTAGTTAAATTATTAAGCTCGCATAAGCAGTAATATCACTCTGGAATCGCCGATATTCAAATATAAATTGAAATCTCTATTTCAATTTTTTTCCTCACTGTTAAATTATATAAATCACATATATTTGTAAGTAATGTGAAAATATTGCATGAATATCATAGCAAGGAAAAAGTAAGCGGGGGCCGAGTATCAGGATCACCAAAGTGTGACACAACACATCCCTTAACAAGCAMATTTGGACAATTGGACTGAAATTCTGCAACAGCAGTTTCCAATGGCCAACAAATAGAACTAATGAACGTTACAGATACCAAGCGAACATCCAGCCTACAAAATTGTAAAGATCTCCCCTAAGTAGCTGCCAAGATCTCCTGCGTGCCCAGGGTCGGGTCTCGTCGTCGTTCTACCACCACGAACATCGCCCATAACAGACCCAAACCCGAAGCCATCCCTACCGTCGACACCATCACCCACAAAAACCTACTCGGCCGGAGACCACTGCTGACGTTCGCCGGTTTTAGCCCCGCCCAAATCACTCGCGGCCCGGAGTCCAGGCCCAAACGCTATCACCACCTCCGTCAACCTCCGTTGCGAGTCACCTTCGACGGAGAAGAAGGCTTCGCTGTTTGGACCGAGCGCCGCTGCTAGTCGTCGTTGCTGCTGCTGTCGAGTTGTAGGCGGAGAGAATTGTGGGCGTCCGATTTCTGAAATCTGGGGAAGGAGAAGACTCCGCCCGATCAGACCAAAACCCAGCCGGTCCGCCGCTTCGCCTGCCCTCACTGGTAGCCGCCAAATCCTTGACCGGAGCGGTTGCCTTGGGCTGTCGTCGCTGCGCCGTTTTGGCCGAAGAAGGGAGAAGACCACTGCTTTTTTCTGGTTTTTGGGAAGAAAGAAGAAAAGGGAAAAGGGAAGGTTTTGAAGAAAAGAGGCTGAATTAGGGTTGTGATTGGGGGGAAGGTATTTAATGTGATTAAGAGCTTTGTAAGATTACATAAAGGCCCTTGTCCTTCTATATTTATAATTTAATAAATTTAAAAAATAGAAAAAATTTGATCCACACAAATTATTAGATCTAAGGCCTGCATTGGTCCCTAGGTTCGCATATATTGACGTGGGTTTCATTTGAACCTAATCATACATATATATATATATATATATATATATATATGTATATATATATATATATATATACTGGTGTTTGTGCAAAAGAATGATAATTTCTTGACCGAGAGCTTTCTCTAGAAGGATTAATCAACCAAAGAAAATTAAAAAAAAAAATAAAAAGAAAGAAAGAAAGAAAGATAAAAGGCTAATAGGAAATCAGGAGGATCTTTTGTGCAAAATAATGATAATTTCTTGATCGATGGATTTCTCTCTAAGGTCTATCCGAAGAAAAGAAAACAAAAAGAAAAAGGAAAAATCGCAAATCAGAACATGACACATGTCAACACAATAACATTTCAGACCAACTTTATAATAAAAAAAATATAGATATATAATAATACCTATTCTTATTTCTTTTAATGTTAATTAGAGTGTATATTTTAATTATGTTAAGAAAATCTCTATATAATTAAAATAAGAAACTACTTTTCAATAAAAAAAAGGAAACCAAATCATCATTAATATTATTTAGGATATATATCATAATTATATTAAGAAAATTCTTAAATAATTAAAAATAATATTATTTTTACTAATCTTTTTTCTCTCTCCATATATATATATATATATATAGATATAGATAATGACGTGAAAATCTGATATTTATATCAAGGTTTTAGTTATTTATGGCATCTATTATGGTGTTAAGAATGGAATAGAACACCCGAATTGTATCCATGTAATTTTCCTCCAAAACAATGTCTGACCTACCTTTGGGAATCTGTCGTGATATACTCCTCCGATTGCCGGCGGAGGCTCTCTTCCGATTCAGGGCAGTGTGCAAGCGGTGGCACGCAATCATCGACGATCCGGGCTTCGTCAAAGCCCACACCAACAATCAACTCTCATCCTACAGTACCACCATTATTATCCGAATTTCAACGGGTCCTCCTTTTTACCCCCTTTATTATTTCAATTTAGAAGCCCTTAATTTCTCCAATGGCCTCCAAACAATTCCCGCGATCCCTCTCAAACTCACTCGCAGTGGATTGTCAAGTCTACCGGCTTTGCCGGTGGCCTCGTGCAATGGTCTGATGCTCACTGCTCCTCAGTACCGTAGAAGGAGCGATGACGAAACTAACTGGTTGGAGCCTCAAGGAGCTTGGGAAATTAGGAACCCGTTAACCCACGAGCGTCTTAAGCTGCCTCAAACAAATATTATTTACTCAAAGGTAGTTTGTTATGGGCTTGGGTACGATTGTATTGCTGATGATTACAAAGTTGTGGTAATAGATTGTCCATATAATGTTGCTTATAATATATCTATTTGGCAAACTCATGTTTACAGCCTGAAATCGGATTCGTGGAAAGAGATTGGGAATTGCCCATTTGGTTTGTCGAATCAGAAGAATATGCAGCAGTGTGGTGTTTTTCTGAATGGGGCATTGCATTGGGTATCATCATCAGATGGTGTGATAATTGGGCTCGATGTCGGGACTGAGAACTACCGCCTGCTGGCAGTGCCCGGCTTTGAGAGAAGACTGGAATCTACGATGCAATTAGATGCGATGAGTGGGTGCTTATTTCTGAGTTACTATTTTGATAAGCACTTCACCAAACCCTTTGATGTATGGGTGATGAATGATTATGGAAGAGAAGATTCGTGGGTGAAGTTGTTGTCCTTGGATAATAGTGTTGGTTTAAGGCCAATAGCTTATATGAGGAACAAAAGGCAGGTTCTTCTGCAAGATTATTATGGGTTTGTTTGGTTTGATGTTGAGAGTAAGTCTGTAAAGACGTTTACCATTCATGGTGTTTCCGAAAACTACTCTGCACAAGTTTGTGTTGGAAGCCTGTTTCGACTCCATCATAGTTGTGGTGGTAGTGCTGGACGTGTTGCAGCAGCTTCTAAAACAAGGATGAAGGCGAATACATATTATACCAAGTAACTAGTCCGAAAACTAACTCCTTTTGTATTACTGATAATAATACCATTTTATGTTAATTGCATGAAGTCAAAAACATGTATGCACTCTTGTGGGAACTATATATTAAAGACTTGAAGTGAACTGGATATGTGTTTCTTCATTTTGCAGGCTAACGTTCTGTGTAAGAGATGAAAAAGATCGTTCGCCACATGACGATTGTTATATATTATATTCAAATTGGTATAATTCATCATGCGAAGGTGACAAATTAGTCCACATGGCGCCATGCAATCCCGACAGTGACTTTGACACACTCTTTGTCTCAGTCCCTTTGGATATCTGCTGTGAAATATTGCTCCGTTTGCCGGCAAAGTCTCTGATCCGTTTCCGGGCCGTGTGTAACGCATGGCGGGCAGTCATCGATGACCCCCCTTTCGTCAATGCTCACACCAACAAACAACTCTCATCCAACACCATTGTTATCCGAAACTCAACCGGTCCTCCCTTTTATCCCCATTATTCCTTCGATTTAGATTCCCTAAATTTCAGCGACGGCCTCCAAAAAATCGTTGCAACACCTCTCAATTTTACTCACAGTGGGCTAACACGCCTACGGCCTCAGCCAATGTCCGCGTGCGACGGGTTGATCCTCATTGCGGGCAAAAGCTGGGAAATTTGGAACCCGTTAACTCACGAGTGCCTAAAGCTGCTAGGAAAATGCGACTCAAACACGGCGAGAGAGGCCATCGGGCTTGGGTACGATCACACAAGTGACGATTACAAGGCTGTGGTGATACATCGTCATCCTCTTGGTCGTGAAGGACATGTGTTCCCAACTCATGTTTACAGCCTGAGAACCGACTCGTGGAGGAATATTGGGAATTGCCCGTGTAATGATGATCCGTGGGACCCGATTGGTCACGGTGTTTTCTTCTGTGGAGCTTTGCACTGGATATTACCCGCAGAATGGGGAGTGGATTCAACGATTCTATCGCTCGATCTTGGGACTGAGAGCTACCGGCAGCTGCAACTTCCTACCTTACTGAAAAGACAGGGCGAGTTACAGCGAAGGAGGCGTTTATATGTACTGGACAGGTGCTTAGTCCTGAGCAATTTTGGTACTGCAATTGAGGGGAAAAGTAAGGCCTTTGATGTATGGGTGAGGAAGGATTACGGAGCAGATGATTCGTGGATCAAGTTGTTTTCTATAAAAAAGAAGGATTTTCATACTATACATAATTTAAGACTTGTTGCTTATATGAAGGACAAAATGCAAGTTCTTCTGCAAGATGATTTTCTTGGATTTTTCCTGTTTGATTTTGAGAGAAATTCTATGAAGCATGTTGGCATTCATGGCCTCTCGGGAAATTCTATGAAGCATGTTGGCATTCATGGCCTCTCGGGAAATTCTATGAAGCATGTTGGCATTCATGGCCTCTCGGGAATTTTGTGCGCAGAATTTATTCCTGGAAGCATATTTCGGCTCCATGATAATTGTGGTGTTAGTGGAAGAAAAAGAAGGATAATGACAAGGGAGAGCAAGATGAAGGTGTCTGATACAGAGTAATAACACTACAGCTAGTCTTACTATTTATGTTGATGTTATTGAATTTTACCATTTCATTTTATTTGCATACACTCATCGATAGCATACATGAGAATATATAATTTCCTTCTTTTCAGTTTCTTATATTGTGACATTTTTTCCTTCTTCTTGCAGATTATACTTTTGTGTAAGAGATGCAAATTCTCATGGATATGGTCCGCATGATAACTGTTATAGTCTTGATTCGAATTGGGAATATTCGTCCAACGAAGAAGATTAGTAATTATTGTACTTTTAGATCCACTCAAGTGAGGAGTAAAACTTTTGAGGGGTCAACTGTTCTTTTCTTGGAACTGGGGTACGCCAAGGCTTATGCACAAATTAATATCTAACTTTTGATTTCAGTTTGTGAGTAGTATTAATTATGAATGGTTTTGATCCGTATTGCATACGTCCTACTTTTTGTTTGTGTTCTTGTAGTCAGAAACATTAAGCTGCATACCAGTCTTCTTGTATATATGTTATGTTACGAAGCAGCTGATGTTTTTAGAATTTTTGTCAGAAGTTTAAAGATTTTTCATAAAACAAAGTTGCTTATGGAATTGTGTTGTGAGCAGGTATTTATCTTTTTTGAAAAGGTTCGAAAATGCTCCTAATGTTTGCGTGTAAGTGCATGTATGACCCTAAAATATTTTTGGGTAAATAAGTACAATAGTGTTTTATTAAGATTTTGAACACTCTATTAAGTAAAGTCTTTTTTTAACCATCAAATAAAGTCTTATTTATTTATTTTTATTTAAAAATAAAACAATAACAAAAAGAAAAATGTTGCAAATTTTGTATATATAGTTTAAAGCATTTACAAGTTAATTTTGGACGATTGAGATCGGTTTTATGAAGCTCTATCATTATCAAAAATTCACGGTTTTAAAGTTGTTTCCTGAAAAAATACAAGCCGAAATCGATTTCTTCCACCGAATACTATCATATCTACAATTACTCTTGAATAAGAAACTTTTTTATTTAATTTTTGTTTACTCTTTTATTTTTTCCTGTCATGTGTTAATTATATCAATTCAAATTGTTTCTTTTGAATTAGAACAACTAAGTATAATATTTTAAAATAATATTCGTACTTAATCTTATTTCATGTGATAATTCAATATTACTGGAGAATATTCTATGTTTTTAAAAGAACCATTCATAATTGAACTTAAATTATATCATAATTCAATATTCCTGAGAGATATGGTTTTTTTTTTTTTAAATTTAAATTAAATCATTGTGTTCTTGAAGTATCGCATATTATGATATATGATACTTATTTCTAAAGAAATTTTAATATTTATGTCCTGTTGACATTATATTTCTAAATCAAATATTTTTCTTCATGAGATTAGATACCTTTATTTTTTTTCGGTTAATTGATAAATGAGAGCTTGTCCACAAGTTCATCAAAAAAAAATTGAGAATCTAGCCACTAGTGCATATTTTCCACAGGGAGACTATCAAATTAAGGTACATATTTTCTCTTTTGATATACATGTTAATCCAAATTTATGTGCTTCAACTAGGGATGGCAATGGGTCGGGTCGGGGCGGTTACTAGAGGACCTGGATCCGCCTCGTATACTCCACAGGTCGGTCAGGTCGCTTCGTCACGGGCCACGGGGCGGGTCGGGTCGGCCTGTTATATTACTTTTTATTATTTTTATTAAACTTAATATTATTTTAATATATAATAACACATATATTACTATAAAAATTAAATATGAGATGAAAATTTAATTAAAAACAATACTAAATGTAAAAAATCAATAATTCATATAAAATAAATATTTAACACATATATAAATATATTTAAAAATAAAAAATATCCGGTGGGGCGGGTACCCGCGGGGCGGAAACGGTACTCGAACTCGCCCCGTCCTGCCACGGGTCACGCGGCGGGCGTCCCAAACGGCACGGGTCGGGTCGAGTCGGGCCGGAGCATGATTGTCATCCCTAACTTCAACTGTGGATTTGTTCTTGTTATAAAGTGTGTTTGATAATAACAAAAATGAACCAAAAAGAGTATTCTAAATTCATTATTAGTAACTAGATCTCATTAAGATCATATTAGCTATAATATTATGCATCGCATTTTTAATGAAATCACATCACAAGAAATATTGAAATTACCACATAATGCATATTAAAAATTATATAACGTATTCCAAGAAAAATGGGGGTCTAAATATCACACCCACAATCAAGTATTCAAATAGAAATGCATAAATACATTGATTATGCTTCATATTCACCCGTGATTATCAATTCAATAAGATAAAAGTTTCTAATGTCATGAATGTAGATACACAATAAAATCTCAAGAAAATTATTTAACTGTATTCTCATCTTTTATTTAATAAAAGATATAATTCATTAATCGGTATATGTCCTCTTCTTTTCATTATTCTTTTCTATTCTAATCCCTCATCATTTCTTTTTGTTTACAGATACTCCGGAGCCTGTTGAGCCTACCTACGAATTTGTTAAGCACCTGTACGATCTTCTGAGCTCGGATTCTGAACAACGGGAGTGGAGAGGAGCTTTTTGATCCTGCCAAGTGTTATAAGGCTGGTTTGCGTGTTGTTTCTCCTGAATTGGGTCTTGGTCGAGTTCGTTCCTGGTACGTTTGATGACGTTTGTCGAGTGTCGGGTCGGCCTATATGTATTGGCTCGGCTCGACACCTTTTTTTTTTTTTTTATTTGGTCGACCCATTGAACATTATTCTGGGTGTCGACCTGGTGAGGTCGGCTTCTATGATTCTGACATCTCTCCTCTTGCAGTGTTTCTATCCTTTCTTTGATCGGACCGAAGCGATGAACGCGATGAGTGAGGCTCGCAAGTATATGGAGGCGATGAAGAAGAAATCGAGCAAGGGAGGTGGTGCTGGAAAACGGAGGAGGGGTGTTCCTTCTAATAGCGCACCGCCTCCACCCGAGGTCGAGCCGGTTGTGGTCCCCACAGGTGGTGGGGGAAGGTCTCGCGCACGTCCGGTCGATGTCGACCTCAGTCCCGAGCCCCCTGCCTTTGTGGGTTCGCATCCGCAACCGCAGCCTCTAGCTGTCGAGCCGATCTACCCATCTGCGTATGCGCCATATCCTGGCGAGGGGTCGTCGCATGGCTCGACCTACGTTGATGTGCATAACCGTGCTTGGGCGCCCGACCTGTGTAATTGGGTCACGAGTCTTCCTTCTGAGGAGAAATTC
>BMAC01001278.1:9777-23062 GCA_014905375.1 Phtheirospermum japonicum | reverse complement strand
AAGCTCCTTTTGGCTATTTGCCTTAGAGCTTTCTAAGTTTTTTTTGTAGAACACTTTGAAGGTTCTTATGTTTCGTATGAGAAAAAAGCGACGTTGTTCTGATGAGCTTGACCTCGCTTGGCGAGGTCGAGCTGCTTGTGGTCGACCAGAGTGGTCAGCTCGACCGAATTTTTTTATTATTATTTTTTTTGTGGTCGACCATATTGGGGAGGTCGACCATATTGTGGTCGACCAGAGTGGTCAGCTCGACCGAATTTTTTTATTATTAATTTTTTTTGTGGTCGACCATATTGGGGAGGTCGACCATATTATGGGTCGACTAACGTGGTCGACCGACATGCCATGTTATTCTTTTCTTCTTCGAAGTGCGCCACTCGATAAGACGGAGTGTCCAGCTCAAGCGGTATGACTGCTTCTGATCCGAAAGCCAACGAGAAAGGGGTCTCGTCGGTGGACGAGCGATGGGTCGTCCTGTATGACCATAAAACGCCTGGTAGCTCCTCGGGCCAACTGCCTTTCAGGTCTTCCAATCTCTTCTTTAGCGTGTACTTGAGGGTTTTGTTAACCGCTTCTACTTGTCCGTTCGATTGGGGGTGGTATGGTGTCGCGAAGTGGTTCTTGATGTTTAGCTCCCCGCAAAATGCCTTGAACCTCTTGCTATCAAACTGTCTGCCGTTGTTCGACACTATTGAGAGTGGGGAGCCAAACCTGCATATGATTGACTTCCAAACGAAGTTGATTATCTTCTGGTCGGTGATCGAGGCCAAGGGCTCGGCTTCGGCCCATTTCGTGAAGTAGTCGACCGCAACCACTGCGTACTTGACTCCCCCTTTGCCCTTTAATAGCGGGCCAATCAGGTCGATCCCCCACTTAGCGAAAGGGCACGACGAGTATATTGAGTTTAGGGGCTCGGCTGGGGAGTTGATCTGAGGTGCAAATATCTGGCATTTCTCGTATTTTCTAACCTTTGACGTTGCATCCTTCTTTAAGGTCGGCCAGTAGTAACCCTGCTGAACGAGCTTATGCGCCAATGATTGCCCTCCTGCATGGTTCCCGCAGACACCTTCATGTACCTCCGTCAGAGCATGCTCGGCCTCTTGTTCGTTCAAACATCTTAGTAGGGGGACTGAGTACCCTCTCTTGTAGAGTCGCCCATCCACAACGGTGTATCGAGCTGACTTGGTACGAATCGAGCGAGCCTCCGCTTTGTCTTCGGGTAGTGTTCCTTCTTCGAGGTATAGAAGGAATAGTTTCATCCAACAACCCTTTTCAGTTTTGGCTTCTTTGGTCTGGTCTGCTTGACTTGCTGAGTAAGCTACGGCGGCATCAAGTGCTATTGTGGAGTGGTGGCTGACTGCTACTATGTTCAATTTCTCAATACCTAAGCTCGATGCGAGTTTGGCAAGTGAATCTGCTGGGACGTTATCGTTCCTCGGTACGTGGATCACCTCGGCTTCAAACTCGCTAAGTCTTGCCTTGGTGAGCTCTAAGTATTGCGCCATCCTGGGCTCTTTTGTTTCGTATTCTCCACTGATCTGGTTTACCACAAGTTGGGAATCACTGTGAATCTTGAGATTTTTGATCCCCATGGAGGATGTTGTTTCGAGACCATCTAAGAGGGCTTCATATTCGGCTTCATTATTGGTCAACAAAAATTTGAAGCGGACCGCCGAGCAGAAGGGTACTTTCTCGGGGTTGATCAGCACTATCCCAGCTCCAGCTCGGCCGTTGGTCGATGATCCATCAATGTACAGGTGCCATTGTTCGGCCTCTGCTGGGACGAACTCAACGACTGGTGTGAACTCGGCTATGAAGTCAGCAAGGGCTTGTCCTTTGATCGCTGTTCTCGGTTCGTAAGTTATATCAAACTGTCCGAGCTGGACAGCCCATTTGATCATTCTTCCGGATGTGTCGGGTCGGTGCATGATCTGCTTTAGAGGGAAGCTCGTCAACACAATTATTCGGTGCTCGAGGAAATAAGGGCGCAGCTTGCGCGAGGAAATGATGAGAGCATAAGTGAGTTTTTCCATGGCTGAATATCTCAGCTCGGCATCGTGCATGGCATGGCTCACATAGTATACTGGATGTTGTCCGAGTTCGTCAGATCGCACAAGTGCCGAACTGACTGCTACTGCCAAAATTGCCAAGTAGAGGTAGAGAGGTTCCTCCTTGGTTGGTTTTTGCAAGGTCGGCACGTTTCCCATGTAGTTCTTTAATTCTTCGAAAGCTATCTGACATTCTGGTGTCCACTTAAAGCTCTTACTCTTCTTGATTGCTTCGAAAAATGGTTTACACTTGTCCGTCGACCTGGATATGAATCGACTTAGGGCGGCCATTTTGCCTGTAAGGCTCTGCACCTGTTTCACACTTCGAGGGGGTTCTAACTCGGTTATTGCTCGAATTTTGTCTGGGTTGGCTTCGATGCCTCTTTGACTTACCATATAGCCTAGGAACTTTCCAGACCCTACTCCAAAGGAACACTTCTTTGGGTTTAACATCATTCGGTAAACTCGCAAAATTGAAAACATTTTATTAAGATCGTTAACATGGTCAGATGAGTACAAAGACTTGACGAGCATGTCGTCTACATAGACTTCCATAGTCTTTCCTATCATGCTGGCAAACATTTTATTTACAAGACGCTGGTAGGTAGCTCCAGCATTTTTCAGGCCGAATGGCATCATGGTATAGCAGTAGAGGCCTCTTGCTGAGTAGAATGACGTGTGTTCCTGGTCACCCGGATGCATTGGGATTTGGTTATAACCAGAGTAGGCGTCCATGAAACTCATTAGCTCGTGTCCAGCAGTAGCGTCGACCATATAGTCGATGTGGGGGGGTGGATAGCTGTCTTTGGGGCATGCCTTGTTAAGGTTCGAGAAGTCAATGCATAGTCGCCACTGCCCTGTCTGTTTCTTGACGAGCACAGGGTTAGATACCCAAACTGGGTACCTGACTTCTCGAATGAATTTGTTATCTAGCAGCTTGACAACCTCTATCTCCAGAGCTTCGTATCGGTCTGGGCCGAGCTTCCTTCTCTTCTGGATGATCGACCTGACGTTTTTGTCGATGTTGAGTCGGTGACAAGCTTGCTCCAGATCGATCCCCTGCATGTCAACGTGCGTCCAGGCAAAAACATCCTGGTTTGCCTTCAAGAAATTGATAAGCTGGGATCGGATGGGCTCCTGGAGATCGTGGCCGACCCGAAGCAATTTGCTTGGGTCAAGCTCATCGACCGAAACCCAATCTAGGTCTTCCACTGGCTCAGCATGGGTGGCCTTTCTCTTTAAGTTCATCTTTCGAGGGTCCAGCTCGTCCTCCCCTTCTTTCAGCTCAGCTTTATCAGCTCGGCAGACAACATTTTCTGACTCCCACATCGGTTCTTTCCCTGGCCGTCGACCTCTGTCCCTTTCCTGGTCGACCTCGACGAAGATTTTTTCAGCTGGTACCATCTTTGTTTCGTCAGCTTTTTCTGTGCTCAGGCCGACCTCCATTGTGTCGACCTCTGTGTTCGACCCCTGTTCCTGACTTTGTTCTGGTTCGATTCTGCTCGACACGGGAACTGGGTGGTCAACTTCGGACACAAGGTTTAGTTCATCGACCTTCGTTGTGTGTTCCTCTTGATTTGCAGGTTTGGGTTTATCCGGCTCTTCAATGATCATGCCTTTTAAAATCAAACTGTCGGGCTCATCACCTTTCATCTCCTCAATCAGCCCTTCTCTTCTAGATATTTCGACCATGTTTATCTGCTTGGGCCTGATCGACCAACTGCATTCTCGAGCCGCTACCTGATCACCTCTGTCTTCGCATTCTCCGAGGGAGCCTGGGAACTTAATCGAATAGTGGTATACTAACATTGCTCCTCTGAGATCATACAGGGCTGGTCTACCTATAAGGGCATTGTAGTCGCTTGGAACGTCGATCACTTTGAAAGTTGTGAGAATCGTTCTCTTCTCCTCACCCGTGCCGAACTCGACTGACAGCTTCACCTGAAACAGAGCTTGCACATAGTTGCCACTTATCCCTCTAATTCTATCATCGCACGGCTCGACATATTCTCTGGGTACCCTCATTCTTCGGTAGGCAGGTAAGTAAATTATGCTTGCATATGCGCCGGGATCTACGAGCACTCGATGTGTCCGGATCCCCAGGATGGGTACGGTGATAACAAGAGCATCAGAGTGGGGATGGTCTAGTGGAGCTGTGTCTGATTCATGGAAGGTGAAGGATGACACTAGCTTATCCTCTTCATTAGGCTGGTCGTCAAAATGAAAGATGTCGGACCTTATGACTCTTGTTTTCTGAATAGAGTTCCTTGCCTCTCTGACCAGGGTCTTCCTTTTTCGATTTGACACTTCCTCCACTGCTCGGCTGGTGTTGATGAAGGTCAAGATTTCTCTCTGCCCTCAAGCTCCGTTTGGCGGGGGTGGAGGTGGCTGATTATTGCCTCTTCTCTCCTGCCGAGCTTGGTGGTTCTTGGAGAAAGGCAGCAGGTTCCTATCATCGCAGACCTTGATCAAGGCGCGGACCAGGTCGTGGCATTCCTCCGTGTTGTGCCCTATCGATCCATGATACCTGCAAAATCTCTTTTTGTCGAGCAGGGAAGGGTCTTTTTTGATTGGCCGAGCCGGGGGGAGGATGTCCAAATCTTTAATCCGTTCAAAAATCATGGCAGCTGCCATTGAGTAGACCTCATTGTACTCGGCGAGGAGGTCAGAATACTTTTCTTGCAAAAATCTCTTCGTGGTCACTTTAGGACTCGGGTTCTTGTCGCTTTGTCGGGTAGGCTTATGACTTTGTGAAAATGAGATGACCGGGGCGGCCATGTTCTGTTCGGCTGCGATCTGAGATGCGGCCAGCGCCAGGAACTCTTGGAAAGTTTGAGGATCCTGTTGGTTATTGACCCACTTGAAGAACGAGTTGTCAAATAATCCGTTCTGAGCTAAAATCAGTAAAGCTTCATCACCGCAGGGCTGGGACTCAGAAACTTGCTTCGTGAATCGAGCTATATAGCTCTTCAGCGATTCATTCGGTTGTTGGACGATGGTGGCGATGGTAGCTCTTCAGCGATTCATTGGTGCAACTGAAGCTTTGGAAACCATAAAATGTCCTCGAAACGAAGACCTCAGTTGGGGCCATGAGCAGATAGAGTGGCGCGGCAGTGATCGATACCATCTTAACGGGGCTTCATCCAGTGTCATGGAGAACATTCGGCACCTGTATGTGTCGGATGCGCCGAGCATATCCATGTAGTTCTGGTAATGGCTCAGATGCGAGTCGGGGTCACTGCTCCCCTTATACAGAGCGATTGGGGGGATTTTTAGCTTTCCCTCCAGTGGTTCGGAGAGGATCTGGATAGACAGGGGGGACTCATCATCACACGCCGAGCTGGTCAGGACTGGTCGTGAGATCGGATATGTGGGTTGGACCAGGGGGGTGACCTGCTTGGCCTCGAGCTCAGCAATCCTTTGCTTCAACTGTTTGAGCTCTGCCGACTCCTGGTTTGGCTTGCGTGGGATGCTCATGGCAATGCTCTTGCTGTTCGCCGACCTCTCGTGATGTTCTTCCTGTGCTTTGCTGGCTGGCTTCCCGAGCCGAGCAAAGACATTCTGGGGGGAGGAGAATGTGAGGCGACGTACGATGTGAGGTCTCTCAGGCTTGCTCTTGGCATTTAGCTCAACTTCCTCTAGCTTTCTTTTCCCGGCTTTTCTTGCTATCTCACGAGCTGGGTCCGACTCCGAATGTCCTTCCAGGAGGTCGACATTCTTGGGGTTGCCGACCACAATCTCTGGAGTCAAGATTGATTTCGCCGCTCACTTCATCATTTCTTCGAACTCCTTAACAAAGGTGGGGTGCTGCATGAATGACCTCACCTGTTCAGGGTCGAGCTCATTTGGGCCCGACTGGACAGTCTTTTCTTGCCGTTCTTTTGCAGGGTTTCGTCTTGAGCTTTCTGATGGGTCCATAACTACGAACAGAGTCAAAAAACTTCCTACCTCTCTTTTTTTCTTTTTTTCTTTTTAACAAACCTCGACCACGATAAAGGTTGACGACAAGCAGCTCGCGGAAAAAACAAAAATCGAACACAAAAAATAGGAAACGAAACAGGACGAGCTGATCGAGCAAGTGGAACCATAGATCACAAGAGACCTTCTTCTAGCACCATTTTGTTTAGATCTAAGAGTAGTCTAAATCATTAAAAACAAGAAAATAAGCAGTTCAACAATAGGAAAGCAGAAAACCAAAAATAGGAAAAAGTGCTTGACTTTTATTCCTTCAAATCGGGTCGGATCGGCCGTAGCCGGATCCTTGTACAGAGCAGATTCCTGATTACAAGCCTTTCTCTCTCTAACTCTCTATGTCTTTCTCCCTCTAGCAGCTGGGGCATCATTTCTCTCTCTCTCTTGAAGAGGCTATTTATAGTTTTCCTTCCAAACCCTAATTGGACACGTGTCACCACCTGGGTGCACCGACTTACCTGACTAATAATCCAATCACAAAAACCCTAACCCTAATTGGACACCTGGCGCTTCCTCATTGGTTGTATGTCCCTTTCCAAGTCAGAGAATAAAGCCTTGATCACATCTCTTTCGCCGCCTCGGATCCGACCCCGAATCGTATCGAGGTCAAGCCGACCTTTCTCTGTGTCGGGTTCCGCAAGGTGATAGGCTGGCCGAGAGTGATCGGTTGCTCGGCGGAAGACCAGGTCGGCTCGGCGCTATGTGCACCTGGTCGGCCAGTTGACGCGCCGGGTTCCGTGAGGTGGCAGGCTGGTCGGAGTGCTCGGTTGCTCGGCGGAAGACCAGGTCGGCTCGGCGCTATGTGCACCTGGTCGGCCAGTTGACGCGCCGGGTTCCGCGAGGTGGCAGGCTGGCCGGGAGTGCTCGGTTGCTCGGCGGAAGACCAGGTCGGCTCGGCGCTATGTGCACCTGGTCGGCCAGTTGACGCGCCGGGTTCCGCGAGGTGGCAGGCTGGCCGGGAGTGCTCGGTTGCTCGGCGGAAGACCAGGTCGGCTCGGCGCTATGTGCACCTGGTCGGCCAGTTGACGCGCCGGGTTCCGCAAGGTGGCAGGCTGGCCGGGAGTGCTCGGTTGCTCGATGGGTTTCCAGGTCGGCTCGACCAAGTAAGCTAGTAGGTGGCCGAGATAGCTCGGCGGGTGCTGCGTAGGTGCGCATCCTCGTGCCGGGCGTGCTCGGCCGAGACTCCATGCTCGGCCTCGGCACTTGGCGCAAAGGTGGGGTGCCCTTGTGCCGGGCCTGCTCGGCAGGTTTCCAGGTCGGCTCGACCAAGTAAGCTCGGCAGGTGCTGCGCGGGTGTTGGTGGCTGGTGAGCGGGAGGCGCCCGGCTGTTCGGTAAGTTGCCAGGTCGGCTCGACCAAGGTTGCTCGGCAGGTGCCGCGCGGATGTGGGTGCTCTCGTGCGGGGCGCTTTCAGTCGAGAACCCTACTCGGCGGGTGACGCGCGGGTACTTGCCCTTGTGCCGGGCATGCTCGTCTGGGAAGCTGCTCGGCCTCGGCATTTTGGCGCGCGGGTGATGCGGGGTCTCGTTTGCTCAATAGGTTACAGTTTGTTGACCCGAAACAATTCGGGTCGTCCCGATGCGTACTGGGTAATCATGCATCTGGGTCGGGTAGTTCCTCGCTTATTTCCAACCCGTATTTGGCCATATAGTACCCTTAATCTCATTATATTTATTTGGGTCAGGTCGACCATCAACACTGTGTTTTTCTTTTCTTGATAAAACATGTAATTATGTAGATTTGTGCACTGTATAAAATTTATTTTAAACTCATATTTATCATAGTATCTTTACGAAATACGATTTCACAATTCTTAATAGTGTAGAAAATTATTAAAATATAAATCATGGTTTCTGCAAAAAATGATATTATATCTTAATTTCTCAATTGAACTATGATATGTTCATGATTAACATTATAACATATATAATTCGTATTTTCCTAATTATAAATAATATGTATTATTCCAGATGAATATTAACAATGCTCTTGAAGAAATATCTTATTATATGTCTTATTTAATTATTGAATGCATTATTTACATGCCGTTGTTGTATTATTTACATTTTTTTTAAGTTGTTGTTACTAAAGTAGCACAACTAATAATAATATTCCTTACAAATATTATATGCCCTGGATCTCATTCATATATTTATTTGTCAATTCTATATTTCTAAAGAATATTGATACATTATTCCTGAAGTAGTGCTATTTATACATAATATTCTATTGGATACTTCTTACTTTTGAAAAAAGACACTTTATCGTATGCAATGTTAAAAATCAAGTTTACGCATTAATACTTGATAATGCCCCGAAGAGCATATTTCTTATACAAAAACTTTTTTTTTTTAAATATATACCAAAAGTATTACTTATATGTTATGGATTCTTATAAATATTAAAGTTTTAAATTGATTGCATTCTTAAATTAGTACAAATCTCAATGATATCACAAGTAAAGTTTTGTAATTGTTTTGATATGATTTAGAACTTTTATTTAATCAGTTGGGTGGTTAAAAAGTACAGAAAACATCAAATAATATGAGAGATCTAGGGTTTGAATCCATATTAACACCATTATAAAGGGTTAGTGATACCACTTGAGTTACAAGTTCGTGGGAATGCAATTTAGAATATAAGTCAACTAGGAGTTTGATTTTTACTTGAAATATCCATAAGAATTTAAGTCAATTTATTGTTGAATTAATTTATACTATAAGTTAGTACAAACTCATATTCTTATATTGATCCAAAAGTTAATAAAAGCTCTGAATGAGTTAGAAATTACTTTTTCATTTTGAACCTAAAGTTCAGTATTATTATGATATGGCATGACTGGTATGACCAACCCAATTTATTGATTATTGAAGAGTATGAAGATTCTTATATTTATTTTTAATGCTACATGTTCTCAAAAAAATTAACCATTAATTTATTACTGGTTTAATTGGAATTAAGTTTTAATAATATTAATATTTTATATTAAGGGTGAGATGTTTTGGGCCCATTCACCCTTCATGTTGACTTTTAGATATTTGGATCCACTAGCAGATTGCATGGGTTGTTATATCATAACAAGAAGTTTGTGAGAATATTTGCTCGATTGGCTATGAGAGCAAAGTACCGTATATATCTAATAAAGACACCAATCGTTTGTTAGTGAATTTATATTCAAAATTCATTGTTGATTTATATTTAGTTGACTACGGTTGGAAAAAGCAATTGATATGCCTCATAATATTTGTTATATCATTTGACTAGAATAATTTTTGTAGTTATGTGAAATGACTATTTCACTAGTTGCATTAGATATGTCAAATATGAAAGTATACGTCTATGACTTATAGTCAGAAGCCTCCATCAAAGTTACAAAAGTGCGATATTTACCACATGTCAGAATGGATAGAGAATGATGAGATTATATCAAATAAAGACAAGATTTTCTCATAATTTGTTAGTTATCATATAATAAATAATATTCTCATCATTAGGTAAATGCATATGCCATGGTAACCAAAAGTAGAAATGTGTAACTATAATTCTTGAAATGTTTAAAGTAAACATGAAGTTTGTAGACAAAATTTGAATTTTAGATTACTGATTATAAGGTTATCAATGGTTTTCAAGTTTAAAGGCTAAAATTTGAAAGTTATATAAAATCCTATAGGAGTATTAAGATGGCATGTCTGAAGCATGGTAACGATTGATTCCAATATTTATTATTTATATGAAATAATTATTTGTGATGGTCTTCTTACTAAACATTATACTCAAGTAGAGTAAACAAACAACAAACTATTGAAGAGGTTGAGGTACCTGATGATAATTCTATAGCAAAGAGATCTCGATAAATTATGTCTATATAATCTGGATCAATAAATAAGAAAATTAGTCGACTATATTTATACTCATGAGATCAATGATAGCGAGGATGGTATTTTAAGTTAATTAAAGATTATTGACACAATTGTTTGGCCAAGACTGGATATGCAATCTTATAGATTGTTATACATTGGACTATAAGTTTATTCATATGAAATATGTTGCCAATAATATATAAATAAAGACTTTTGCTACAAGGTTATTCTTGTATGCGGTGGATGATATTGAAACTTAAAGTTTCATTCAACTGACAATATAGAACAATAGTGTGGATGAAATGAAATCGTAGAAGGATTTTGATATGTTTAAAGTATAGTGACAATTCCCATATAGTCCAAAAGGGAAAGATTCTTTCCTAAACAATCCATTGAAAATATTAATTTTCCATTTACTCTTTAATTTTCTATTTAATCAAACTTAATACATAAGTGTACAAGTTTACCCTTACTACCCTTTTTTTTTTCTTTCTTCCAGTTTTTTCAAAGAAAATTCATATTAATTTTATACTACCTTATTTATATTAATTTTATACTACCCATGGTCGAATTCCATACTACACATGTTTTCAAATATAATTCATATTAATTTTATATTACCCATGATCGAATTCCATACTACCCATGTAGAAATTATATACTACTTCTATTACATTGAGAAATTATATACTTCATTTATAATTCTATGCTACATTTATTACATTATAATTCTATACTGTATAAAAAAGATCATAATACATTTAGAAATTACATACTACATTTATTACATTCAGAAATTAATTCCATACTACTTACTAATCTTGGACAATCATAATTCTATGCTACATAAAAAAGAAATTATACTACATTTCATAATTCTATACTACATAAAAAAAAAAATACTACATTTAGGAATTATATACTACATCAAGAAATTATATACTACATTGATAAATTAATTTCATACTATTCACTTAATCAAGAAATTATATACTGCTCGAATCCTGGATAATCATAAAATTTGCAGCCTTTTCACTTGCCTAAACATGATAATAATTGTCTGGAATTAGCATTACTAGCCCACTGGAAAGTGTATTAATTAATACACAATACAACAAATCAAATAAATTTTGCATAGTGGAATATGAAAAGTAGGACATAAAAAAGGATTGAACATAAAGGAGCAGAAGTAGAATTAAAAGTAGGTGGTGACATCAGCAGTCTTCCAACAACCATTAACACTGGCAAGTGGCTACCAACAGTAGAAGAGAAAATTTGTAGATTTGTTCAAAAAGTAAGCGTAGACACTTATTTATAGGTAGAAAAAGATATGTAGAAAATTCGTAGATCTGGCCATGGATGCGCGAGGCAGCTTCAAGTAGGTCTTCAGGGCGGGGAAAAGGCTGAGCTGTTAATGAGGCCCAACCAAGAGCGGCATTGGAAAATAAAGGAGAAAGGTTTCAAATTATTTTAATCCAAGTAGGTCTTCAGGCGTGTGTGTGTGTGTAGGGGTATTTTTGATAATTTAAATACAATTTTTGATTTAATGGAAAGAATTTGACTAAATGGGATAAATAAAAAGTTAGATGTTTATTTGGGAATTAATGTTGATTTAAGTGTAGTATATGGGAATTATCCCTAAAGTATATTTGTAATATTGTAAGTTATAATATGATGAGATATGCATTACTCTTTTTACCTTAATTGAGGTTTTGTCCCATTGGACTTTCCCAGTAAAGCTTTTAATGAAGCACATTATGAGCACATTCAAATAATAATGTACTCTTTTTTTCACTCGAATTTTTCTCATCGGGTTTTTTCTTAGAATGTCTTGATGAGGCATATTCTTTCCATAACAATGATGTATAAACATAATCATATGGTATAAAACTCATTAAATGTTAATAAATCATGTTATACTTCAAAGTTTGAATATAGATAGATGATGAACTCGAGAACTACTACAGATTAAAGCTAGGGGGATCAGTTGCACTCGTTTTTCCTTCGATTAGTTTTTACCCCACAGGGTTTTTATGTAAAGGTTTTAATGAGACATCACTTAAATATTAAGTGTGAAAATATATCTTTCCTGTATCAGACAACTCATATGTGAATACATAAAAGGCGACATGACAAGATATATATCTCACAACTTCTACACACAAGATCTCCAAAAGAGTGGCGACATCGATATCCAACTTATTCGCTCAAGTTTTAACTTGACAGACTAATTCACGAAGACACTACCAACATCATTTTTTAGAAAATTAGTACACAAGATTGATATGTGTCGACTCAAAGATTGAAAATTTTTAACTGGAGTAGCATTGTACTATTTTTCCTTCGACAAAGTTTTGTCCCCTTGAGTTTTCCTGGCAATTTTTTAACGTGGCAACATTTTAAGGTCATTCAAGGTAAAGCGTTGTAATTAATTAAATATAATAATTATATAAGTATGTGAAAGACCTTCCTACCCCTAAACTTTAATCTCTTACCTCTAAAAGGAACTCTAGTTCTCATAATAAAACACACTTTTTGATCACACACTTCTCTAGTTTCACAACAATTTCTAACTAAAAATAATAAAATGACATAAATAAAAGTGTTGCAAAATCTTATTTTATTTAATTTTCATTAATTAAAAATAAAAAATAGCAGAAAGAAAAAGTTACAAAATATTTATTGTCAAATTTCATTTCTAATTAAAATTAAATAAAAATGTTGCAATTTTTTCATTCATTTCCTTTAATTCGTTCTTTGTCTTATTTTATTTAATTTATAATTAAATAAAAATAACAGAATGACAAATGTTCCAAAATTTGTCTAATTTAATTTAATTTTTAATTAAAAAAATAACAAAATATAAGTGTTGCAAGATTTCGGTATTATATTATTTAATTTTTAATTAAAAAGCAAATATAACAAAAATAAATTTTTTGTAAATTTCAAAATTTTTGCTTAATGGCTTCTTACTAATCTTGCTCTCAATCATTCATCTTTCTCCTCTAAATATTTTAATTATCAAACATTAACTTTCCATCTCAATTTTTCAGATACTTTGATTATTTATTTTAAGAAAAAAATAAATTAATATTTATATTAACCATCAGCTACATATCTCCCCTATATATTAATGCAAAATTCTCCTATTCTATGTATCTGCTTTCCATGCTTCGTTAGTTTCGGAAAAAATTATGGTGCTTCGGTGTCATCCGAGCCTAATATCTACCTAATTTAATATTTTTCTTTAATTATATTCTACCTCATTTATATTTTGCCTAATTCAATATCTTACTTTTACTTTCCTAATATTAAAATATAAGTAAGTCATATTTAATAAGAAATATATATATATATATATATATATATATATATATATATATATATATATATATATATATATATATAT
>BMAC01001277.1:145145-163065 GCA_014905375.1 Phtheirospermum japonicum | reverse complement strand
TAATATATAATATTATATATATGTGTTTATGATATGATTATATAATATATAATTATATATATATATGATTAATATATTAATTATATATATAATTGTTATATACATGTTTAATATATTAATATATATATATATATATATATATATATATATATATATATATATATATATATATATATTATTATTTATATATAAATGAATTATAGAAACTGATAATGCTTATTTGATTTTACGAAAATCGAATTGTTTCTATTTATTAAAAGCAATTAAAAACATTGTTTGAATTAATTGATTTTAAAATTGGGTCGTCGTCAATTGAATTCGATTCAATTAATTTAATTTTAAAAAATTTTGTTTTCCGCTGCGCGACAGTACCACCGATTCCCAACAGAACAGTACAACATAATGAATTGATTAAATTGATTACCCGTGGTTTGATTTTTAAAATCATATATTTGAAGTCTTTATCAGATGTGATTGTGTAAGATACTTTTATTTTATTATGTTGCAATGTCGATCGAGAGAGTAAAGAGGCGAAAATACTTGAAATTCTTTTTATGATTCACAAGTTCAATTTCCATGTGTGCATATTTATAGTTAATATTTTACACATCTTATATTTAAATCAAATATCTTTTTAGTTATATTAATAATTGAGTTTGTGAAGTTAATAGTTTTTTGATATATTTTATATTTTTATATATTTTTTTCGATATGCCCGCGTAAAACGCGGGTATTCAAACTAGTTAATGATATTATAAGATGAAATCATGGGATTGTTCTAACATTCTCCCTCAGGTTAGTGCAGGTTTGTTCACTTCCCAAAGCCTTGGTGAAGAAGATGTCGACAAGTTCTGAGTTAGATGAAACATATGAGGTGGAAATTACTTCATTACTTTATTTTCTCTCACAATATGACAATCAATCCCAATGTATTTAGTATGCTCATTGAAGACTTGGGATTTCTACGTGAGCTGCTTGATTATCACAAAATAAAGTTGTTGGTTGATTTTGTGTAACCTTGAGGTCCTGCAAAATGTATCGTAATCATGTAATCTTCAAACACGTTGTGGCCATAGCTCGATATTCCACTCCAGCTGACGAACGGGCAACATTTGTTTGTTTCTTTGATTCCCAGGAAATTAATGAATATCCTAAGGAAATACAGTATCTTGAAGTAGATCGTCGAGTCATTGTACATCCTGTCCAATCTAAATCACAATAAGCTTTCAAGGTGAGATCATTAGAGGATGAGAAAAGTAATCCTTGACTGGGATTGCCTTTAATAACGTCGAAAATTATTGTACATCAGGGGGAAAAGTGGAACAAAAAATACTTCGGGAGGTAAAGTGAAAAAAACTGCATACATTGGGGGGGCAAAAAAAATTATCTCTTTATATTTTAACATATGCTTTTAAAAATTCAAAATAACTTTAGATTTTTAAAATGTTTTATATTTTTATAAAGAATTTTAGATTTTTTTTCATTTATATTTTTAATATTTTTATTTATTCGAAACAATCTTGAATTTAAAAAATAGTTTTGAAAATCCTCATTTCTAAGATTCAAGAAAGTTTTTGTGTCAAAAGTAGCGAAATAATAAAAAGAATAAAAAAACATCCTAACAAAAAAAAAAAAAGAGTTGAGATATCTAGTTTAGTTACCTAGTGGGGAGACTAGGGGTGTTGAACCGGTTACGGTTAACCGGTTAACCGCCGGCTTTTTAACCGGTTGACCGGTTACGGTTAACCGTTGACCGACGGTCACGGGTTAAAACTGTAATCGTCAATCGGTTCCCGGTGGTTAACCAGTTTTTCTTTTTAAAAAGTGATAAGTCGATCGATCAGTTTTTAGTCAATCGACTGGTCCTGTAGTCGATCGACTGGTCTGTGGATTAGCCGTTGAAAATAAACGGCTGAGATCAACTATTCGTTGATGATCGATGGCTCAAATTCAAAAGAAAATAGTCGATTGGGAAGTTTAACCACGGTTAACCAGTTTAACCGCCGGTTTACAACGGCCTGTTTAATTATTATTATTTTTTTTTTTTTTACAGATTTTGACACCTATAAATACCCCACTCTCCAACACCAATCCTCACACCAATTCATCTACTATTCTTCTTCTTCTCCTATATTTTCAAGTTTAAAGAAGTCAAGTTTCTAATTTGTGCAAAAGATAATATTATCAATAATATTCTTATTCTTCCTTCGTGATCGTGTTTACTTAATTATCTTTTATAATATCACTACGGCAAGCTTTTCTCGTAATGTCGATACCAACACTCCAACCTCTTCTCGTCGAGGTCGAGGTCAAGGATCTCGACGAGAATCTTCGGATGTCGCCGGAGATTATGTTCCCGATGAGATGACGGCAGAAGAAGTTGAGAACCTATATAATCAAATCAACTTCGACTAGCAACAAACCAATTTTGAAGAGGAATTATCGAGCTCCGATGAAGAAGAAGCAGCCGTAAATTTGGATGAAGATGAGGAGGAAGCGACGGGTGATATGCCACCGCCTCAATCGAAACCGAGGGAATTTGTTTCCCCCATCTTATGATTGCATTTCACAAAAAGACGATCACCGTCGAATTTCAAGAGCAATGCAATTATTGCAATTCTCATTACGCCTTCGGTTCTAAAAATAATAAAGGCTACGGGTCGCTCAAATACCATATGGAGAAGAAGCATCCCGACAAATATGGTGCCGGTAGTTCTCAAATACAACTAGACTTCTCATCTTCATCTACAGCCACCGGCGGGACCGGCTGCCAAGGTACGAGTTCTACTTTATTTCAATATACCGAAAGTAATCATAGAGATTTTCTTGCAAAATTTGTTTCCATTTTGAGTCTTCCTTTTAATCATGTGCATAGTAGTCATTATGAAGATTATACTAGGGGTGCATTTAATCCATGTAGCCAAAGTATTTCACGAAATAAATTAACTCGCGATATTGAAAAAATGGCCGGTGAGTATAAATTGAATTTGATTTCAATATTTGATAGTTTGACTCATAGTGTCTCTATATGTTCGGATATTTGGTTGGATTCTTTTAAAAATCATAATTATATGGGAATTACTTGCCATTGGATTGATAATTCTTGAACTTTACAAAAACGTTTAATTGCATATAGAAAGTTCGATAGCCAACATACGGCGGTGAATATTTCGAAAAAAATCTCCACTGTTTTGTCCGTGTATCATTTAACTAACAAAATTTTTTCAATTTCATTTGATAATGTCGCCGCTAATACGGCTAGTTTAGATTTGTTAAAAATTACTTGTCAACCCGCTATTGGCGGCAAAATTTCTCATGTTAGATGCATTTGTCATATTTTGAATTTATGTGTTCAAGATGGTTTAACTCTTTTTAAATCTAAAATTCAACCGATTAGAAGTGCTATATCTTATCTACGAAACCACGATTCGCTTCAAAAAAAATGGCGAAGATTTTGCAAGGCCAATCAATTGCATCCAAAAAAAATTTCATTAGATGTGCCAAATCGTTGGAACTCTACTTATAAATTACTTAATGATACATTTGAATATAGAGATGCATTGTGTACATTTTTTAATAATGAAGATGRCGATWTCGCTTTYTTTTCGCATATGTGGGATGATTGTTATAATATGATGTCCATTTTAAAAACTTTTAACGATGCCACCGTGGCTTTATCCGGTGTTTATTATCCTACCTCTTCAATACTTGTTGATAATTGTATTAAAATAGTACTCGTTTGTAGTGCTTTACTCGATAACTCTGAATTAGGTGAAGTTATCGATGAGATGTTGAGTAAATGGGTCAAATATTTTCATTACATTCTCGATGTTTTTTTTATTGCAAAAATTTTAGACCCGGATTATCGGATGGAGGGTCTTCAAAACTTACTTAAAATTTATTACAATGCATTAACACCTTTTTTAGAATCTCGTAGACTACCAATTCCTAGCCATACTAGTGTTCCTCGCCAAGCACAACAATTTTTAGTTCAAACTTTTAATGATTACGATCAATCTTCATCTTCTAGTGATGTTAATGTGTCCCCTTCCCCCGTCACTTCTACAAGACCCAACGACCCCCGAGGAGCTCTAGCCCTATATATGAGATTGCTTGAAGATACTAAACGAAAACGGCAAAGGGCCAGTGCTAGTTGGTCAATGGAATTAGATAGTTATTTAGGAGTTTTTGAATCGAGTTCGGTTCCAAACAACCCTGATGATGTTACTAACGATCTTGTGCAGTTTTGGTCGAAAGTGGCCAGTATTTTTCCCACTCTCTAGGATTGCCAAGGAGGTCCTTGTCGTTCCTTTTTCGACAGTTTCTGTTGAACATGCCTTCAGCACGGGAGGCTACATGTTAGATGAGCGTTGGTCTATCTTAACATCCAAAAATCTTGAAAATCAAATGTTGATGAACGATTGGGTGAAAGCCGAAAAACGAGAACAAGAAATGCAATTGGATGAAGGCGAAGAGAGGGAATATTACGATACCACTTCGGGAAGCAACGACAACGACGAATAGGTAAGTAGGTAAGTGAGGCAAGTAAAAGAACTACGTGGACTTTGATTCCTTTTCGAGGATACGTAAGCAATTTAATTCTAATATTAAAAGTTAAAATTTAATTTTAATTTTTAATATTAGAATTAAATTCAAGTCCTTTTTTTTAACTTATTTTTTTCAAACAAAAAAAATTCGAACTACGTGGACTTTGATTCCTTTACGAGGATACGTAGGCAAGTTAATTCTAATATTAAAAGTTAAAATTATAATTTTTGATATTAGAATTAAAATCAAGTCCTTATTTTTTCTAAACTTATTTTTTCCGAAAAAAAAAAAGATCGACTGCTACGCAGTCGATCGACATAATTTTAGTCGATCGACTAAATGATCGACTGCCTTCCCAAAACCAAAACTCACTGTCCTTCACTCGATCCCGCAGTCGATCGACTGCTTTAAAAAAATGACGGTTAACCGCCGGTTCAGTTAACTGGTTTAACCGTAACCTTAACCGGTTCTCAGCCGATTAGGTTACGGTTAACCAAAAACCGGTTAAATTAACCGCCGGTTAATTAACCGGCCTATTATAACCGTTACTTCATGTGATATTGATCATGTGTTTTAGTTCTTTTCTTTATGTTATGCTACACATCAAACTGAATATTTATAATAATTTTTCAACAATCTTTAAATTTATTTTTCTGTGATTTGTAAATAAGCTCAACATTTCTATATTATATATAATTTGATAAATAATATTGTAATATTAATCCACATGGATATTTTGATGAATTCTATAAATAATAAATATGTTGGTACTCTTATTCACTTGTATATTTTTATTTTCCAGTTCACATCTTATCCCTACCACGTAAAGTTTCTTAAAAAAATAAAAGAAATTCAAATTATATGTCATATAGTAAAAAAATAAAAGTGTACGAAGTTTATATTTTACATAATTAATTAATTTTATCCTTTTTTTTTCCATAAAATAGTAATTTTTGATATAATTTGTATTTTGGTTGTTTGTATGTTAAATCTTTTATTATTTTAATCATACTTACATTATATATTATAAATATATAAAAAAAATTCTTAATATACATATCCCGCATCACATGAGAGAATTACTAGTAACACAAAGATAATAAAAAGAATTATTACATGATTGCACAATTGTTGTTATTTAATTATTACGTAATTAAAACAATAGGAATTTCATACTTGATTTAAAAGAAAAAAATCTTAATTGATGCTAGCAAAAATTTTGGGGGGAAAACGCCATATGAATTTTTGGAGGTCGGTTGCCAGAAAGTCCTGGTGGAGGCAAACGGATAGGTGTTAGAGGCCAGCGGGGGTAGGGGTGAGTTAAAAAGGTATAAAGAGTTGTACCAAAAAATATAACTGTCAAACTTTTTTCCCGATGGTTGTGATCGGATAAGTGTCGGTGGGGTTGGGGGTCGGTTGAGAATGTAAAAAGGTTTGTCATTGGGGTTAAGATATTATAAGAATTAGTTGTCGGATTTTTATATAAATCTATTGGGGTATTGGTGCAATTAAAATAAATGGTAGACTCATATTTATTTATTTATTTATTTTATATTTTAATATTTTAATCTTGAATTTAAATAATTAGAATACTTTAATTTAAAATAATTATAGTTATGGCATATTAGAGTATTACGTAATATCATAATTTATTTTTAAATAATAAATATTTAAAAATGGACATATGTCACATTTTATAGCCTAACTATGGCCAGGTCCGTACAAGAGGTGTTTGACTGTAGAATTGCCCTTGTTTGTTATGAGAAATAAGGCCCCACACCCAAATTTGATCAAACTCCCGTGTCTTGATTCAAGGCTCGTTAAATTGATAGTTGAGTACTTGTGGTACACTAGGATGTAACCAATAATTTGCCACCACCGGCCATTTTAAAACATGCACTCGATACACATGTTTATTAGTTTGAACATAGAGGTTTATCAATATAACCATAAAAACTTATCAAATTGAACTCGAAAACTTATTACATGTTATCAATTTAAACATAAAAAGTGTATCAATTCTAATACAAAGGTTTAAACATAAATATTTAGAGTAGTGATATATAGATCAAATTGATGTTTAAACCTCTAAAGATTTGTGTTCAAAACTCTATATTAGAACTGATACACTTTTTGTTTTCAAAACGATAATCTGTAACAAATTCAAGTTCATATTGATGAGTTTTTTATGGTTATATTAATAAACCTCTCTGTTCAAACTAATGAACATGTATGTCGAGTGTAAGTTATGAAATTGGTTGGTGGAGGCAAATTATTGGTTACATCCTAGTGTACCATATGCAAGATACTCGATTATCAATTTAACTAATGAATGTCTTATTAAAATATAATAAGTTTCTTGTAACAAATAAGGGTAATTCTACGTCAGACACCTCTTTTATGAACCTGACCATAAGTAGGCATAGAATGTGACATATGTCCATTTTTAAATATCTATTTTTTTAAAATAAATTATAATATTATATAATAGTCTAATATGTCATTACTATTATAATTTTAAATTAAAAGTATTCTAATTATTAAAATTTAAAATTAAAATATTAAATAAATAATTAAATATGAGTCTATCATTATAATGCCCCAAATAAAATACAACCTTAATAATAATAATAATAATAATAATAATAATAATAATAATAATAAATAAATAAATAAAACAAACTCTCACCTTAAATTCATTTTCATATACATTAAAACACAAAGACAAGAAGTCGGTAAAAGGAAGCTCTAAACGGGTTAGTCTTTACCTTGAAGTCTGAAGTCAACATCATTCACATTAGCATCAATAACTGAAGAGTTTGTTTTTAACAAAAGAGAGTGTGAGCTAAAAGATCTTAGTAAGGGAAAAAAAATTAAAATGAAAATTTTCTTTTAAAATATAATATTAATAATCGTGTATGCAACAATAATCTAGTCAATCACACAAGGAATAAACACATATGACTCAATCAGATTATAACTTTAGTATTTTAATCGAAATTAAAATATTTTAGATATAAATAAATGATAGATTTTTCAAGAAATTACACAAATAGTGCATTTAGAATGGATGGTAATACTAACTTAATTTAAACACAATCAACAAAAACAATTAACATTAGAACAGATAAGGAAATACTTCTCGTTCTAAAACAGTCAATCTGATTGGTAAGTGTTCGGGTACGGAACTCTAGAGGTGGCTCCCACGCGTAGCCTTTAACTCCCGAAGGACTCTAGAGGTGGCTCCCGCGCATAGCACTTAACTCTCGAAGGACTCTAGAGGTGGCTCCCATACGTAGCACTTAGCTTTCAGAATATACCCATTCCACTACCCAAATTCTGCCGTCGTCTCTTACCCGAATAGGAAAAACGGGATGACACAACAAGTAGTCAAGAAAGAACCAAAGGAAACCTGATAGATTGATTGCCCAAACTACTCGCACCTGAAAAATAGTAATAGTCGACTCGATAACAGACAACCGATAATAATGGTTCATAATAAAATGGTCGATAGTACCAAACGATATCCCACATATCCAATGGTATCAAATGATGGAAAATAATGGTAACAATTTGTCACGAATCGTAGAACTTCCAAAAGAGAATCACAAGAAAATCAAATAATATCCAACAAGATCAATGTGATCAATGATAGGAAACGATAACTAGCAATACCAGTCAATAGAGATAACAATAATATTTGATGTAAAATCATGTAATAGAATTTCTGATCAAGCGCAAGTACAATTCACGCAGATCAATGCACACTTGAATATTTTTCCCAAAAATGATAGGAAGCGATAATATTTGATCAATGTGATCGATGATAGGAAACGATAACTAGAAATACTAGTCAATAGAGTCAACAATAATATTTGATATAAAATCATGTAATAAAATTTATGGTCGAGCACAAGTACAATTCACGCATATCAATGCACACTTATTTTCCCCCAAAATGTTATTTTTCCAAAAGGATCATACAAACAGGTAAAAATGTTCAAGTAAACAAGTGCATCATGATTTGAAAAATCTCAGATTTTACAGTTATAAATATTTTACTCACCTTCATTGAAGTTCTTTCGAGAATTAAGCATATTGCTAATGCGGCTTTACGAGGTTCCCATTCTAGTACATGAAATATCGACACTTCCAAATAAAAGACCATGTTGTCTCCTAAAATATAATATAATTATAAAAAGAACAAATATAGTGTATAAAATAGAGTGATATTTAAGATTATAAGACACTTAAAAGTGAAATTGATATTCTTGAACACGGAACATGATGATAAGGACGTTCGGATCTTGATACTTAAAATTAGAAATAAAAAGGAAAGGTGTGATTTCAAATATGTCTTACCTAAAAGAATGTCATAACGAAGCTATGGTTTGAGTTTGAAGTCATCCGTAGGTCGTTTTACCCATTTCGGCTTGAAAATAAGAAAACGGTACGTTTTTGGAAAAAATAATAATGTAATTGGGCCAAATTAAATTTTAAGAACTTTTAAAAGTTCATGGGGTCAATCTGATGTTTTGAGTAATTTGATTTGGGATCAGTACAAAATAAATCAAAAGTTAATTTAGGGTGACTAAATTGAAACCTAGAGGGGTCAACTGGAAGGTTTCAAAATCTTCAAGTGGATTCAAAACTCTACATAATTCTCAAAAGCACACCCCTTAACTTCTAACTCAATTGTATATTCAAGTTTTACTCGTTAAAATGAACAATTTGATATAAAATATATTAATTCTGGACATGTGGTTCGCCCGAAAATTGGCCGTCAAAGTTCGACTACGCCGTCGTACGGGTCAAATAAAATCAATAGCGAATAGAAACTTTGATAGCATCTTGCTATTGATCTAAAACTCCGATCATCAATCAGGAGGTGTCATTAGAAATCTTATGAAACTGGCTGCCTACGATATAAATTTTGTAATGATCGGACTATTGGATTTCCATCACGAGTCCAACAAAATCTTGCAGCCAAAGGTAACGTTAGGAAGTGAAAAAAATGGAAGAAAATTCATTTCTCTGAGTTTTGTGCCCTTATCTGATCGAGGGTGGCAGAGAAAATAAAATGAGGAAAATGAAGTCAAATAAAAAAAATGATCCTTGCCCATCATTCAAGTGATTAGTCACCCAAAATTCTTGTGTACAAATCAAACATGTGTTCTATTGAATTAAATCTCATCTAACTCAAGTTTGTGGGCTTAAGTGTTTGGGCAAAATAAGTGGCCTCAATTGGTTAAGCCAATTATTTGATGATGACTAATGGTTTTGATACGGCACTAAAATTCTATAAGTAATATATGTGGATATTTATGAAAAGTGACCTTATCTCTTGGAAGTAGCATTTCTTAGTAGCGACCTGGCGTATGAGGATGAGTTCTCAGATGGTTTAGATAATTTAGATTCAAGAATCTCTTCTGGAACGCTGAAACTTTCTTCTCGTTTAATTAGTGTCTTTAACTCCTTTCCTTTTAATTTAGTTTAATTAGTTCTTATGCTTTCGATTCATGCTTGATAGTTTAATAATTGATCTTCAAACAACACCCCCCCCCCCCCCCCCCCCCCCCCCCCCATGTATGATTATGATGATTTGTATGGATCTTGAGTATGATTATGATTGTGTTGGGTTTATGATGATGAGATTTATGAGAATTATTTGCTAGACCTAATGGGTCTAGAGTCTAGAATCGTCGTAAACCATCAATTGGGTTTATCTCAATAGATCGTGGAAACGATTCGAAGCTCTAGAACCCTAGTTTTCTAAATCTTTTCAAAACCCTTGAATTTTATTATTCTTCGTTTAGATCAATTTATTTCTTTTATGTGTTGAGATTAGGATTTTATTTTTATTTCTTATTCGTGAAAATCAAACACAAAAGGAACTTACGAATCTAGTTTTCCTTGAGAGACGACTTGAGTCAACTTATCAACCTACACGCGATCCCGTTCTCTTGCGAGCGAGCTTTTAAAATTTTGACAAATATTTATAAGTAGGTACACAAAAGTTCGAATCAAAGATTTGGTGCCGTTACCGGGGAAGGCTAAAGGTTGTAATTTTTGTGTTTGCTCCTCGTGACCTTTATATGTGTTTTAATTTATTTCGTTTATCTTTAGTATTTTATTTGTGATTTTTCTTTTTGTTATTTTCCGTTGGTACGTTTAATTTTGTGCATTGAGTGTTGTGTATGCAAGGTACATCTCTCGACACCTAGGTTTAACGACCCCCCAAACAATTAAAAATTAAAAAAAAAAGAGAATGTATGAATACGGTATAACGTCCGATTGGCGTGGCTTTCGATCGGCCATTCCATTAAGCACCGCAATGCGAAATTACTATCCTGACGAGTACGACCAAAAGTACCTCCCGGTTTTTCATGGGTTTCGAAGAGAGGATCCTCTAAAATTCATCCAAAAGTACGAAGACATCACCCAGAATTTCTCTCTTCTCGGGCTTACTAGAGATCAAGTAAGGATGCGACTTTTGCCTTTCACACTAAAGGATCGGGCAGAGAAATGGTTAAATTATGCAGAGCCCGACTATTTGCGAACGTGGGATGAAGTATACGATAAATTTATGTGGAAGTTCTACGCACCTAAAGTAGAAATGAAGACGAGTTTCAAAATCATTGTTTGTAATTGTACCACTAACCCCAAAAGAAAAATTATTAATATATTATTATACATATAGTGATATATAATATATGTATTTTCATTAAATTATTTTAAGAAGCCATGTAGAGTGAAAGTTCGATATGGTAAATTTTATTTTCTCCCCACGTCTTTGCTTATATATATGTGGGTGGGGGGAGGGTGAGTTTGAATTCAAGTGAGAAGGCCCTCTAGAAATGAAGTGAGAATGAACACCAACCACTAGATTTGAGAATGATGATACTTATTTGCTTATGTATATTAGATTTATTGATAATGATGTCATAAGTTTTTTATTAATTATTATTTTATAATTGAATATAAGAATATAAAAATATTATTATTTATAAGAAATATTATTAAAAAAGTAGTTTTTTAGATAATATTTTTTTTACTGTAATGTAAATTTGATGATTTATATTGTGCATCTTCTAGCATTATGGTGCATTATCTTAAGTACTATTGTGCATAAATATAAAATTGGGCATGATATCATCAACAAACTGAAAATGCATTATATTGACGCTGAAAATGCACAATAGTATTAGTCAAGATGCACATTAGTTATTAATGATTACTGTAACATGAGCTCATAACATGCACTAGTGATAGTGATAATGCACATTAGTCAATATTTTTATTTTTTGAAAAGTTTGATATCACGATTGTGTAATTATACTACGATTGATTATGATATCAACTATTTAATTATTACAACTTTAGTTCCATGAGATATACACTATAGTACTACTGAAAATGCACAACAGTGTTACTGAATATGTGCAATACTATACAAGAAATTGCACAATATAGTTTTTTTAGTACATCGTAATCCTCGTTGAAAACACAAAAAATAAAATTTGAAAAACAAAAATTGAGAAATTATATATTTTTCAGACCCTTATTTTTAAGGTAAAATCAACTATATATTTGTATAGAAAAACCTAAATTTTTGTTGTACCTCAAACCCTGATGGTATTTTCTGTTATTATACTAACCCTTCTAAGAAAATATTCTCGAGGTTTAGGTCTAACCTAATGGTCATATTTAGTTTTAGACTTCGAATACCTGGATTAGAATTGCAAATATCAATTCCCATTTATTCTAGTATTCAAATTCTCAATACTCAACCAATAATTTCTTACATCTAATCTCACACTCAAATTTTATATTTTTTTTTATCATCATTACATTTAAATAATTATATATTATTAAATACAATATAGAAATACATCATTCACACTTTTAAAATATGATTTGACATCAAATACAGTATAAAAATATATTTTCATCACTTTCTAAACCTGATTGATATCTACAACAAAAAGTAAAGGATTGTGAATCATAAAAAGAATTCTTATTATTCATAGAATTTTGAATATTCAAAATTCTGAATAACAGGATTCACAATCCCAACGAATCCTAATTCAAACAAGCCCTAGCTATCTTTTAAAATTACAAAAACCAAATGATATTTTATCTCTGTTTTATAAATTTCATTTATCAATAGAGACTTATGTTAGAAAATATGGTTTGAATAGATGAACATAGTTAACTATGTAACTATATATATATACTAGTTTAACACCCGTGTATTACACGGGATTTATAAAAAACTAAATATAAAAAATATTTGTGAAAATTACAAAGTTCTAAATTTATAATAAAAAAATTGAAAGGATGTGTTCTCTACCCTTGCCCTGTTCAATTTATTAAATTATAATTATTAATTTATATTATATCTTAATATTTAGACTAAGTTCGTTAATAATTATATTTACATACTTATAAAAATTCAAAAGATGTCACATTTTCAACCCATCTCTAATCTATATTAATTAATTATTATTAATTCATTTTATATTTTTATGTTTAGTTTAATTTTTTTAATAATTATAGTTACATACTTTAAGAAGTTCAAAGGGTGTCATACTATTAAACCTTCTTGCATTGTGTCATTGTCTAATAAATATTAATTAATTATTTTTATATAATTTTATTTTTTTTATATTTAGATTTAACTCATTACTAATATTTAATTACATACTCCAATTATTGCAAATATATGATAATTTTCCTATACATAATATTTAAATTTCAAAAATGAATTATTTCAAATTTTATTATAAATATAACTTATTTAATTATTTACATAAATAAGTTTTTTTTGTAATTAAAATTATTTCATATGTGATTTGACTTTTAATTAAAATACTTAATTTATATTTATTTTTATACTAATTATATATGACTTATTTATATTTATTTATTAGGTTTATAGAAGAAATTGTTGATTAAAAAATAATAAAATAAACCTATTAAGTTAGGCTAAATATAATAAAGAAATATTAAGTTAGGCAAGATACAATAAAAGAAAATTATTTTATTAGATATATATTAGGCTCGAATGACACATAATCAACCGAATCACCAAATTTCTTTATTATCCAAGCGATTCATACGAAGCAAACACATAGACTAGGAGGATTTTGCATTAATATATACTTGTTTAACACCCGTGTATTATACGGACTTATCAAAAGATAAATATAAAAAATATTTGTGATAATTACTGAATTTTAAATCTAAAATAAAAAATTAAAATAATCATGTCTAATCTATTTATTAAATATTATAAATATTAATAACTTTGTATTTGATGTTTAATTTAAATTCATTAATAATCTTAGTTACATACTTACAAAATTATAAAAGGCGTCATATTTTACACTCGTGTCTAATATATATTTTATTAATTATTATTATTAAACTATTTATATATTAATGTTTAGAATAAATTCGTTAATAATATTAGTTACATACTTTGAGATATTCAAAAGATATCATACTCTCAAACCGTGTCACATTGTACTGGTATCTAATCAATTTTTATTAATTATTAGTATATAATTTAATATTATTATCTTTAGATTGAATACATTACTAATATTTAGTTACATACTTAGATTATTGTAAATAACTCATATTTAACTATATAGAATATTTGAAACTCCAAAAATAAAATTATTTTAAATTCTATTATCAATAAAACTTATTTAATTATATTCATAATAAAGTTTTTTTTGTAATTAAAACTATTTCATATGTAGTTTGTCTTTTAATTAAAACTAGTATTATACCCGTGCGTTGCACAATAATTTTTTATTTTATTTTATCTAAAATAAAAATAATTTTTTTAAATGTATTAAAATATTTAAATAAGTAATTGTATATATATACTTAAGTTATATATATGTGTGTGTGTGTGTATTTCGGTAAGAACTATCACTGGTTCTCACACCAGAAATGGTTTTACCATAACCGCTCCCTATATATAAATCATATATATATTATTTAAAGATCGAATAGTATTCAAAATGATATAACCTGATCCATAAAAGGATTGTTATTTGACGAAATGCACTTTACAAATTATGAAAAAATTTCTTATACACAACATTTGTATTTTTGTTACTATATTTATTCTCATCATCGTCGATCAACATTTCTAAGCCCTTGCGATTGGTCACCCTTGATATAGCAACGTATAAATGATCATGACTGAAAACTGACTTCTTTAGGAAAAGTCCAGCGTGAGAGAGAGATTGTTCTTGAATTTTGTTGATCATCATAGCATGTGACACAATCAGAAGAAATTGTCATCGTTGGAACTTGAAAGGCAACCTCGGGTTGGATAGTGTGACAGTCATTTTAGGGATTAACAACAATTCACCTACATTCCTTCCTTGAGAAATATTAACATATACAATATGATCGTCAAGTTAACAACCAACATTACACAACACAAGGGAATGATCGATATTTCTCAACAACATGAGTGGAATCCTAATTTTTAGTTTTAGCTCATAGTTCGGCAATCCATAACATTTAATGATATTCAGAAACTCTGGTGAGTGGACGTCCTACAATATGTCAATGTTTGAATCGAATTTGCATGCATTATCAGAGCTAAGATATACTTTACATTCTCCATCATTTTATGACATTTATTAATCAAATCGATGACATCAAGTGTTGGGGAAAGAATAGCACGACTCTCCAAATAAGCGAAGCATCCAGTAGTTTTTCCAAATTGTGGATATGTGCTCACCACAATTGATGGAAAATAGTCACCATCATCATTCAATAATGGATAACCTGGATTTCAATTTGAACGATACTATCATTTGGTCCTCCAACTATTACATCTCCTATACTATTTATCGAGTTGACAAATTTCTTTAACTTGACACAATTGGGATCCAAATTGTGATTTTGCAGCACCACATTCTTGGTCTACTTCAAAACCATGTACTGAGTCCATTAATGCAAAGATTTGATCACTGTGTGAACTATGTCTGGGCTAATGCCTTTTAGAACAACCGGTAAAATTTGATGAAAAATCTCCACCAAGAATTATTATTTTGTTAACAAATGGAAGCTGCGTATTAGAATTATTTTGCGATCTCATCACGTCTTTCAATATTTTGTCCAAAGTTTCAAAATAATGGCTATGCATCATTGGAGTTTCGTCCAAAATAATGAGATGCGCATCCACCATTAATTGCAAGTGGAGTACCATTAATGATCAAAATCTTGGTGGATATTAAAAGTAGCATTAAATCTACAATGCTCAATTCTTCCTTTCGACAGTAGAAAGAGAAGTTATATTGTTAGATATTACATTAAGAACAATTCTACTATTAGATTTAACAGTTGTAGAAAGCATCCTTTGTATCTATAGATGAGAAATACACCATTCTTTTTTAAATGTACTGCATCCATGATTTTATCAATTCTAGCGGAATATAGTAAATTCGTATTAATGAAAACAAATCTAGTTACTTGGGTGTCTATTCTTTTGTTCGAGTACTAAAAAAAGTTTTAGGAAACTCAACATAAGGCAAACTCCGTACTTCCTGATTTTTCTTATTTGCCTCGAAGCAACCTAAAACATGATGTGGTGTTTTTGACTTGCGTTTCATTACGTTTAACTAATCATTATTATTAGACAATACATTATGATCTTTTGGAAGATGAAAACTCAAACACATAATAGGTGGATTTTTATACTGAATTTTATAAACGAATATTCTCCACGCCGCTTAGCATGGAGAAATGTAATGACAATCATAATACATGTTGATCTCATCAATCTTTTTATCCTCTGCATCCCCATATTTGTTCTGATAGAATATTATAGTGAACCTATAGTTACATTTATTGACATATTTGAACAAATTCTTGATAGATCTAAATTGGTTACACCATTTAACATTTAAATGAGCTACGTAATTCAGTAATAGATAAAAATTATGTGAGACGGCCCTCTGGAGAACCGCTAGTAAATGTCGAGGGCAAGACAACATGAGTACCAACACTTGAGCCATTTATTTCACCTCATAACACTGCATCCACAATCCCACTGTACATCTCACTTCATAATTTTTTGATGAGTCCTGACGTGCCACAATTTTGAAGATTAAATAATCGTATATGCATCAATTATAAATTGTTGTATGAGTCGTAGACTATATAGAATAGTGAGTACCTCCGTGTCTCTTTCATGCATTCGATGAGAAAAGAACGCCATCTGGCTCACATATTGTTTACCCTTGCCTTTAGGTTTTCGAGGTTCAGAAAAATATATGTTTTCCCTATATACGTATGTCTTCACCGCATGGAAATAGTAATGGATAGTGTAGAGAAACGTATGAAGGATACAACTCGTTGATACATTTAAAATTACCAGATCTCTTTTCTACTGAAATTCTCTTGCTACCACTTTGTGGATCAATATCACCAAAAACTAATAGACAATTAGTTGACCTTTTTACGAATCTATTATAGTTGATGCCACAGTGTTCATTTCACTCGATGCTGGTTTCGCACTTGTATTATTTTGAATGATTATGAGATAGTAACAAAATACATTATTTTAAGAAATCAATTCAAATAAAAATATTGAATCGTAATAATATTTGATAAATAACATGTTGATAACCAATAAAATAAATACTACATTGTATTGCATTGTGCAATTTTGCATATTTTAATTAAAAAAAGTGGTAAAATTATTTTTGAGAAAAAGTGACAAATTTGGTATTGTTGGACTCATAATAAAAACCAAATAACACACACACACACACACACACACACACACACACACATATATATATATATATATATATATTCAAATGATCTTAATAAATTTTTTTAATATTAATTAGGGTATACATCCTAATTATGTTAAGAAAACTCCTACATAATTAAAAAAAAAACTAAATCATCAATAATATTAAACGTTATTTATGGATCAATTTAAATAAAAAAAATGAATTGTAATAATATCTGATAGATAACACGTTGATAGCCAATAAAATAAATAATGAATTATAATGCCATTTTTATATAATTTAATTTTAAAAATTAGGATAGATACCTAATTAATATTACAAATAATAGATCATTTAAACACACACACACACACACACACACACACACACACACACACACACACCACACACACACACACACACACACACACACACATATATATATATATATATATATATATATATATAATCACTTTTATGTTATTTTTGTTTTTATTGTGATATTTTTGTTATTCTATTTTATGTTTTTTTTTTTTATTTATTGTGAGTACAATAATATCAAATTTGTCACTTTTTTCATAAGTAATTTGACCACT
>BMAC01001277.1:134993-145085 GCA_014905375.1 Phtheirospermum japonicum | reverse complement strand
GGACACGTATCAATACGTACCCATAAAGTGTCAGTGTTTTAAAGAAAATTTTGACCGTCTCAACTCCTGGATTTAGTGAATAAAACGTAATAAGAATTTTAATTCATCCTAATATGAAACCACAAATTGTGAGAGATAGTACAAATGTTTATAGGTTTCAGGAAAAAAATGAAATATCTTTTTATTGTATAAATAATTTACTTGTTTCATGTATTTTTTAAACTTATCACATTTGAAATTTAAATATTTATGAAATTTTAGTTTTTGTAGTTAATACAACTATCAATATATATATATATATATATATATATATATATATATATATATACCGTACCCGTGTCCTTAAAATTTTAACCCATGACGTATTTGCGTCCCCGTATCGTATGCAGAAGTATCGTATCCGGTAAGTATCCGGTGCGGGTACGGCATCCTCGTAGAAGTATCCGTAGTTCATAGATTGTGGTCTGCTACAATTTCATGTAAAGATAATTTTTTTACTTCGCACAATGAGCAAATGATAGTATAAGTATTAATAAAATATAAATATTACAATGATGTTGAAGCGATTAGTATGTAAAATATAAATGCATACCTAACAGAATAAATTCAATTTTGAACTTTAATCGAAATTGAGTATGACATAAATGCTTTGACAATTATTGTGTTTAGCAACATTTGCTTTCAGAGACGGCCTTCCCCTTTTTTGTTTTGGGATTAGTTGATCTTTTTCCAAATATATTGCAGTTGATGTCATAGTGTTAATTTAACTTAGTGTTTGATTTGCACTTGTAATAGTTACGCGGTTTCTAAGATAATAACAAAATACATTATTTTATGAAATCAATTCAAATAAAAAAAGTGTTGAATCGTAATAATATTTAATAAACAACGTGTTGATAGACAATAAAAATAATATCAAATTATATTGTATTGTGCGTTTTTGTATAATTTAATTAAATAAAGTGATCAAATTACTTTTGAGAAAAAGTGACAAATTTGATATTGTTGGACTCGAAATAAAAAAAAAACGAAAAAACATAAAAAATAAAACTCAAAATAAAAATCAAAACATATAAAAGATTATATATATGTGAGTGCATATATATAATATTAATTCTTCTTATTTTTCATGTTAATTAGAGTATATATTCTAATTATGTTAAGAAGATTCCTACATAATAAAAGAGGAAACTAATCCTATGTGGCTTTTTAGTTGAATAAGGTATCTATCATAATTATGTTAAGAAAATTCCTACATAACTAAAAAAAAATTAGTTGATCTTTTTTCAAATATATTGTAGTTGATGTCATAGTGTTCATTTCACTTAGTGTTTGGTTTGCACTAGTAATATTTACGCAGTTTCTGAGATAATAATTACAAAATACATTATTTTATGAGATCAATTCAAATAAAAAAAGTGTTGAATCGTATGTACGTTGCTATATCAAGTAGGGGTGGAAAAATGAGGCACGACATGACTGACCGACATGAACACAACACAAAATAATAGGCGATGGGTTGAGGCTTATTGAATTCGTGCCTTATCGGGCTGACACGATAAGAAACGTTAAGTAATGAGTTGATAACGCGCTAACCCGATAAACACGATAAGACCCGATAATATTTTAGTTTCCCCCTTTTATATTCATTTACTCATTGTTAGTATACGTGATCTTTAATTTATCATTAGTATATTTGTCATATTATAATCTTAAATGTATTTGACAATTTGTATTGATAATTTTATAGATATGTATTATATCTATTAAGAGAATCATGTATTTTATTAATTAACAGGCCTAAAGTGCTTAACAGGTAAAATTAAATAAATTCAGTATTTTTGTTTATCGTGCCTATCGTACCGTGTCGTACTTTTCGTATTTTTAGCGTTGTAGTGATTCGGGTTTAGATTATATGCCCGATAAGCTTATTGTGTAGTGTTCGTGCCTATGATTATCGTGTCGTGCCTTATTGTGCCGGCCCGATAAGAACCCGACACGAATGATTTGTCAGCCTTGATATCAAGGGTGACCAATTGTAAGGGTTTAAAAATATTGATCAACGATGATGAAAATAAACATTGTAACAAAACTACAAAAGTTGTGTATAAGAAATTTTTTCATAATTTATAAACTACATTTCGTCTAATAACAATTCTTTTATGAAGCATGTTATATTATTTTCAATACTGTTCGATCTTTAAATAATATTTAGATGATTTATATATATGGAGCAGTTTAGTAAAAACCATCTCTTATTTGAGAACCAGTGATGGTTCTCACCAAAATACACACACACATATAACTTAAGTATACATATATACAATTACTTATTTAAATACTTTAATACATTTAAAATAATTATTTTTATTTTACATAAAATAAAATGAAAGATTATCGTGTAATGCACGGGCACAATACTAGTAATATTTAATAAACAACATGTTGATAGCCAATAAAAATAATATCAAATTATATTGTATTTTGCGTTTTTGTATAATATAATTAAATAAGGTGATCAAATAATTTTTTTAGGAAAAGTGACAAAACATATAAAAGATTATATATATGTGTGTGCATATATATAATATTAATTCTTCTTATTTTTCATGTTAATTAGAGTATATATTCTAATTATGTTAAGAAGATTCCTACATAATAAAAGATAAAACTAATCCTAGGTGGCTTTTTAGTTGAATAAGGTATCTATCATAATTATGTTAAGAAAGTTCCTACATAACTAAAAAAAATTAGTTGATCTTTTTCCAAATATATTGTAGTTGATGTTATAGTGTTCATTTCACTTAGTGTTTGGTTTGCACTAGTAATATTTACGCGGTTTCTGAGATAATAATTACAAAATACATTATTTTATGAGATCAATTCAAATAAAAAAAGTGTTGAATCGTATGTATGTTGCTATATCAAGTAGGGGTGGAAAAATGAGGCACGACATGACTGACCGACATTAACACAACACAAAATAATAGGCTATGGGTTGAGACTTATTGGATTCGTGCCTTATCGGGCTGACACGATAAGACACGTTAAGTAATGATTTGATAACGCGCTAACCCGATAAATACGATAAGACCCGATAATATTTTAGTTTCCCCCTTTTATATTCATTTACGCATTGTTAGTATACGTGATCTTTAATTTATCATTAGTACATTTGTCATATTATAATCTTAAATGTATTTGACAATTTGTATTGATAATTTTATATATATGTATTATATCAATTAAGAGAATCATGTATTTTATTAATTAACGGGCCTAATGTGCTTAACGGGTAAGATTAAATAAATTCAGTATTTTTGTTTATTGTGCCTATCGTACCGTGTCGTACTTTTCGTATTTTTAGCGTGTCGAGATTCTGGTTTAGATTATATGCCGGATAAGCTTATTGTGTAGTGTTCGTGCCTATGATTATCGTGTCGTGCCTTATTTTGCCGGCCTGATAAGAACCCGACACGAGTGATTTGTCATCCTTAATATCAAGGGTGACCAATTGTAAGGTTTTAAAAACATTGATCGACGATGATGAGAATAAACATTGTAACAAAACTACAAAAGTTGTGTATAAGAAACTTTTTCATAATTTATAAACTACATTTCGTCTAATAACAATTCTTTTATGAACCAGGTTATATTATTTTCAATACTGTTCGATCTTTAAATAATATTAGATGATTTATATATATGGATCAGTTATGGTAAAAACCATCTCTGATTTGAGAACCAGTGATGGTTCTCACCAAAACACACACACACTTATAACTTAAGTATACATATATAAATTACTTATTTAAATACTTTAATACATTTAAAATAATTAATTTTATTTTACATAAAATAAAATGAAAAATTATCGTGCAAAGTACGGGCACAATACTAGTAATATTTAATAAACATGTTGATAGCCAATAAAAATAATATCAAATTATATTGTATTTTGCGTTTTTGTATAATATGATTAAATAAGGTGATCAAATAATTTTTTTAGAAAAAGTGACAAATTTGATATTGTTGGACTCGAAATAAAAAAATAACGGAAAAACATAAAAAAGAAAACTAAAAAAAAAATATCAAAACATATAAGAGAATATAGATATATGTGCATATATATAATATTAATTCTTATTATTTTTCATGTTAATTAGAGTATATATTCTAATTATGTTAAGAAGATAGATAGATATAGATATAGATAACTAATTTAGATCTTATCTAATAATTATAGGGATAATTTCATTTTTGGTACACTATGTTAACCACATTCAGAAAAGGTACGTTGTTGGCCATTATCAAACAACGTCTATTAAGTTGGTCAATTCATCAAAAAATGTAATTAAAAAAAAAAGCCCGATCGGTCTTTTTTGCTGACGTGGCGTGATTCAATACTTTCTTATCATTTTTCTTTAATTTTAAATATTAAATTGAAAAAANAAAAAAAAAAGGGAAAATTTTCATTTTTGGTACACTATGTTGGCCACATTCCAGAAAAAGGTACGTTAAATTGGTCATCATCAAATCATATCTACTAAGTTAACCAATTCATCAAAAAAGGTCCAAAAAAGTTTTGATCGAATTTTTTTTCTAAAGTGATACAATTATATATTTTCTTATCTATTTTCTATAATTATACAAAATAAATTAAAGACAACAATGTGTTTTACTCTCCCTTTTTTATGTTTTTCTTTTCTCTTTCTATTAATCTAATTAATAAAATTATAATCAATAAGAATTAATATAAACCATTTATAAATATAAAAATATAATACAAATATTAAAAAATATATAATAATTATAGAGACTTCAAAATTTAATTATAATAGATTTTCTCATATATATTTTATTATTTTTTTAAGATTCATTTTATATTCTTATATTTATCTGCGAGTTTATTAATTTTATATTAATTATAATTATAATAATATAAAATTTATATAAATTATTATATTAATTTTATAATTTTTGAAGATTTATATATTTATCACTGATTTTCTTATTTCCTATTAATTTAAGATTTTATTTATTAAATTAAAAGAAAAGAAAATGAAGGCAAAACAGGTTTTTGATTACAACTTAATATTTAAATAAAAGAGAATTAATAAAATAATATATAATTATGCCACGTGAGGAAAAAAATCCGATCAAAATTTTTTTGGACTTTTTTTTTTGATGTATTGATTAACTTAACAGATATGATTTGATGATGGCCAATTTAACGTACCTTTTCAGGAATGTGGCCAACATAGTGTTTCAAAAATGAAAATTTTCCCAATTTTTTTTTCAATTTAATATTTAAAATTAAAAAAAAAATGATAAGAAAGTATTGAATCACGTCACGTCAGCAAAAAAGTCCGATAGGGCTTTTTTTTGTACCTTTTTTGATGAATTAGTCAACTTAATAGACGTTGTTTGATGATGGCCAATATCGCGTACCTTTCTGGAATGTGGCCAATATAGTGTACCAAAAATGAAATTATCCCACTAATTATATGGCTTATTTATATTTTTGTATTAGGAGAATCAAAAGAGAGTACATAAGGAAGAATATGATAAAAGAATTAAATTAGGTAAGATACAATGAAAAGAAAAGTATTAAATTAGGTAAATATTAGACTCGGATGACACATAAGCAAACGAACCACTAGGACTTTTTATTTGCCAAATGAAACAGACACATATAAGTGAGGATTTTGCATTAATATATAGAGTTGATAATCACTTAATTAATTAATGCAATTGCAAAATTAAAATAATTTCACGGAGAAATACAAGTATTTACCGTAGATTGTATTTTTAAGGGTTTTTTCCTTTCTTTTTTTTTTCCGGGCTGAGTTAGTGATTAATTAAGGAAGATATTTTATAACTTCGAAATATAATTAGATATTTTATAATAGTTAGAGAATGACTAGGGTTTAACCTTTTATTTAATGACTTTCCTTTAGGAGTGAATAAAAAAATCATTGCCAATCCTTTTATTACACAACATGAAAACCTAGGATTAATAAAATTTCGCAATCTCCAATGATTGTGTTACCTAAATAAAATTAGAAGCTAAAGGTAATAATACTATGTTTTGTGAGCTGAATCCTAATTAAATTCCAACCATCGCAATTCACAAACTATATTTATGTATGCAGAATCCTACAATCTCAAACACAAAACTCAAAAGAGTTCTAAAAAACCTTAAACACACACTCACACACGCTCCTAATACATAGTACATTGGTTTTCCTATATATATCCACCATTGAAGCATTACAATCACAAATCTTGTGAATAATCTCAAGCGTCTTTCTTTTTCTCCACCTTCAGCAAATTATTTTCTCTTGAAACATGGATGCGGGTCGGATCTTGTCTAATCAGAACAACGAGATAAATGAATTGCCATTCGGGTACAAGTTCCATCCGACGCCGTTTGAGGTTTTGCAGTATTACTTGGTCCCCAAGTTGAAGGGTGAACCTCTACCTTCGGGGTACGTTAAAGATCTTGATGTCTACCAATTTGACCCTGACCAAATTCCTTTGAGTAAGTTCTTTTTCTTTCTAATTTGGTGTTTTTCATTCATTTATTACCCAATAGTCATTTTCTTCCAATTTTGCTTGATTTTATCAGTGATTCAGTTTTTCTTTTAAATAATTGAAATAATCAAGTGAGATTTATACCACATTGGAATCCAATGAGAATTTTCTTAACCCTGTACCTAGGGTTTTGAAAAGATTTTGTGTTTTTGGAATTTGCCTAGATATTGTTAACAAATAACAATCAACCATGTATATTTTATTTCTTGTATTTATATGCTTTAATTTCATGTTTTTGCATTGTTCTAAATCATAAATAGAGTTGTGTTGTTTGAAGTAATTAATAAGTGCATTGCTAAAGTTTTCATGATTTTTTTATTTTTTTGCTTAATTAGATGAATCCATGTATGCAAGAGATGACGAAGCGTATTTTTTCGTGCCCGTCACAAAAAAACACTTACAAGGAGAGGGTAATTTAACAAGAGCTACTCCTAGTGGATGTTGGCGAAGTTACAAAAAGAACATCCCTCTTTACACCCGGGATGGATCAGCTATCGGATACAAGAACAAACTAGAGTTTTACAATGGAAAGGATCCCATTAATGGAGTTAAGACGAATTGGAGAATGGTTGAGTATCGGACAAATTTCAGAGTCAACGGCAATGTATGTATATTCTTGATCACTCTTTGTTTCTTTGAATTGGAGGATATTTAATTAACATATCATTACTACGAAAGGAATTATATATTTGCGACAGCATATTTATACGTAGTCGCAAATGTCATAAAATGACGAAATGTCATTTTGTAGTAAAATACTGAAAACCCCTTTTGTTGTAGTGAATTTCAAAGGAAAAAAAGAGGAGGTTGAATTTTGAAGTAATAATTATATTATTTTATTTTTGCAGTCGGAGAGTTGTATGGTTTGTAAAGTCAACCTCAAGGTTAAGGTTGAGGAGATTCCCGATGAGGAAGATGGAGCGATGTCAGGAGACGAAAGCAGGGAGGCGGACAAATAATAGTGTGTCGTAAATCGAGAGATGAGTGACAAATTTTGTTCGGATTAATATTTTGATAGATGAGAGGCAAATCTTGTTCAGACACTATATTTTTATTGATGGTGTCTTTTGTCTCAGCTTCTTCTCTTTGATCTTCTTCACACCACAGTTCATGCCAGAATTTCAATAAAATTACGTTTGCAATTGCTTTTTACTTTTACTGTATTTGCAATGTCTCAAGATTGCGTTTCTAGTGACATTTATATATAAATGTGTGCACTTTACATCCTCTGCTCTCAAAGAAATAATGTGGCAGCAGTGGAGATAATTATTTTCGGTTATTCTCTTTGAGAAAACCCTTCATCTCCTCTCCAATATAGTAATTTTTGAGAAAATAAAAGAAAGGTGTGAATCAATTATTCTATCTTTTGTGTTTGTTTTCAAAATTCCATAACTGTGAAAATATGGCTTTTACCCATCATATGCACAAAATGTTCATAGTTGGGCAAACAAAACATTAGCATCGAAAGTTTAGCAGGCAAAGTGAATCATGATATTTTGGCTGGTAATAAAGTAGGAAAACAAAATAATACTCCCTCACTTCTGTAATAAGCGACGTTTTAGAGATTCAATTTTATTACGAATTAAGTGTCGTTTTAGAATTATTTTATTTACCATTTTATTCCAATTTAATCCTCACTTATTTTAAGAAATATACAAATATTTATGGTAATAGAATAACTAAAGAGAAAATAATGAAGTAATTAAATGAGATTATATTTTTTTTTAATAAGTTGGGTCAAGTGGTTGGAAAGTAGAAGATAAATCTCAAATAGTTTGAGAGGTATAGGGTTCGAACCCTTGTCAACACCCTTATAAAGGGTTAGTGATACCACTTGAGCTACAAGCTCATGGTTAATTAAATGAGAATATTATTAATTGATTTAGGATATATTGATCAAATATTATGTTCCTTAATTTTGAATAAAAACTCTAAAACGACATTTATTAAAAAATAGAGGGACTACTTAGATTGACATATTGGAAAAGCCTTAACCATAAAGTTCCAAATAAATTTAAAAAAAAAAAAAAAAAAACATGTAAGTCCCATTTTTTAGTTTAGTATTCAACTTTTAGCATGTTCTCTTTTTACAACAGAAAAAGCTAGAAGCTCAATATTTTAAACAACCACACAAATGCATATATGCAAAATAAGGTGAACATAATAAACCAACTGAATTTTCAATCAGCCCACCGAAAATTCAAACCAAGTAAAAAAAAAAAAGGGACTCACATTCAGATTAGGAAAGCAAACATGAAAGAGCTCACATGAAATATTTGAAAAACGAAGAAGTCTCCTCAATTGGCTCATCGTCTGCAAATCAGATATTGGCGAACAAAAGTCATAATTAGCAGAGAAGTACAAAGTGAAGACTAAAAATAAAAAGAAATTATAAACGTATACAGAACAAAAATTCTTTAAGTTAGTTTTTTTTAATTGTATGTGTATTACATGCATATATACTTTTATATATATATATATATATATATAATACTATACAAAAATTAGAAATAATATCGCACATATATACTAAACAAAAAGATTTATATCCTACGTATTTGCCTTAGGAAGCTTCTGGCTGAACTTGTAATTTTTTGGTAGTTCGAATGCTTACTTAGCAAATTTTTGAGTTTTTGAAAACTTACTAAATATAAGATTTCTAATATTATAAATAATTCTAATATCCGCCTAATATTTCCTTTTATTATTTTTTGCCTAACTTTATATATAGATAGATAGATAGATATAGATATAGATATATATTCATAATTTAATATTTTTATTTGATTATATTATCTAATTCAATATTTTCTTTTATTCTCTAATATAAATATACCAGAAGTCATATATAATTAGAAAAAAATCCAAATACTTATCTTAATTAAAAAGAAATTACTTATAAGATAATGTTAATACAAAAAATATTAATTATTTATTAATAATCTAAATACGTTGTATTGAGAATAAAAGTTAAATATAATAATATAATTAAATTACGAGTTACTTCAATAATCTAAGTATGTAACTAAATATTATTAAAGAATTCAATTTAAATATAAAAATATAAATTTATGTAATAATAATTAATAAATATTAATTAGACACCAGTACATTACAACACGGGTTGAGAATATAACATCTTTTTAATTTCTCTAAGTATGTAACTAAGAATTATTATAAAATTTAATTTAAATATTAAAATATTAAAATAATTAATTAATAAAATTAGATACGGGTTGAGCATGTAACAAGTTTTGAATTTATTTACGTATGTAAATATGAAATTATTAACGAATTTAATCTAAATATTAAAATAAAAAATTATTTAACAATAAAAATAATAGTTAATAAATAGTAACTAGCCATTTGTAGAAGACACGAGTTGGAAATACGATATCTTTTGAATTTTTCTTATTTTTAGATTTAGAAACTCTATAATGGTTATAATATTTTTTATATTTATTTTTTGATAAATCTCGTGTAACACACGGGTGT
>BMAC01001277.1:124023-134949 GCA_014905375.1 Phtheirospermum japonicum | reverse complement strand
GGTTCAAATGAGAATCATGTCCTTATATGTGAACATAGGGTCAATTATTGGCCTTAGATCTAATTAAATGGATGGATCAGATTTTTTTATATATTTCTATATTTGATTAAAAGCATTAGGATTGTATAATAAAATCACTACTGGTGTGTATAATTAAAATATCAATAAAGCGCTGTGATTGTATAATAAAAGCACTTCTTGTATATAATAAAAGCACTAGTTCGCAGGTTCGCATATAATGACATGGTTCTCATTTGAACCCATCCATATATATATATATAATACAAGAAATCATAAATTTTAAGTCAGTTTCATTTTCTTTTTTATACTATTTATTTATAATAGTTTATAATATAAATTTTTGAAAATCCTCAGCCCTTGCATTACTAAAAATATTAAATTTATAAATTTATGTTTAACACAGTTAACTCAATGTGTATTTTATAATTTTCATTTTCTTTGTAATTAACATACACATTAAGTTAGGTTTTTTAAATAACCATAAAATTGAGGAGCATAGATAACTTATTTTGGTCCTTTTTCTTTTTTTCAGGGTTTCAAATATGGTGATGGATAAGACATGGACGCGTATTATGAATAAGATGTCCACAAAGTTCAAACGTGGAGTGAGAGAGTTTGTTAACAAGTGTAGGCCTCTTTTGAATTAAAAAAAACTTGGTTAAGTGCCTGTGCAAGAATATTTGAATATGGAGTCTCAGAAGTTGGAATCTATTCAAATGCATATTGAGAGGTTTAGGTTTGACGCATCATATGATAATTAGATTTACCATGGAGAGCGTTCACCAGAACACCAATCTAGTCCGTCACACCAACCTGGTCCATCAAACTTTGACTTTGAGATGATGGATGAAATGACAAATGTGATGGCAGACTTGGACCAAGATGATGAGTACGAGTCGGAGGGCCCCGATGAGCAGTATCAAAGTTGATGAATATTAAGATGAGTAACAAGAGGACAAATAGATCATTTGACGAGTTGCTTAAGTTGTTTAAACTTGCATTCCCATCGATGAAACTTGTCAACTTACATTATGAGACTATGAAGTTTCTTGCAAGGTCACCATGAGCTTGTAGTTCAAGTGGTATCACTTACCCTTTATAAGGGTATTGACAAGGGTTCGAACCCTAGACCTCTCAAGTTATTTGAGATTTATCTTCTACTTTCCAACCACTTGACACAACTTATTAAAAAAAAAAAAATTTCTTGCAAGGTTGGGTCTCGATTATGAGAATATACATGTCTGTAAGTATGATTATGCATTTTTTTATAAAGAGTATGCCGATAAAGAAACATATCCAGTTTTTGGAGAATCAAGTTGGTAAGAGAATAATGGAAAAGGTTCTAGAATCAAAATTCCACACAAGGTTATGCGATATATTCCAATCATACCGAGATTGAAAAGGTTATTTTCAATGGAAGAGATTATAAAAGTTATGCGTTGGCATAGTACCGGGTCATACAAGCGTAGATGTTATGATACATCCAAGTGATGGCAAAGCATAATGTGCATTTAATGTTAGACATCCCGAGTTTTCTAGTGAGCGACACAATATTTTTATTGGACTTGTAGATGATGGCGTCAACCCATTTTGTGATATGAGTTAGGTGTATAGCATGTGATCAGTAATATTGACAGATTGTAAGTCTTCCACCATGGCTTATCATGAAATTAGAGTATATAATGCTAAAACTATTAATACCTGGACCTAAATATTCGGGAATAGATTTCAAGATTTTCATGCGACCTCTTGTGGATGAATTGGAATTTATGTGGTTAGTTGGTGTGGGCACACTTGATACTTCCATATTAACTACTTCCCTGGAAGAAGTAGTCTATCAGAGTGGAGTGGGTAAGGTTATATGGCATGTCTCGCATGTAATGAAGAAACCCCATCGATGCACGTACTGGGAAAGGTAGTATAGTTTGGTGCTAGAATGTTTCTTCTGATACACCATAGATGGAGGAGTTCGTGTGACTTCAATGGTCTACCAGAACATCGGAGCCCTCCAGTAAAAAAAATAATGACAGATATATTGATCCAGCTAAATTGAGTTAGAGTATAAACACTTGGGAAACATAAGAACCATGGTAGTGCAAAGACTCGCAAATATACAGATGAGTAATCGAAAAAAAAACATTTTTGAGCTCCTTTACTGATCTAGTAATAACTTGAAAATAATATCAACATAATGCATTTAGAGAAGAATGTGTGTGACAATGTCGTAGGGACCATCATGGATGATCTGCTGAAGTCAAAGGGTACTCTTAATGCAAGACAAGATCTAAAGAACTTGAATATTAGACCAGGCTCACACCTTTTCGAAGATAGAGGTAAGATAATGAAGCCTAGGGCTCGTTATACATTACCCCTAACGAAATGAGTAGTTTTGCAATTGAATCAAGTCTGTGAAATTTTCAGATGGATTTGCTGAACTTGAGAAGGTGTGTACCTCAAAGTCAGGACCGCTTAACTTGATTGAAATCTCACGATTGCAATATCAAAATGCAAAGATTGTAGCCTGTAGCCCCGTGCATATTTAGATAAGGATATATGATGCAATAATAGAATTATATAATTTCTTTAGGAAAAATTTCGTCAAAAGTCTCAATGTGAGTGACCTTATTTCAGCCCAATCGGATGTCATTCTAATCTTGTGCAAATTAGAGAAGATATTCCTCTCGGGTTTTTTCAACACTATGGTCCATTTGGTTATGCATCTCTTTGAAGAGGCAATTTTAGGGGGACCCGAGCACCTGAGGTTGATGAATCCAAATGAATCATATTTGAAGGAGATAAATGGATTTGCTAGAAATCTGACTAAGATAGAGGGGTCGATTGCCGAGGCATATGTGGCAAAATAAGCATTGACATTTTGTGCTCGTCATTTCACTAATGTAGAGATAAGATCCAATTGACCCCGTAGAAACTCGATATGTGAAGTGACATCAATACTTTTGGGTTTTCGATCACAGTGCATCCCACTTGGAGGTTGCAAGAGCATAGCTCTATCTTCGAGAAGAATAAGCAAACACAATATTACATTATCAACAATTGCCCTGAAATAGACATGTATTTGCAATAAGCATTTTTCATTATTTAATATGCAATTTTTTAAAACTACATGTATCGAATTGTGAAGAAAATAAAAGGTAAAAAAGAAAACTTCAGGGGTAGATTTGCATTTTTAAAAGGTGAGTAGATTTTCTTTAACACAACATATGTCTCAAATCTCATAAAAAGAGATTTAATAAACGGAGAACTTTAGGGTTAGTTTTTTAATTTTAAGAGAGGAGTAGAGTTTTTTAAAACACAACATATGTCTCAAAAACTCATAAAAAAAGAAAGAGAAAGAGAAGAAAGAAAATAGAAGGGAAAAATAAAAATTTAAGGGGTATATTTTTATTTTTAGAAGATGAGTATATTTTTTCACACGTCTCAAATCTCATAAAAAGAAAGTAAATAAAAGAAAATTTTGAGGGTTAGTTTTTTTAATTTTAAAAGATGAGTAGATTTTTTTTAACACAACATATGTCTCAAAACTCATAAAAAGAGAAAGAGAAGAAAGAAAATAAAAGGGAAAAAGAAAAACTTGAGGGGTAGTATTATATTTTAAAGAGATGAGTAGGTTATTTTAACACAACATATGTCTCAACTAAAAGAGATTAAATAAAAGGAAAACATGAAGGGTAGTTTTGTAGTTTTTTTAAACAAAACATATGTCTCAAAACTCATAAAAGAGAAAGATAAGAAAGAAAAGAAAAGGGAAAAAGAAAATTTTGAGGGGTAATTTCGAATTTTTAAAACATGAAAAAAAATTTGTAACACAACATATGTCTCAAATCTCATGAAAAGAGAAGAAGGAAAATTAAAAGGGAAAAAAAAATTCAGGGGTAATTTTATAATTTTAAATGATGAGTAAAGTATTTTTAAAATGGAGCACACTCTCAAATCTGATAGAAAAGAAAGAGAAAAAAGGACAACTTCGGGGAAATTTTTATAATATTAAAAGTTGAGTAGATTTCTATGTCTCCAATCAACACGGTGCCACCGCCACTACTCACTCGGATTAACAGAGAAGTACAGCGCATGATGTCGTGGATGACGGAGTGATGATGTGGTGAGCAGTGCAACTTAGGATTTTATTTTATGGCCCAGGCCGTCCGAACAGATGATGACGGTGGATTCAAAATTAGTCGTTAAGTTTCTAGGTTTGGCTATTTTCTTCTCGATTTTTGGGTTTTCGACAGATTTCTTGGTGAATTTGGTTTGGGTTCGTGTTGCCTAAGTTTTTTAGAGTTTCAAATTAGTGGGGTAGAATTTGGAGTCCCCTCGTTCATAAGATCCCAATTTTTGGTGTGTGTCTTTGCATAATCTTTCAAGAATCGGGAGAAATTGAACAAATATTTTGTTCTCCGTAATAGTTCTTTAGAAAACTAGAGTAATAAAATATCAGAGTTTCATAAGATTTGGAGTATCAGGTATCTATTGTAGTTTGAGCATTCGAACAATAGAATTTTGAGTTTTACTTATCTGCAGTTTATTTTAGTTTGAGCATCTCCTTTTCTTTTTCAGTATTTTTTATTTCTTAATATATGTTTGTCAATTAAATTATTGTATATCCTTGTGCTGCTTGAATTCTCTCTGCAATCATTCATTAATTTAATGTGAAGAATATAATTGTTATTGTTAGTTGAAGACATTTATTAGTCACTTTTACTGTTAGTCGATAGATTAGGGCCTTTTTTTCTAAATATCACCTTGTACCTTTTCTCTTACCGATCACAAAGGGGTTTGTTCCTCTGGTTTATTATAAATTTGATTAGAACTGGTTTATTAACTTTTTAATTGGTTTCAGCTTGGAAGTAAATTGGTACTTTCAAAAATAAAACTTTTTTGGACCAAAATTTTCTTTCAACAGTGATTATTTTGCTTGATGTGAAGTTTTTCCCCAATATAATGAAACCTTAGCATGTACCAACTTCCTTGAATGTAGATTGATCATTTACGTTCATTTGATTTATTTTTGTCCAGTTTTCTACGTGATTGCACTCTCTAAATGTTGTTATTATGTACTAGTTTTTTTTTTTTACTCTCGTGGATGCGCGAGGGAGGCAGAAAATGAGAAAGTTAAATATAGTAATGTAAGTTGTATTAATATTATTTTTATTATTATTTAATATGTGAATATATAAATAAATAGAGAGATAAAGATTGAGAGAAATAACTAAAAAATCCACACTTGATAAATTAAAGATTGAATCCACACTACGTACATGAGCGTTTAGATCATACGTTCGTGAATACTTCTTTATACACCACATTATTGGTCATGTTCGATCTCGAATCGTCATCACCATAAACTAATATCTTCAATCTCTTTCGATGGGTGACACGCGATACGGCAACATATAACTGACCATGACTGAACACACGATTATTCAGATAAAGGCCGACGTTCGAGAGCGATTGGCCCTCACTCTTATTTATCGTTATCGCATATGAAATCATGAGCGGAAATTGCCTTCTTTGAAACTTGAAAGGTATCCTAACGTCGGAAGGCGTTATACTCATTAGGGGAAGAAATACTTTTTCGCCCGCCTTTGCACCGGTTAGAATTTTGCATTCAAGGACGTGCGTGGAAAATCTCGTAACAACCAATCTCATCCCGTTGCACAATCCCATTGAGTGGTCTATGTTCCTCAACAACATAACAGGAGTCCCCACCTTCAGATGCAACTCGTGATTGGGCACCCCAAAACACTTTATACCATTCAAGAATTCATACGTGTGCAAATCACTCAAAAAATCCCTCCCACCGTCGGATTTGCAAGCACTGTCCGAACTCAGATAAGTGTACCCCTTGCTCGAGTTCAAAGTGTTCATGTACTCGTTGACAGAGTCCATAACATCGAGAGCCGGGGCCAATATGGCCCCATCCTTCAGGAACATCGGGTCATCAATAGAGACCTAAACATCGGATATGTATCCTCAACAATAGCCGCAATGGGGTCGCCCGAATATCGAAGGAGGATATCATCTGGAATTTCTATTGCAGCACAACCATCATTCGGTCCTCCTATCTTTCCATCTCCAATGCTAACAATCCAATCGGAGAACTCCTCCAACTCAGCACGTTCCTGTCCGTCACCGAGACTCTGCAGCCTCATGTTCTGAGTCAGCCTCAACACAATGCAGTGCCTCCACATGCTGGATGCATTGATAGCCGCATTGACTATGTCCTGCCGACTGCCCTTGGGGACAACAGGCAATATCTGGCGAAAGTCTCCATCAAACACAACGGTCTTTCCACCAAATGGTCTGTGCCTGTTGGCCGAATCTACATCCTCCATTATATCCTGCAAGCTCTTCTCAACAGTCTTGAAGCAATGCTTGTGCATCATTGGGGCCTCGTCCCATATTATGAGTTTGCAACGAATCACCAATTCTGCAAGCGGGGTGCCTTTCTTAATATTACAATCCGACCCTTCGTGCGGATTCAAAGGGATACCGAACTGGGAGTGCGCGGTCCTTCCACCAGGCAAAAGCAGAGAAGTTATACCGCTCGATGCCACATTCAGCACGATATGACCCTCAGACCTCAACCTAGCGGACAGAGTTCTCCACAGGTACATTTTTCCCGTACCTCCATAGCCATACACGAAGAATATAGCACCACCATCGGACTCGGCCCCACTCATTATATTGGAGTACACACCCTTCTGCTCACTCGTCATTTTCGAGAAAAGTTCGGCATGCTCAGCGAACAACGCCTTACGATCATAGTTCAACTCATCCTGGGTCAATCTACTGTGACCAACACCGCTACTATCGGTCTCCGGAAACGGCATGGAATCATAATCGCGCAGGCTCTTCCCTTGACGTCTCAGTAATTTCTCAATCTCTATCAAAGCTAAATCCTTTACCTGAGACTCACTCAAATTCAGTCCTGCCAAGTAACAACACACCTTTAGGTCATAGCACACTCAAACACAATAACCATAACTAATAGAGTAGATTCAATGAATTATAATCACGATTCATTACGCATTATCACGTGCACATACCTGGATTTTTAAAAATCAGACATTGCCTGTAGAGCACATCCTCTGACAGAAACCGCCAACTCTTGTCCCACACTTCCTCGGTCCTATCAAGAGTATTAGACGACAGCATAGACACAAAAAGACATATGAGAGATTGAGCGGAGGCCCACTCACTTGCTTCGGCGATGCCATCAATGTGCTCTCTATCGTCTTCCAACAAACCACGTGCATAACATGCCTCACGGTACGATGCATGCTGAACACCATCGTGCTTCCTATAGTCTGCATAGCAAGTAGCTCCGCGGACAACAGTAAGCAAGCACCTCAGGTAGTAATTATCCCCACAGCCAGGGAAAACGTAATACAACCTACCAACACACGAAACGCGTTGCCTGGGCTTCCTCGTATACCTGTCCCATACAAACTCAGAGGGTGCCTCTGCATACGTCAGAAGTCTCGCCTGAGAATATTTCTTATTCGCCTCAATCCATTCAAGGAACATGCTCTCCTTCACTGTTTTTTATTCATCACATCCTCTATATCCTCGTCCTCTTCATAAACAATGCTCTGTTCGTTCTCTAGATGGAAGCTGAGATGCGTGACCGGAGGGTACTTATACTGCAGTTCGAAATCCAACAACCTCCATGCCGGCTCACATGAAGAAACATACCTGCAGTCGTAGTACATGTTCACTTCGTCAACGGGTTCATTAGATTCACCATAGTCAGTGCTCTGATAGAAAGCGGCGGTCACACGATCGTGTCCCTTGTTGACATACTTGAAAAAATACTTGATAGACCTTGATTGGTTGCACCACTCCACATTAATGTGAGCACCGTATTTCATCAACAGTCGACGATTGTGAGGGACAACTGATTAGCACGAAAATGTCTAGATTTTAGTTAGTATTTTATTTAGTTTTTATTGTTGATTTTGGTAAAAGTTGGATAGATTGAGCATATTTTCGTATTTTCTAATCTCCAACTTGTTTTACTGAAATTTAATCATATTTAATTAATTTTATGTTTATTTTAGGTATTTTGAAGTATTTAAGTTTGGACGTAGTCAAGGATGGGCGTACGAGTAGAGTTTCAATGAAAACGGGTCGCGATTTGAAGAATTTGAAGCTGCCGATTATCTATAACGGTTTTCCATCTGGAACCGTTATAGTATAGCTGCCGACGCTGCCTGCCGAGCCATGCCCACACTGCCGACGCTGCCTGCCGAGAGTTGCCCGCATCGACCAACGCTTTTCGGCACTAGTCGACGCCCCTGGCCAACGCAACTCTCTGTGAGCGTCGACCGACGCGCACCAGCCTGCCATCGACGCTGCCGACCGCTGCGCGCCACACCTTCCGAGCCGACCCGCGCGCCCTGCCTAGCATCGCCACCGAGCCCTGCCGCGTCGACCGATGCACCCGTCAACGCCAACGGCCCAGAAACGCATTTTTAGGGTTTCTTACTGCCCAAGACTTCCCACAACTATAAATACCCTATGTATTTCGGATTTTTGGATACATTATCATATTCCTAGGGTTCCAAGGCCTTTTGGGGGCTGACAACCCCAACAAGTGCTCTTCTATTTCTTTAGTTACTCTTTAAGTTTCTTAGTTTTAAATTCTTAGATTTTAGATTAGAATAGCTTAGATCTTGAGTAATTTAGATTCAAGATTTCGCACCAAGACACTGTTATTCTTCTCGTTAATTAGTAAGTCTTTAATCTCTTTCGCTTAATTAGTTTTTAATTCTTGCTTGATAGTTTAATTTAGAATAATTCAATCTTCAAACAAAACCCCCCAAACTTGAATATGAAGTTTGTTGGCTAAATCTTATGGGTCTAGAGCCTAGAATTGTTGTGAACCATCAATTGGATTTTCCCAAGAGGTTGTGGAGATGATTCGAAGCTCTAGAATCCTAGTTTTCTAAATCTTTTCAAAACCCTTGAATTTTATTATTTTTTGTTTAGATCAATTTATTGCTTTTATGTGTTTAGATTAGGATTTTATTTTTATTTCTTATTCGTGAAAATCAAACACAAAACGAACTTCCGAATCTAGTCTTCCTCGAGAGATCTACTTGGTTCAACTTACCAACCTACATGCGAACTCGTACTCTTGCGAGCGAGCTTTTGAATAATTGACAAATATTTATAAAGTAGGAACACAAAAGTTCGGATCAACAACATATTTGTTGTCCAGGGGGACACCACCCTTTTCCAGCGCTCTCCCATTATCCCTACGTCTGTAGCGCGGATAACCCTCATCGTCAATCAACGTAGCCTCCACGTACTATTTCGGGAAATGATTCGTGCACCGGCCCTCAACCATGCACGGGGAATTTTTCTTTACAACACCGCAGGGTCCGTGCATCATGTGTTTTTTCATGGCTTCATAGTACGTGGGGTCGGATGCCTCATCGGGTATTTCGGCCAAAATTATCCTATCTATATCTACAGGAGTCGGATACTTGGCCTCTTTCACTAGGAACAACAATATGTGAGCATGAGGCAACCCACGCTTCTGAGACTCTATCCTCTATCGTGTACACAACTGCATGCATTTTAAAGAAAAATAAATACATATTATAATCGATGGTTTAAACAGAAACACAGACATGTATTAATGAACAATACGTACACCCGACACATGGTAATGGACAAAGGTAATCTTCTACTCACCTGCAACGGCCTGCCCGAATATTTGATTCTGTCGAAGTTCTTCTATCAGCTCGTCCAACTTCGCCTTAAAAATTCTACAGACGATGTCCGACTTATCCTCGCTTCTAAGATTACGTGCATCTAAGAAATGAGCAATCTCGGGCCAACTTGGGTTGCACGTGAGACCGAATTTGCGTCATATGGCCATGGCATCTTGGTAGTTTTGTATCATGAAGCGGGCTCCACTGGAAAAGCTAGATGGCAATATAATACGCTTGCCCCGAGCAGACGGATCAGCATCACCGCGCATGACAGCATCAGCCAAACCCCTGTACATCTCACACCGAAGTTTCTTCTGATTAAATCGAATATACTTTAATCTAGCCGTCTCGACCATGGTGTACACATCAACGATAAATTGCTAAAATAATCGTCTGGGCGAAAGAATAGTAGAGGGCTCGTCCTCCCTTTCATGAAGCCTGAATGCAAAGTATTCACGGGCGCTGATATATTTCCGTCCCTTCTCGGTTTTCTTCTTTCTCTCCGTAAACGAGATCTTCTCTGTGTAACCCTCCTCCCCATAAGGTAACAACATAGGATACTGCAAGGCCAAATACGATCCATTCAGCTCATTTATCCTGCGCAAGGAACCACTGCGAGACTCAACCACTATGTCCCTATCCCCCAGAGCTGCATCAAATTCACCGACAACCAACACGGAAACTTCGTTGCAAGTGGGCAGATTACGTGTACGTTCATCCCTGTCATTGGTCCTCTTGCCAATAATACGCACCCGAACATCGGCATGACCACACTCCTGCATTTTATCCTTTGCCATCTGAACGTCTTCACAAGTTCGTTATGGTCATCCAACATTTGCTTCAACCCGTCGACAATCTCTTCACGTAGGTTATTAGCCAATCCTACTTTCCTACGTCACAACACAGTTGGCACAAAAGACGTTTCATTAAATATAAGCCATGCTGTAAACAATAGCAAGACCTTCACAATTATAAATATTATAAATATAATTATTATTGACGCAACAAAACTCACTGAATTCATCCGGTGGGAAACTTCATGTTCCGTATCATACACGTAAAGCTGTGCAAACTTAGGGGTTCCACCATTTTCCGGCAATAGACCACCAATCAGGTGGTAGTTCTGATCGTGTATTCTGAAAATGGGAGGACCACCTCCTTT
>BMAC01001277.1:87723-110356 GCA_014905375.1 Phtheirospermum japonicum | reverse complement strand
TATTCAATCTAAACATAAAAATATTAAATTATATGCTAATAATTAATAAACATTGATTAGACACCAGTACAATGCGACACGGGTTGGGAGTATGACATCTTTTGAATATCTAAAAGTATGTAACTAATAATTACTAATGAATTTATTGTAAACATTAATATATGAAATTATTTAATAATAATAATTAATTAAATATATATTAGAGACGGATTTAGAATGTGACGTCTTTTAAAATTTTGTAAGTATGTAACTAAGTTTATTAATGAATTTAATTTAAACACCAAATACAAAGTTATTTAATATTTATAATAATTAATAAATAGATTAGACATGTACAAGGCACGGGTTGGGAATACATTATTTTAATTTTTTGTTTTAAATTTAAAATTAAATCATTATCATAAATATTTTTTATATTTATCTTTTGATAAGTCCCGTATAATACACGGGTGTTAAACAAGTATATATTTATGCAAAATTCTCCTAATGTATGTGCCTACTTCGTATGCTTCGTTTGGATAATAAAAAAAATTTGGTGTTTCGGTTGCTTATGTGTCATCCGAGTCTAATTTTTACCTAATTTAATATTTTTATTTTATTGTATCTTGGCTAATTTAATATCTTCTTTTTATTATACTTAGCCTAACTTAAATTTTTTTTTTTAATTTTGTCTAATTCAATAATTTTTTTATACTCCTAATATAATAACATAAACAATATAATAAGTAGAAAAAAAACTAAATTAATTATTTTAATTAAAAGAATTACATATGAAATAACTTTAATTACAAAAAAAAATTATGAAAATAATTAAATAAATTCTATTTATAATAAAAGTTGAAATAATTTAATTTTGAAATTTTAAATATTCTATATATGGAAATTATGATATATTTGCAATAATTGGAGTATGTAACTAAATATTAGTAATAAACTCAATCTAAATATAAAAAAAAAAAATTATATAATAATAATTAATTGATATTTATTAGACAATGACACAATGCAAGAGGGCTTGAAAGTATGACACCTTTTGAATTTTTCAAAGTATGTAACTGTAATTACTATCATAATTAATCTAAACATAAAAATATAAAACAATTTAATAATAATTAATTAATATAGATTAGACGGGTTGAAAATGTTACATCTTTTGAATTTTTATAAGTATTTAAATATAATTATTAACGAATTTAATTTAAATATTAAAATATAATATTAATCAATAATGATAATAATTAATATACTGAACAGGGCACGGGTTAAGAACACGTCTTTTCAATTTTTTGTTTTAATTTAAAACTTTATAATTTTCACAAATATTTTTCATATTTAATTTTTTTTAATTCCGTGTAATACACGGGTGTTAAACTAGTATATATATATATATATATATATATATATATAGAGAGAGAGAGAGAGAGAGAGAGAGAGAGAGAACAAACTGGAAACAAGTTTGAAATAATACATAAACATCACATGTTTTGACATGATTCACTTTCTCAATTATTGAGGTATAGAAACAAAAATAAACTAGAAATCATATAAAAACTCATATTTTTGACAGAGTTCACGTTAGCTATTATTAGAGTATAGAAACCAGTCGGGAAAGTTTTTTGGAAACGATATAGAAACACATGTTTTTGAAATGGTTCATTTTCTCAATTATTAAGGTATAAAAAATAATTGTAAACCATATAAAAACACATGTTTTCTGAAATGGTTCACGTTCCCAATTATTATAGGATAGAAACCAATTGTAATCCATATAAAACACATGTATTTTTGAAATGATTCACTTTCTCAATTATTAGGGAATAAGAACCAATTGAAAATAAATTAGAAACCATATAAAAATACATGTTTACATATTTGACATGGTTCAATTTTTAATAATTAGGAAATAAAAATCAATTGGAAACAAACTGCAAAATAATATATAACCACTTGTTTTGACAAAGTTTACTTTCTCAATTATTAGGGTATAGAAACCAGTTAGAAAAAAAACCAAAAAACCATATAGAAACACATGTTTACATGTTTTGACATGGCTCATTTTCTAAATTATTATTGATAGAAATCAATTGGAAATAAATTAGAATCATATAAATATACATGATTTACTTTCTTAATTATTAGGGTGTAGAAACCAATTGGAAATAAACTGTAAACCATATAGAAACACATGTTTTTTGTAGAGTTCACTTTATTAATTATTATAGTGTAGAAACCAATTGAAAACAATCTGGAACAATATAGAAGTTGAGCGTATTTTTAGAATAAGTTAGATATTTATGGGAAAAAATGTAAATATTAGGTATGTTTAGAATAAGAAGGTAAACATGTTTTTTTCCCCAAAAATGTTAGGTATTTTTATCCTTATTCCATTAAATATATTGCCAATTTTTGTTGAACCAAATAAAATATTATGGTAGATTAAGAATATATTGCACATAAATAATATATTATGTAGTTACATAAGATAAAGCGGAAGCAACAAATAATAACAAGTATTTTTCCACATAGATACGTCTCACTTCTCCTCAAAACTCTTTAATTAGAATAATTACTGCCTATAGTAAGTACAACTTCAATTATACGAATAAGACTATTCATAGACGAACCAACACTATACTAACTATTCTAACTAATTCTTTGGCCAACACGTAGACTTCTACAACACTCTATGTACTCCCTTCTGGGATGAAAAAATGACCGTCCTAAGTATCATATTTACAAAGAAAGTCTTAAGTTTCAATATTCTAGCAATGTAGAAATATAGACTGGAATCTTAAATCTAATTAAAAATAAAATAGGAAATAAGCTTAGGAGTTTTCTAAGATATGCTTATATGTATAAAAAAAATCGTTATACAATAAGACCCAAGACCTATATATACAACTCATAAGTCGGTCTCCTCAAGGAGGCGTATATCTTCATACACCATGACTTGGGCCAGATTTCATCAAATCGCCTTTATTGTAGGTAGAATCCTAGTAGGATTCAATTTCCTACGACTTTAACTCGATCTGATATGAGAATCTTCATATGTCGGTTTCTAGAATCTTTGTGCAGGAACATGAAACCTTCCATATTCGAGTTTTTCTTTCCTGATCGATTCTACCTTGCTGATCTACTGCAATCCTAATCGATAGGATTTTGTTTCTTTCTTCTCTTCTTTCCTTCTGTAGAGTTCGGTTTCCATAGGACTCTTTGACTTTTGTGCAGCAACACAAACTTTTCATATTTGAAACTTTTCGAATTCATCTCACATTTTACGAGTCTTCCAAATTCTACACGCTGAAATCTTAACTTCCATATCTATTGATTTTTTCTCTCTCTCTTTCTTAGGCTTGTACTGCACCAGCAAGTAAGAGAGATAATATAAATTTATTTCCTAATTAATATTTAATATATAAGAAAACTATATGGAGATAGAATCTTCCCTTAAATACTTACTTGACCAATAAGTAATAAATTACTTAGTCTTCGTGAAGCTTTCAGGAAATAATTTAATTAAACAATTAAATATATTTGAATGATGTCAATTCTCATTTTCTTACACCAAATTTAAAAATAGATTTTCAAACCTGATAAAATTTAGGACTTCATCACAATTCAATAAAATGTGTTTTCTCGCCACATCAAATTTCTTTTGTCTATGAATATTTTTTCTGTTGATGCGAAGGTTTCACCATATTTTTTGAACACCAAAAGAACGACATCATCGACTGCATCATTTTGCCATGATAATTCAAAGATAAGTTTGTTCTTTTCGTGGAGACGTGATATTCAAATTAGTACGAAGTGAAAGTTGACGCCTATTCAACAAGATATGAGTTTGCAATTGAGCCCTCGATGCTCGCCTTGTTCCTCAGATTGTTCTTTAGTTTGCAAAGATACATCTCAAATGGATACGTCCATATGTATTACATTGGCCATCAATCTCGCCTCAGATGCTAAGTGAATTGGCAAACAATCCATTGAGTCGAAGTGATTGGGGAAAAGATCTTTTCAAGTTGGCACAAAATTAGAGGAATATCACGCTCCAAAAGACTCATATCATTGGTATCAGTATTTGTAATTCCCAAAAGGTAATTGGTCCTTCCACACTCGTCAAAGAAGCAATTCCCGAAAGGTAATTGGTATCAGTATTTGCATGAACACGTGATAGTCATAGCTCTTCATCCAACAATCCCAATCTTTTCATATCAATGAAATGCCCCAGATTTTATGTGTATTCTTATGGAAATTAAAGAGCTTTCACCAATTCATACAAGGCAACTTTTGATGCCTTATCCAGTGTATAACATGTTTTGAGATACTTTCCTGAGGCGTCTTGCTGAAGCGATGGACAGAGACATTTTTCATTCAACTCCTTCCTTGATTTTGGAGTGTGTTTTATCTTTTTTAGGACATTCATCATTGCGTTGAACATATTTTTCTCAATGTATATAAGATCTAAATTATATTAAATCACATTTATTTTGTAGTACGACAAATTCCAAAAGATGCTTGTTTTCCTCCAACCATTTTATTTTTGCTATGTGTCCATTCACGCTTGCTTCATCTTGATCAGTGACTTTTATAAGATCTAAACTTTTTATCTCTGCCAAAATCTCCATTTCTGGTCGAACGCTAGGCGGCGGTGCTCGACCCTTCTATTTTTCCAAAAAAAAACTGTCTATCTTTTCGAAAAAGGCGACCACAATCAAGAAACTTTTGATAATTATTAAACTAAGATTAATTCCCACACTTGAGAGTAAACACATCTGAACAGTCTATGCAATATAGATAAAATGTTCGTCCAGTCGTACTCTGACCAGACAACATAGAGTAGGCACTTAAATTGCTAATAATTCTCATAAGGTTGCCCACAACCGAAAGTTCTATATTTCATAGATATCGTATGAGGGTGCACCAACTGTCCACAAATGATTCAACTCGGTGCTTAGAGGTTGTAAAAAATATCTAGCTTATCCTTAGGATTTTTATGGGTTTAGAATAAGAACACTTAAAAACGTGTATTGTTCTTTCATGCACATTTAGGGAGACAAGTTGTAGGGTCTAACATCACCGACCACGAGGAATATTGCGCCCTAGAACTTCAAAAAGGTTGAAAATTGTATTTATAGAGGCTGAATCTTATATTTTGAGTTTTGGAAGCAAATTCTAAATGAGTTTGATTGAAATGGTTTTAGGCCTTTATATTTGATGGGTAATGCATGACATCATCGTAAATGTGTCTACATGACAACTCATATCTTTTGGGGTTTTCGTAGATATGTACAACCTCTGTACATGGAGAGTTTACGAAAATTAATACATTTTGTACGCACACTGGCCTTTCGTCGTTTCCTTTCCCCTAGTTAGCAAGTTAAAACCATGGTCATCACAAAACCTGCAACTAGTCAGCTTAAAACCGTCTCTCTAATAGATCATATAATTGTTCAAGAAACAATCTATCTTGTTGGCCGATTCGCCCATACCCCTCAATAACTTCTTGTTGTTGTAGAAGTTATCTGATACAAGATTGTCTTTTGGCATAACCCCTTTGATTAATCGAGTACATTGGTCATAACACTTCTAAGATAACGATTCTCTAACTTCAGATTCATGGTATGGACGACTAGAGACAACTAAGAATGATTCTCGCACCCTAGATACAAAGACTGATTTCCATCTCTCAACATATTTTAAAACTTTTGTGCCTAGAAGTTTGGCGGTTCTTCTACATCACCAACCACATCAAAGTCGAGACCAACTGCATCCTGATCCATATTAATGTAAATATTTGGTGATTTTTTAAGAGAGACGTAAGATTATCCTCTAGCGTGAACCACAGGGTCGACACGATGTGCGGTGTCAAGATTTTTTCCCATGAAAAGTTCGTATATAGTAATCCGATATGAATCTATTTTTTTAACTAGGTGAGACTTGATCTCATTAAAATCATGATAACTACAATTCCTACAATTTGTATGAATACAGGGACACTTCAATTTTTCCCCATCCTTCATTACATGATGCGTGAGCTTTGGACAGATAATTCTCTACCCTCCATTTGTACATCTAACTACGATCAGAACTCATTCTATGAATTATAGATAGGTAAAGGAATTATAGATAAGCGGGTGATTTGTATGAGGGTGCTTATATATAGAGATTAAATTATTGGTAACGGCTCTATTCCATTCAAGAATGTAATATTTTGTAATACGATTATATATCTTAAGTATGTATTTCAAGGACCTAGAAATCTCGGCAGCACATCCGCTTAGTTCTTTAAGACACATATATTCCAGTGCACTGAGAACAGAAGAGAGATAAAGACCTAAATTTAAAAGTCCACAAAGTATATACAAAGTTATATAACTAGATTACAATCACATTTTCAATATGTCCAAATAAGTTGACAGTTCATAATTTAGTATCAAACTCTTTGTATAATACTAGATCCCAAACAACTCTAAGGTGTTTGAGCGTGAAAAGAAGAATACAAGTACGATAATTAATTATACCGATAGATGTCGTTCGTCAATATAATCGATCCATCAATAATCAACGAGTTACTAATGGAATTATTTGGTTTATGATAATCTAACATGTTATCAACACAACATTCAAAATCATAACATTCAAATATATTAAACACAACATTCACCACTACATTTTAAAATCACCACGACATTTCCAAATCTCAAATATGTTATTAGAGGACAAAACCTCCCGACCGGCTCACTAAACCATATCATCAACCACCGACGTCACCACAACACTAATCAACCAAACACCATGTACAGTAACAAAGTCAAACAATCGCAACACTAATGAATCTACAATCATTCATAAGAATGAATGGCATCTTATAATTCAAGAATATTACATGAAGTGGTATAGTCAAACAAAATAGCATATTAAAAACTCAACAAGTAGAGTTGTCAAAACCAGTTGGCGGGGCGGGCCAACCCGTAATCCATCATAACCCACCATTTGGAGGGGCGGGACGGGCCAACTCAACATGATGGCGGGCGAGAAAACCCCAACCCTAACCCACCCCACTTGGGCGTGCTAGCTCGTTAGTCTTCCTTTTTTTTTTTTTTTTTTTGCATATTTGAATGCAGAATTAAATAAAATATCTCTTGTACTCTCTAAACATGGAAGTTCAGACTCTTCTTTTTTAAGAGATGTAAAAAAATATATAACAGAAACCCCAAAATAATAAATAAGATCTAATCTACTCATCCAAAATTTAAATCCATAAACCAACAACTATAATGATTAGTAGCATAATAAGTTCTAATCAGTTTCCATCAAAAAGAGTCCATAACAAAATAATCAAATAAGTTCATAAAGCCAAAAGAATCTTAAATTACTAACAAAATAGAAAAGAAAAAAAATCATTAATTATCATCCACTGCATCATCACCCAAACCATCATTTTCTCCATGTGACGGGCCAACCCAKCCCCGCCCCGCCCCGCCAAAGCCCGTGGCCCAAGTGGGCTAGCCCATAAAGGCCCGCCTCTTAACGAGCCATTGAATTCTAAACCTATACCCCTACCTTGTTACTGGCTGCGCGGGCTGACCGAACGGGCTAGACCCATTTTGACAGCTTTATCGACAAGTTCATTAAGCATTAATTGCATAATTAACTCATGATCCTTTAATATGTTACTTGAACACTAGTCACATAATCAATCCCTAATTCTTAATTCCTAATTCACCTCAATACTAAATATAATTTTCAAAATCAAACTTAATTATCTAAATAGTTACAACTAAACTTTAATTCTTGAAATAATTGCTAATTAAACAAAAAGTAATCATAAATTTATAAATAAACCCTATTTATCTAACTAATTATAATTATATCCTAATTTTTAAAATCAACCCCAATTATCTAAATAATAACAATTAAACCTAAAATCTAGAAATAATTACTAATTAAACCCAAAACTAACTCTAATATTCAAAATAAACCATCTTTATCTAAGAATTTATAATTAAATCCTGGTGCGAACTGATCTGATGACAGGCTGTTAAACAGCTTGGACAGACCTGGTTGGGACGAGCTGAACTGGTGACCTTAGAAGGAGGAAAGATGAGGTTGAAGGCGAGCCTATGGTCTGATAAAGAATGTCCTGACCTCATTCAGAGCCTTGGATAAGGTTTCAAGAGATCAGGTCAGGAATTGGGAGAACTTGGCAACAGAGCTGATCTGTTCTCTGGAAGGAAGCTTCCAGGTCAGATCGTCTTGAGTAACGGCCTGAGATTCGTGGGTTTTCTGTTTTTGAGATCCCGGAAAGGCCCCATTTGGCGAAGACTATAAATATCTGAACCCCAAGGCTGAGAGAAGTATGACATTCTAAGCATTCTCCTAATTTTGATTATTCTGATCTAAAACGCTTAACTGACTTAAGAATTGGAGAGGTTCCATCGGAAAACCCCCGGTGGTCCTTTCTAATGTGTTTTTGTTAGAGCAGGTCGGGATATTCTCAGGGAAAGAAGCAGGTGTTCCTAGCGTAATTTTCAGGTCGAAACAAATCCTAATTCTCGAAATAATTGCTATTAAACCCAAAACTGGCTCTAATTTTTGAAATCACCCAATTATCAAATTAATTGAACCTAATTATTGAGATAATAGCTAATTAAACCAAAAGATAATCCTAATTTTTGATATAAACCCCAATTATCTAAATAATGTCAAAGTAATCCTAATTTTTAAATAATTGCTTATTAAATCCAAAACTAATCCTAATTTTGAAATAAGTCCTATTTATATAAATAATTATAATTAAGCCCTAGTTTTTAAAATAATTGCTAATTAAATCTAAAACTAACCCTCTATTTTGAAATCAACCCCAATTATCTAAATAATTACAATAAAACCCTGAATTTTGAGATAATTACTTATTAAACTCATAATTAACCCTAATTTTAAAAAAAAAAGTCTAATTATCTAAATAATCTCAAATTAACTCCAAATTTTGAAACAATTCTAAATTAACCCTAAATTTAAATGGGATTCTAAAATCTAATAAATTAAATAATAATCATATATAAATAAAAAATATTTTTTAAAAAAAAAGGAAAACTGACTGACTTATCAATGGCTACAGCAAAAGTTTGGGACAAGAGCGCTGGTGAAACGGTGGTGACGGCTGACCACTCTTAATACAGGATTCGACGAGTAATAGAAATTTATTCATTTATTTATACTCTATCTAACCACGAGTATATAGTGTAGATGTAGTAAGCAACGAGCAAGGTGATTTTCAAAATGACCAAATCTCGGGAATTAGCAAGTAATGTTATTAATAAATTAGCTTTATTTAAACGGATGTAAAATATGGATTTGATTTCGTCGTTACAAACGACGAACATAAAATAAACTATATTATCTAGTTTATCAAGAAAAAAAGTACAAAAGTAAGAAGAGAGGTTTTCGAATGAGACGGAGCTCTTCCGTGGTTTGGGATTATAATGAACTTCCTATGTTTATCATGTTTAAGCACTCAAATATTGTTGTGATTCAATCACTATAAAGTCAATCACACAAATAGTTTAAACCTTCTATGTAAGTGCTTATACAATGGATTATAAATGTGAGACGCATTGTCAAGATCACGCTTAGAACTCCAGAAACCTTAAAAGATTTATATGACTTCACTACTAACCTCAAAGCTCCCAATTTTATTGATTAGAGTGTCTTGTGTTTGAAAGCCTAATTGATAAATATCATATCTAGAATTATGATTTATAAAAGTTAGTAGTTATAAAAGGTTGTCAATATCATAACTTTAGAAATACAAAAAGTTCTCAATCGATTGTGTAACAATGAGTTACAAATATAAAAATAGTAAAAGGATCATACTCGAATGTAAGACTTTTCAATCAACCAAGCATTATTTTGATACAATTTGATATATGTTAATCATAATATAGTTTAACTCTTCTCTCGAAGTGATTAAACAATGGGTTCTAAATGCGAGACACGTTGTCAATCTCAATTAGAACTCCTAAAAGCTTCAAAGACTTTAACAATATCACTCTTATCTTAAATATCTCGATCATATTGATTATAATGTTTTGAATTCGTAGTCCTATTAACAAAACTCATCTCTCGATTTATAAATCCTTAAAACTAAGAAGCATAAAATATTTTTCAAGCAATTATGCATATATGTAAATAAAAAATAAAAAATACACAATAGACCAGATGCTTGATTGAAAGAAAAGTTCAAAGCATTATTCATCATTTACCAAATCCCAAAATATGAATGAATTATAAACATGATTAAACATTCATCTAGACATTTCATCGATCAAATATTATTCATAAATAAAAATAAGAAAGATAAAATTGTAGAGATGTTTGTGGATCCTTCGATCTTCCGTTCTTCTTGTTTTTCCTTCGAACTCTCCTTTGATCTCTCTATCCCATACTTTGTAGTATTCTTGATGGCGCATGATGGTTCCCAAACTAATGGGTGGTGAAGGATGCCTTCTCGACCCTCCTTTTATAGTCCAAAATGAGATCCGAGCCTTTAAACCCAGTCTTTTAATGTTTTTGGACCATTAGATACCCAGTAATCAACCACTAATTGGGTAGTTGATGGTCCTCTTGAAAATGGATCACAGTAGCAACGCGATTATCAACTGCTACTAGGGTCGTTAAAGGTCTTCTTGAGAATGGCCCACATTAGCGACCCAGTTATCGACCACTAATGAGGTTGCTAAGGGTCTTTTGGGCTCCATTGACTCTTTGAATTCGTGGGTTTGCTTCAATTTTGGCCCAATGAACTCTTCTCTTTACTTGTTTCAGTCCATTTCTTAATATTTAAACTCAATCCAACCAAAATGACTTCAAAATCCTATAAAAACAATATAAAACGACCAAATACGAAATAACGTCCAAATAATAGGAATTAAAGTCAAAAGACGTTAAAAGCGTACAAATAGTAGTTGAAACTCAATTTAATAAGTTTTAATATGTACGAAAAATATGTGTTATCAGTGGCAGCAACAGTCAGTCTCCGACAATTGGGTAGAGAGATTGGGTCGGCCTAGGGTTGGATCGAGCAGAGGGTTGGGTTGGGTGGTGGCGTCCTCAAACTCTCTCTCTCTCTCCCCCCCCCCCCCCCCCCTATTTCTTTCTTTTATTTGCTTTCTTTCTTTCTTATGTTATGGGACAAAGGCGCAATAGCCCGGTCCTTATTTGGGTGGTTGTTGATGGCTCGAGGCTTTAAACATTTTTTAAATTTTATTTAAACACAGTGACGGGCATCATCCGTCGGTGCAAAATATCATCGGTAATCTGTTGATATTTTCCTTGCTAAATTGTGACGCTAAGATTGGCGTCACATTATCGACGAATTGCTGAAGATATTTGCACCGACGAACTCAATCCTTCTGTGAGCCCGTCAGCATTCTCCCCAGGGGCGAATTTTCAGCGGCCATCGGTGATATAATCAGTAATTGTCGATTTGCGTTCCTTTAAAATTCGTCGGTATTCTTCCTCTTGTTGTTCTTCTTCTTTTTTAATGTATTACATATCTTTATGCTAGCTATACGCAAAATAGTGGTCTACAAATTATTTCCTCAAAAAGTATGATTGAACCAATTTATTAAATTTCAAAAAGCGTAAATTATTCAAAAAAAAAAAACCTAATTCAATTTTGGTATTTTCAATTGAAATGAAGGCTTTTTAAATGTATTATGAAAATTTCAAAAAAGCGTAAATAACTAGAAAAAAATAATAATAATTCAAGTTTGGTGTTTTCAGTTGAAATGAAGGCTTTTTAAATATAATATGAAAATTTCCTCTGTTAATTGTTATCCAATTGACAAGGGGAGATATAGATTATCTTACCCAAGTTAATGTGGGGAAGCAAAATTGTTCCCTAATTATATTAAGGGAGCGGATATACGTACCCCAAAATATTATTAGTTGATCTCAAAATATTTTGAACATAGTCATAATAAAAATACTAAAACAACCTTACCACCACCTGTCACCATCTCCGCCACCACAGATTCAAACTCGGCTATGCTGCCGGAACCACCATCATCATTTGTCGCACTCACGGCCGCCAGTTCCTGTTACAATACTATGGTCCTTAATTACTGTGTGGAACTAAGAGGATGGAGCAAATCATTATGTGTATTTAATTTCGAGTGTATTTAATCACAGAGCTTTTGGAATCATTACTATGTGCATTTAATCAAAGAACTTTTGGAATCATAGAGCAGTCTTATGCGTGTTATTTGCTCTTCTATCATGCTTAGATATTTCGCGCTTTAGGTTGTACCAGAGTAGTAATTACGCCATTTCCAACCCCACCTGTCACCATTTAATTTTTTGCCCCAACCCTATTTCCTGCTCCAACACCATGCAATTACATTCACCATCGTCGTCAGTACAAAACTCTAGTCCGTAACCCTGCTCGATTATTGTCGTCCGCTTGACTACTCTCGACGGTTCCTTCCTCCGCCGCGGGATAAAACTTTCTTCTCTTTTTTTCTCTCTTTCCCTTACCTCTGTTCTGCCTTTTACTTCTCCTTCCGCCGGTTTCTTTCTCTCTTTCTCCTTAATTTCCTTTTTCTTTTTGTTTTATTTTTATTTTATTATTACTCTTTTTGTTTTATTTTTATTATTATATGGGTATAAAATCGGGTATTTATGGGGTTGATTTAGTAAAAATAAATGTATTTTAAAATTGTTTGAGGTGTTCTTATCAATTTGGGTCAACTAATAATATTTTGGAGTGTTATTTATTCACCACGCATCACCTTGTGATATACATTCGATGCGTATGTTCATTAGTTTGAAAAAGATTACGCAGTGTAAACATAAATTCTTTTCAGTTAGTATGAACCCAAAAATTCTACTTCGATTTATCCATATAAACAAAAAAACAAAAAATTATCTATTTAAATATAAAAGTTTAAAAATATATACTTATCAATTTGATTCAAAAGTTGAGTACGGTTTATCAAATTTTAAACACTACTCTCTCGTCACTAGGGGTGAGCACGGTCCGGTTCAATTCGAGAATTTGAAAATCTCCAGAACCATACATTATTTTTTCGGTACGGTTCGATTCGGAGAAAAGTCAAAGTAAACGGTTCTTTTTCGGTTCTGGTACGGTTCAGTTCGATTTTCGAATAAATTTCCATTTTATACCCAAATTATAATCATAAATTAAAAATTACTAGATTATTGTGAATTTTAACTTTTACTTGTTAGTTGATGATTAATTAAAATTCAAAATTAATAAAAATAGTATTTTACTTATTAACTATAGAATGTAATGAGATTTATAGCTAATTTAATACAATTATAAATCGATTCTATCATCGGTTATCGGTTCGGTATAGAGATTTTAACGAGATTAAAAAATCTCCAGATCCATCCCGTAAAAAAAATTTGGGATGGTTCGATTTGGAGATTGGTCAATGGTCAACGGAGATTTTTCGGTTCGATATGATTCGGGTATTTTTAAGTCTCGTGCTCAGCCCTACTCATAGTTTAGTATTTTATATTTATTTGTTCCATAAATATAGTTCACTTACCATATTTAATATATATTTAATTTTTTATTCTCACACATATCCTTAATTAATATTTTTAAAATATTATTTTTTTTAATGGTATAATGATTACAATGTAAAGTTTTATCATTCCAATGATACATATACTAATTCCAACACTAATTATTAGGAATATTAATTAAATTATTAATTCATAAAAAATATAATTAAATTAAAAATTTAATTATATAAATTACTTATTTTTAGTATGTGTGAAATTAATTTCTGAATTATTATATTGGAAGGGAGTGGCGATTTTTTTTGAAAAAAATGAGATTACTGACTTAGTGGGTGCTTTAGTTTTCTATATGCAAAAAGTGGACAAGTGTGAATTTAAGGAAAAAATGAATTAGAGTTGCACACAACTTTTCTATTAATTTATTTGTCCCTTTTTCTCAAGTAATTGTTGATTAGAAACTATCTCTATTCATAGAACAATGATATTCGTGCAATTTTTCAATTTATAATTGACCACACACAGTGCAATCATTGTACTATTGACGAATCGTCTTTTCGAGTAGCGGGCAATTTTTTTAGAAGAGGAAACCAAGAATACAAACACCACTAGTAATTGTATATATATGTACAAATTATAAACTTAATAATTACTATGTATTAAAAGCTTATATTAACTCAAAAATGTAATGTTAATATGAAAGTAAAGTTCCGTTAAAGAGAAAGGTAATATGAAAGTTACTAAGTTTTTTAATGCTTCACTAAATATATTAATGACAATGTTCTAGAATTCAAAATTACTTTTTTAAGAAACGAAATATATATCCACGCGTGTCAATAGTAGTAACTGAACAATATCTAGATTATTATAGCAAGTAGAATCGGCCACACACAAATATATATATATACATGTATCTAATATCTCTCTATATATATTCATTCTGTTTTGATCTTAATCTTCAACCCTGATTACTCTGGGAATTGGTCTAACACTACACGAGGAGGTTTTCAACTTCTTCAGAGCCCTTTTATTATTTTATTTTTTAAAAGGTTTGTTTTTCTCACGATCTCTTCAAATCTTGATAATCTATAGGACATTCTTGACGTCGTCTCATATTCTACTTGGTATTATTGATTTATAGGTTTTGCGTTTACTGTTTTAGCGTAAAAAGTTGGTAGTTTTGTTTGATATTGTCTTTTTCTGCATGTATTCAATTTGTAGCATGGTATGGCTATTGAGACCTTAGACTATGTTTTCCCATCTTATTATTAGTGGGTTCGTGTTATGCCTTGGCAAATTTTGCTGTGGAGTAGAAGTATAAATTAATTTGTTGTTAGTTATGTGAAAAAGATTGTATTTTTTTAATGGGTTTTGCATTTTTCAACTGATTGAGTGATTAGTTGTGCAAACCTCTTGATTATTGGTGATGGATCTTGACTCGAGAAAAGCCAATTCGCATTCTCTTACTATTTTGTTATTTATTTATTTATTTGATTTGTTGATTGAGTAACTTCTTGCACCTTTGATGACTTGGTGTGTGTATTTTCTTTAAGGTGTTGATGTCTAATCTAACATTACTGATTTGCCCTTTACAGAGAAGGTTTGAACTAGGAATTGCAAATGGCTGCTATGGGTGAGGATATCTATACTAAAGACGGGACGGTGACCATTCACAAGAAACCCGCTAATAAGGGCAAAACTGGAAATTGGAAGGCGTGCCGTTTCATTCTCGGTGAGTTTTTGTTCCCCATCTTTTGATCTGATTTAGCAATGGCACAACTTAAATTATTAATTTCCTTATTATTATTTTTGTTGTCGACAGTAACGGAGTGCTGTGAGCGATTGGCGTACTATGGCATGAGCACCAATTTAGTAAACTATCTGATAACACGTCTCGGCCAAGATAACGTGACCGCATCAAACAACGTCACAAACTGGTCGGGCACTTGCTATATCACACCCCTGATCGGCGCGTTTCTTGCTGATTCCTACTTGGGCCGATTTTATACCATTGCCACCTTCTCCACAATCTACTTTCTCGTAAGCGTTTTTCTCTATATTCAGAGTCCTAATTTATTATGTGCATAGTATTTGCTTTTTCAAAAAAAAATTAAAAAAAAATAATCTAATTTCAAATTACAAAACTACACCTGAGGTTTTATCTGTTACAGTTAGCTCCTTCATTTTAACACTGATTTGGGGTGTTTTGTGTAATTTCAACTTAGCTGGGTTTTTTTGTAATTAGGTCAAACCTCAAGGGTACCTTCTGTAATTTAGTGTTTTGAAAAGAAAAAAAGTGAATTCTTAAATTTCCCATCTTCTTGTTTCAGGGAATGGCACTCTTGACGATATCTGCTTGGGTCCCCGGGCTAAAGCCCATTTGCGAAAAAACCAGTTGCCACCCGACATCCGCCCAGACCGCGCTGTGCTTCGTATCGTTGTACCTAATAGCGCTCGGGACCGGCGGGATCAAACCGTGCGTCTCGTCCTTCGGGGCCGACCAGTTCGACGAGACTGACGAGACGGAGAAAGAAAAGAAGAGCTCATTCTTCAACTGGTTCTACCTGTCGATAAACATCGGCGCCCTTATCGCCTCGTCAGTGCTCGTGTGGATACAGATGAACGTCGGCTGGAGCTGGGGGTTCGGGATTCCAGCTGTCGCTATGGCGATCGCCGTTGCGTTTTTCTTGTTCGGAAGCGGGCTGTATAGGCTCCAGAAACCGGGAGGGAGCCCGATCACTAGGATTGTTCAGGTTTTGGTTGCGTCTGTTCGGAAGTGTAGCGTGAAGGTTCCGGAAGATAAGTCTCTTCTGTACGGAACGGCTGATGAGAGGTCGAGTATCTTAGGGAGCCGCAAGCTCGAGCACACGGAGAAATTTAGGTATGTGTTTTTTTTGTTTTTTGTTTTAATTATTAATTATTAATTGGAATGCATTTTGTCACTGTTTTATTGTTAATCCAGTTTTTCTAGCTTGGATAAATTGCATCGAGTACCCTTGAGGTTTCACCTAGCTAATTGTTAAAATTACAAAAACACCCCTCGTATTTTATTATGATTTACATTTTCCCCTTCAAAAGTAAAGAAAAACATTTGAACACGTCCCCTTTACAATTTCAAAATATTACAATTAGACCCTAATAAATTTTAACGATAAATCAAACCTCAGGGGTATTTTTGTGATTTTCAAAGTTACCTGGGTTTTTTGTAATTAGGTCAAACTTCACTGTACTTTTGTATTATCCCTGCAAATCCCTGGGCCTAATTTACAGGGAAGCATCCAGTTTTCTTTCAAAATTTACAGTGAGTACCCTTGAAGTTTGACCTAATTACAAAATATATATATAACCTCAAATTACAAAAATAGCCCTTAGACTTTATTGTGTTTTACATTTACCCCTTTGAAAGCAAAAAAAAAAAACATTTCAGAACATCTTCACATTTAAAAATATTACAGTGAGTCCCTTTTTAACACCAAATCAAACTTCAGGGGTATTTTTGTAATTTTGGAAGTACTTTCTTTTTTTTTTTTGGGTAAATTACTAAAATTGTCCCTGAGCTGGATGTTTACTATAACATACTGAATCTCATCATGTTAATTGATCATCAGCTTCTTCGACAAAGCCGCGGTCGAGACCCGAACCGAGAACCCGAAAGGCTCCCCAAGCCCATGGCGCCTCTGCACGGTGACCCAAGTCGAGGAGTTGAAGTCCATCATCCGCCTCCTCCCCGTGTGGGCCACCGGGATTGTCTTCTCGACCGTCTACAGCCAAATGAGCACCATGTTCGTCCTCCAGGGCAACACCATGGACCAGCACATGGGCCCGCACTTCAAGATCCCCTCCGCCTCCCTCTCCCTCTTCGACACCCTCAGCGTCATCTTCTGGGCCCCCGTCTACGACCGGTTCATCATCCGCCTGGCCCGCAAGTACACGGGCCACAAGCGGGGCTTCACCCAGCTCCAGCGCATGGGGATCGGGCTCGTCATCTCCATCCTCGCCATGGTCGTCGCGGGCCTTCTAGAAGTCATCCGTTTGAATTCCGTGAGAAAAAACAATTACTATGACCTGGAGACGATCCCGATGTCGATATTCTGGCAGGTCCCGCAGTATTTTCTTGTCGGGTGCGCCGAGGTTTTTACGTTTATTGGGCAGATGGAGTTTTTTTACGATCAGGCCCCTGACGCCATGAGGAGCTTGTGCTCGGCGATGGCGTTGACGACCAACGCGTTAGGAAATTATTTGAGTACTGTGCTGGTGACGGTCGTGACAGGTGTGACGACGAGGGGTGGTGGGCCCGGCTGGATCCCGAATAATTTGAATAGGGGGCGGTTGGATTATTTCTATTGGCTTTTGGCGGTTTTGAGTTCGGTTAACTTTCTAGTGTATTTGGTGATTTCCAAGTGGTACACTTGCAAGAAGGTCGCGGAATAGGGTGTTTTTTTTCTTTTCCGTTCGTATCGATGGATTACGGGTTTTGTAAATACTAGGCATTTTGTCTCACTCTCTTTTTTTTTTTTTTTTTTTTTTTAATATGAAGAAGGATTAGGTTTCTATTTTTACTTGAAATGCTTGTAGTTGTTAACACTCTCATTCTAGCTACTCTCACAAGTGTTTTGTGCTTTTTTGTTGATATAAGTGGTTTTTAAGTTATTTGTTTTGAATTTAATTTTAATTTATAGACTATTTACAGAGCCCAAAAAATGTGATTCCCTAAAGGCCAGAAGGGCTCCTTCTCGATTCCGGCCCATGAGGCCCAAAATCATGATGTGGTGCTCTGGTCAAAATTATATGAATGTCGTAAATGTTTTTTTTTTGTTTGTTTTTCTGGAATATTTCGATATTCACAGAATACTCGAACCCCGAGAATCGAAAGCTGGAAAGTGAGAAATTTTTGTAGAGTTTAGATTGATTCATAACATAATAGTTTATTTGCAAAAATGCAAAAACATACAAGCTTCTGGTTGAAAACAAAATTTCCCATTGTTTATATCTATTATTATTATTATTATTATTTCGTGTTCCAAGACATTTACATACTCGCCCTCGTTATTATGTGGCCAACGCACAGCATTTTTGCTGAGACGTTGACAGAAAAAATGTGTTGTATCAAGTGTATGACCTTTTTGACAAAGAGGACCACTTGAAAAAGAATTAAAAAAAAAAGAGAGAGAGAAAGATAATTGGTTAATTAATTACATAATAATGGTTAATAATGGCAATGCCAAGAGCTTGACCTTCCCTTTGGATTTTGGGCCTCTCTTTTGCATTCATCTTTCCTTTGCCAACCTTACTTTCTTATCTTCATCTTACTCACCAACTAGCATCATGACTTGTATTTTGATGCTACTTTTTGACTTTAACCTCTCAAATCTCAGAGCATTTACATTTGTCACCAACGAAAGTGTAATGCCCTAAAAGAGTAGTTTATTATTTACTACAATTGATCCTTGGATTTCCTATGTCGGAATAACAAAAGTAAGATTTGATACTAATTACAATTTCGGAATAGTGATATTACTACTAATTATTAATCACAAAGAAGAGGAAGAATGTTATTAATGAAGTAACTTATTTTAGATAAAATACAACCACCAGAGTACCTCTCTTTTGTTAGGCAAAACAAAAAAATATTAGGCAATTGGGGATGAAAAAAACAAACAAGAAAGCAAAGTAGACATGAGCATGTGTAGCAAGCACAAAAGCACATAAATATAAAGGGACAGCCCAAACAAGTGTTGAAGTAACATTCCCTTTTAACCAAGTCACATTAATCAATTTGGGAGACAAATATGTCCATTTCCCTTTTATTCATCGACCAAATCATTGTTTCCCTTTTTCTGGTGGATCATCCACTTCACTTTGCTTTGTTTCAGTGATAAGGACTGTATACAATGAGCTCAGCTCTCCCTACACAGACTTAGGCCCAACAATCATTGCTGACAACCAAACAATCATCAAATATCACTTCCAAATACAATATTACCACCTTAAGTCATCGAGGACTATAAAACATTGTATATGGTGGCATATCTATAGGGGTGTAGATCCCGTTTCGGTTAACCGGTTACGATTAATCGTTGACCGGCGGTCACGGTTAAAACCGTAACCGTCAACCTGTCGCCGGCGGTTAGGTTACGGTTAACCTGACCGGCTAACCGTAACCGCCGGTTAACCGGATTTAAAAAAAAAAAAGATCGGCTGCTTTCCTCTGCCCTTCGCAAAACCTAGAGTCTCTGTCCTTCAGTCGATCGACTATTTTTCTTTTTAAATAAAAAATAAAAATCGGCGGTACCGGTTTAACCGTAACCTTAACCGGTTCTCCTCCGGTTAGGGTTGAACCGGTTAACTTAACCGCCGATTAATTAACCGCCAGATTATTAACCGGTTCAACACGTCTACATATAAGGTACAGATTGAATTGGGAGAACCTAAATTATGCCAAGCTTGCATTAACAATTAGTCTTTGATCTACTTCAGGTTTATTATGTTTGGATATTAGTGGTTACATTGGATTCTTGCTCCAAGAAAGTTGAACTCCAATCATTTTTGCACCTCAAGAAAAAAGGAATGATTACAACAACTACCCTCGATGTTTAGCCAAATTACAGAAAACTCGGTTTTATCTTTCAAAATTACAAATACCTCCTTAATATTGTGCTTGAGGCCTTTATTTACCTAACAAATAATGAAAAAAAATACCCTCTTGACAACGCCATTTGTAAACGAGAAACCAAAATCAATACGGTATTTTGTAATTTCGAAAGATAAATGGGTTTGTTTGTGATTAAGCTAAACTTTGAGGGTGGTTTTTCTAATTAACCCAAAACAGAAAGAGCAGTTGACATAGTTAAAGGTGATGATGAATGCAGTTGGGGCAAAAAAAAACACATGATGACCTATTAAGCAATTTGATGATCAATCAAGCAATTATTAAAACAACAGCAAAATTACTACTAGAGGAAAAATTAACTCCATAACAGAACCAACCAAAAAGAAACATCAATTCTTTTCTCATTATTTAAAAATACCCACAAATTATTTTTTTTTTCCTGATCATAACTCAAATCCACTTTTATGATCAAATCCACTGCAAACAACAAGTTCCCAATAGGCCACATGTGATAAAATTACACAACAAATGCAGCAAATTTATAACATTCGATCAGAAAAACGACCAACTAGGTGACCTTGAGTCCGAACCCGATCCAAATCCTCCACATTACTCCCCGTGAATTTATTACGGAGTTAGAGAAAGAAAGAAGAAAAAAAAACGACGCACGTATACATACACCCAGGCGTATGTATACATGGATTTCTTACCCTCTTACTCTCAATACAACCTCAGCACGCTCCTCGCGATCGAGTGCGAATTATTGGGCTTGATCTTAGCCAATCCTCCTCCTCCTCCTCCTCCTCCTCCTCCTCTGCGGCTATTCCTCATCGGCGTCAAATAGAATCTCAAAAGCCCGTTATCCACATCGTTGGGCGAATACCTCGCGCTCCTATTCCTCTCCAACACAAACTCATCCTTCCTCTTTTTCCCGTTCGCCTCCACGCTCGATTTCCTCATACTCCCAAACGAACCCCCAACTAAATTCCCGTTATTCCGCCAGCTCACACTACTATTGCTCCGAAACATATTCCTATTCAACCGACCCCTCAAATCCCCATTTTCGGTTCTCATATCCTGCCAAGATTCCGATAACGACCTTTCTACTCCGTTTGGTCTATTACCATATTTTTCATCCTCGTCCTCGTCTTTATTATTATTGCTATTACGGCGATGTATAAAATTAAAACCCCATATCCTCCAACTCCACCTCCTCGACTTTTTCGACTCCTTTTTATCCAAAGAATTGCTACTATCCCTAATAAACCCATTATTATTACTACCCAGCTCAAACGTCTCCGAACAATCGTCCCTCAACGAATTTGAATTCGAATCCCTCAAATTATTATTTTCCCCCAACATCACTTTCGCACCTTGATAACAATCAGCCGTCGTGGGCGAAACCCTAGCGTTCGACACTAACTTTAATTCATCAATCTCGCTCACAACACTCTTTCTCATCGAGCTAGACCTATCGAGACTTTTTCTCCTTCTAGAAGACGAGTCCAAATAATAATCCCTCGTCTGCATCGACCCGCCAGGCAGATTCAAATTCTCGATGGCACCACCCTCGTTACCAACGCAATTCACCGAATTACCCTCCTCGACTGGGATCTGCATATCGGACCGAGGAACCGGGGCATCCTCGAGTACGGAAACCATAGTGGGGCCCGCCATTCTCGGGAAGCTTTTGCCGATCAGGTACCCATCCCACGAAGCCCGAGGCTCGTCGAACGAGTACCTCGGGTCGTCGAAGCTGATCCGGCCCGCGTCGAGCGAGAATCTCGGGTCGGTGTCGCAGGACCTTCGGCCGAACCCGTAATCAGCGATTTCAGACTGGGTCTCTCGGAACTGCCTGGAAATGGGCTTCTCAACGGGCAACGTGGCGAAATTATCGCCGTTGGACGGCTTTTTAATCTTCTGCTTGCGCCTCCATTTGTGCCATTTCTTGCTGAAAACTGAGGCTGCGGCCCAAAACCCACCGCCCGAACTCTTTTTCTCTTGGTTATCGACATCAATGTGGTCTTTCATGGGCTTCAGAATGTTAGTAACGCTCTCTATCACCTCTTCTTCTACTATCTCGCCGCTATTCATCTCGTTTTCGACCGAATTTCTCAAGCTCTCCATATGAGTATCTCTAACGGGTCTCATTTCGTCGCCGTCGTCGTCGCAGACAATGACGTCATCTTCTAGATTTTCGGGGTCTCGAAAATCGTCTTCATTTTCAGTTTCTTCGAAAACGGGCTTAGTGGCTACAAAAGATTCAGTTTTTAATTGAGAGGTTGGGGGACCAATTTTAGTCCCGTCGTCGAGCGTGAACAGCGACGAGAGAGTGCTTCTCGCTCTAACATCGCAGGACTTTCTCTGGGGCTCGAAAGCTAGCCCTAGAGCTTCGTTCTTCGAGGCGGAGAAGGACTTGGTACGACGGAGTTCGGGGAAGAAAGAGGAGGGTTTCGAGGGTTTAGGAGCCTG
>BMAC01001277.1:49709-87368 GCA_014905375.1 Phtheirospermum japonicum | reverse complement strand
TTTGGTTCTGGTTTTGGGTCTCAACGGGTGAATGAGCTTTGAAGAAGAAGAAGAGAAAAAAGGAATTAAAGAAAGGGGAAAAAAACGTTTTTAATGAATTTATTTATGTTTCCAATTCAACTTTTCCGTTGGATGCTTTTTTTTATGCCAGAAAAATACGGTTTTGCCCTTGGCGGTTTAATTGCGAATTACGATGTGTGTGTGTACTGTCCGACTCCGGGTTGGATTCTTTATTGTATTTCCGTTTTGGTCTCTGATTTGGTAATACACCCATTTACTCTTGATTAGTACATTGTTTTGGAATCTATTTAATCTCTTATTTCATACACAATTTATATTCGATAACTCACTTACGTACTACCGGGTTGAGTTTAATACTTTTCCGGTTCAGATTGTTTGTCTTTTTACTATGCTAATCTTATTTAATTATTCTTCTATTTCTTTTATTATTTTCTTAATACCACTTTTTCTCATTTCAAATAATAATAATGTCAAAATAAATTGAAATAAAGAGTCCCGTGTAGTTATATTATGTTACTGAAATGAACTAAATTTAAAAAAAAAAATTTACTTCAAATGATTTAAACAAATAAATATTACTCCTTAGTTAAATCTTTATAGATTTTGATTTTTTAAGATTTAAATTTAGATGAGAACTTTTTTTAAATGAGCTTGACATATCTTTACTAAAAACCCTCGAGCTGATAAATTAATAATTAGTACTATTAATTATTTTACTATTTATATTAATTCACCCTTTTAATGTATAGATTGATTTAATCTTGAAGTTAGATAACGTTCTCTAATTAATATTAATGTTCCCTTTCATTATATAGTGGAGTATCAAAATGTGAAAGTGTGCTGGTAATTTTTAGTACTTTGATTTTGTGAAAATATAAAATTAGATCATTATTATTCAACATTTTTGCAATTATTCAGTCAGACTTATGCGTTAAATCTAATACGAATCTCAATTAATAAAAGTTAGTGCAACATTTTTCTCTATTTTGTCCCTAATTATATTTTGTGTTATCTTTATTTAGGGAGGGGCACTTTGGATTTTCAAAGATTCCTGTCCGATAGAAAAAAGCAAAAGCACCATCAACGCTCTCTCTGTCTCTCTCTCTCTCAAAGCTGAATGTGTTTGCATTCTCAAATCCCTTTCTTGCTTTTTCTTTTTTCTTTTTTCTTTTTTCTTTTTTCTTTTTTTTCCCCTCGATCCCTCTACTTTTCCTTTTTCTCCAGTTTGGTGTTTCTTTTTGTTTTTGGGGTTTTTTCTTTTTTCTTTTTTTTTTTTTTTCAATTTCCGCTCAAATTTTGAGTCCCATCGTTTTCCATTTCATTCTCCTTTTTCTCCATTCACATTTGGGTTTTATGTTTCTTTATTTATACCAGCTATCAAACACTGTTCCAACAAGGGGAACAAACTATGTTATGCTAACTTTGGTTTAAAATTAAATCATATGCATTCCAAAAAAAAAAGTAATTTGGTTGTTGACTAGTATTGTGTATTATCCATACGAATATATAAGCTTCAATTGCTAAAAATTTTAACAATCTTTATAAGTTATAGTTTGTGTTGGTGTTGCTTAGCATAATTCAAAAAATAAGACAGTATTACCCCTACGGGCATATCGTAGCCAGAGATTGAACAATTTAAGGATCGAGGGTTCAAACTCTCGTTAAATTTTTGAAATCATAAATTATTTTTATTAAATATTGTTTCTATATGGCAATGCCAACATTGAGTGTGTGTATTATATTAACCAATTAAATGTTAAAAAAGTGAATATAAATAAATAAATTTTAGAAAAGTAAAACTTATTTGATAAGTCTAAAACGGTAAATTATATTAAAAATGTAAGAACCTAACACATATTTGATATAAGTCTTAAAATCATTAGATAATATCTTAAATGAGTTTGAGTGAATTTAAAAGTTACTATAATAATAAAATAGTATAAATCATTTGATGAATTCAACACTAATATAACATCTAATATTATTTTTCAAACTGAAAATTATCAAATAAATCATAAGAATACTTATTTATCTAAAATTCAAAATTTTCCAATTTTTTATATTCAGTGTTTTTTAATCTTAACATAATCTTGGTAAATTTAGATAATTAAAGTTCTTAACTTAACAATACTATCTGATGAGAGGGATAAAAAATAGTTTTGTTTCTTTAAACATAAATCAATAGTTTTATTATTTTAAGTAATGCTTGATACTTTTTAACTAAAAAATGAATAATATTATATAAATTTAATATGTATTAATTATCTTTATTCATCATTTGTGCAATTTAAATTTATTATTATACCATGTTAGTATTACTAAGTAATAATTATAAAAGAAATTATTTTTCAAAACTAATAATTAGAAAGAGCTAGAAGCTAGGTGTTCTCAATTAATATAATATTCTCCCCTTATTTTAATGAAACTTGTGAGGTATATTTGAGCTCTAATAATGCGTACAAATTTGATTTATTCAATGATACATTGTAAGGATGTTCACTTTTGAATTGTTTGAGCACGATTGTTGTGGATTGTCGAATCATTAGTCGAAATTGAAAATTAGAACTCTAATATATTGTTGAGAAATATTGATTATACACTTTTGAATTGTAGAATAGAACTACTTTAGTTATTACGAGATTAGGTTGACTTTTGTACTAATTCCACAAATATTTGTATATCATCTGATACAAGGTTGTTCTTTAAGTTCCACCATCGATAACTTTCAGTGATTGTGTCATATGATATGAAGTTAAAGATAATTTCTCTTTCACGTTTGACTTTTATTAATAAAATTTCACCAACTTGTATGTTGTAATATCAAGCGTGACCAATCATAAAGATTTAAAAATATTATTTGTGAAAATGTAATAAACTACGAGTATTGTGTACAATAAAATATATCATTATTTTTAATATGCATCTCGTCCAATATTTTTGAATCAAACATCTTTTAATATTAGCCAAACTTTGAAAAATAATTAGATGATTTAATATGTATTACCTAACTCTACATATATAAAACATATTTCGTATTCTAAATAATTTATCACAATAATATCCAACTATTCCGTGGACTTACACATTAAAATAATTATTTGTGCAACGCATGAGAACTACTTTTGAATACTCTGTTTATTTGGAGGGTGGAATTATCCTTACATCAGCAATTGATGTCGTCAATTTGATTAATGAATATATGGATTCATTGAATAGAGGACACTGTAAGGTATATTTGAGCTCAAGCACTACATGCAAATCCGGTTGAACATTGATATATTGTAGGATGTCCACTTAGCCGAGTTTTTGAACACAATTAAGTGTTTTGGGTTGTCGAATCATGAGTTAAAACCGAAAGTTGGTACTCCAATCATATTGTTGTTAAATGTTTTATTCACTTCGGTTGTGCAATGTAATTAGGTTGGTTGTTACGAAACTGAGTGATCATATTTTGGAGGCTAAACCTATTCAAGGAAGTAATGCAGTTGAATATCGGTACTTATTTCGTGAATAACTGTAACTCCATTCGAGGTTGCATTTTAAGCATTAACGACGATAATTTCCAATGATCGTGTCATATGCAATGACGATCAATAAAAGTCATGTACAATCTCTCTCTCTCTGAACTTTTTTTTAAAAAACTCGTTTTCAATCATGGTCGAATGTATGTTACAATATCATAAGTGACAAATCTTAATAGTTTAAATTTTTGATTTGATGATAATAAACGTAATAAAAAAAATTACGAATATTATTTACAATAAAGTGTTTCATATTTTGTATACAGCATCTCGCCAAATAATAATATTTTATGAATTATGTTCATTATATTTTTATCACATTCAATCTTTGAAAATCAATTATTTTAACTTTTGGCCTAATTCTATTTTAGTTTAGTATATATTACCTTACTTTATATATGTAATCACTCATTTAGTTATTTTAAATAATTCAAAATCAACAATATAATAATAATAATAATAATAATAATAATTACTAATACAACGTAGTGAAAAATAAATTTTTTTATACAAAAAGAAATATATACACATTAAATATTTTGATGGTAAGGCGTCTTTATTTTTATCGAAACTAGAAATTCGTGAATGAAATTACAGATTTTCATCTGTGGTTACTATTGTGCCAAGTGCGAACTTAGTGGTCAATGTCGATAATAGAGGCTATTAATGGCCGTCACAGATGATACAATAGGAGAACATGATAGCACTTTATTAAATAGATCCGTTTTGTTTCTTAATTAATAGTAAATATTGTCATTAAGATTAATTTTGATTCAATTATTACTACAGTTAATATAAGAAAAGATTTTAACTTTATCATATTTATATCCAAATTGACCGAATACTATGAACTTATAATGATGATTACTCTTATCATGGTAGATTAACGGATGTCGAAAAGGATGATAGAATGATGCTTTAACCCAACATTAAGAAAAGTTAAAAACAAAGCACTTTTGAGTTGGAAATAATCGCATGCTTTTATATTTATTTATTTTTTTAAATAAAAAAAAGGTGAAAATGATCTTCAAAGTTTATTGCAATTCCGTGGTAAAAGAGTTGGGCTAAAAAAGAAATGAAAAGGCCATGGAGGATAAAATCCAATGGTGAAAGTTTGATAAAATTTTTAATATATATATTTTCTTTTCTTCTTTTATTTTATTATTAATAATTAATTTATTTTTTTGAGGGAATTTTAAAAACGAAATTGTGAAGGAAGGAAAGTGGGGGAGTGGGGACATGTCCAAATGAGTCCAAATTGTGTTTCCTGGGGAGTCACCCTGAAAAAGATATAACCCTGCCAAACAAAACATTTGAGTTTTTCTTTTATCAGTTAGGGGAAAATTATTTAAATTGCATTTTAAATGGAAAATAATTTCAAAAATCAAATATGGACGAGAATCTCAAAATCAAATACTTCTATCATGTAATTGTAAGAAAATATAAATAAAAAATTGTAAGTTCAGGTCTATTGCCTAATTGTAAGAAATGTATTTAAAAAAAAATAAAATGAAGAAGTATAGAAAATAGAAAACAAAATATCTCAATCTTATGAAAAATTCTATAATTTAGTTTGAATGTAACCGTTCCGAAGTAGATATGTACCAGCATTTTAATTAATTAGACGGGCATTATTATTAATGATGATCAACGGCAAAAACCCTTTTCAAATTTAAATACCGTTCTAGCTGGTATATACTTTTATAACAAGAAATGACATAATAAAGACTTAATCATGAAGGATAATGAAGCCGAAATTTAATACACTTATAGTCTTGACCGCTGATTTAAAGCATTAATATGGCGCAGCCTCTACAAAAGCTAGCTAGCACGTTTCAATTATTTTAGAAAATAAGAAAAACTAAAATCAAATAGAAATGAAGTTAATTTAATTGGTCACCGATCCAGTCTTAATTCAAATTTTTATTATGATATAGTGGCCTTCAAAACCCACGAACAAGGTAAACCATAACCATAAGTCATGCATGACAGACACAGTGATGTAAAAATGAAAATCTGAATTTTTAAATGAAAGGTAAATTAAATTAGCAAATTAATACTACCAATTTTTATTTATTTATTAAATACTATGAATGTAGCACACGTATTTCATTATTGTTTCTGCTGCCAATTCCTGAGCTTATAGTTATTATTATTATATACTCTCACCGTGTGTTGTGGATTTTTTTTTTAAATACTTTAATGGCGATAATAAAAATTGAGTTCCAAAATTCACGAGTCACCGCTGTGCAACTAATGTACTCGAAAGTCTTAACTAGAAGTTCACTCCAAGATATATGTGTAACTCAAATATTGAATACTATATATATAATTCCAGTTTAAGTCACTTAATTTGCTTCCTTGTCCTCTATTCACATATATGGACATTTGAACATGTTATTGGTCTACCCTACAAATAATTGTTCCCGGAGATTCGTCTATCAATTCTTTTTTATGTTATTTGTAATTTTAATTATTTTTATTAATAAGTTGAAACTTAATCTTATTATTACGAAATTAAAAAAAAAAAAATCAATCGCAAGAAAGGAGTAATTTGACGAGAATAATTGCGGAACATTTTAGCCAAGAAAGTAGATGAATTGACCAAAAGATGAAAATAACATGATCAATGACTTTTACCCACGAAAAATAACGGTGGTTATTATTGGGGAAAAGAAATAGCAATGTGTTGTGTTGTATTGCATTGTATGGTTAGTGGCTTGGTGGGCCGTGACTCGCCGCTAAGTCACGAGTAACATAAGCCCGCTGGGTCGAAATTCCACCAAAGTCGGGCCGTAGGGCCCACTTTTATTGGTTGTAGGATCACGGGGCCCGTTGCCTCTCATTTATTTGCACATTCCTAAATAAAATAAATATATAAGAAATAAAATTACGCACACAGAGACACCCCATGTGGTTGGCGTATGTATGAGGTATATATGTTTCAATGTGCATGGAATTAGACGTAAAGTGATTCTCTGTCCTTAGCCTTTCACTTTTTCTTTGTATAAATCAAAGAAAAAAAGGAAAAGAAAATATATTTTTTAAAACATCAGAGAATAAATAAAAGTATTTAATATTTGTCTCTCTAACTCTAGGGTTTGTCTTTTCATGTTTTTGTTTGTTTTATTTAGTTCACAATAATTCAATAGAAAAGATTTGAGACAGAAATTCTCTTCTCTGTGGGGGTGGACCCCACCATATGCACTATTCCCATTTTGCTTTCATTCCAACGTAACGCAAAAATATAAAAGTAGTCTATATGACGTACGTGATGGCGTCAAAAATAGTCATATTCGAGCTCCAACCTTATTTCTATTCACTTGCTGGCTTCCGAGCCGACTCGAATCTTATATATATATTAAATAAAAAAAGTAAAAAATAAAAAAAATAAAAAAATTCTCAAGTTTGAGCTCCGATATTAGTTATCAACTTGCCTTTTTATTTTTACCTCAACCGAACTCGAATCGAGTCCATAAATAATTTTTGAGTAAAGTCAAGTTGGAACTCGACTCAACTTGTTTACATTACTACTTGTACTTTTAGGAACACTGGAATTACAATTGTATATTATAGGTTGGTATAATTGTTGCATTATATACTTAAGTTAATTTAGATTAATTATAAATATACAAAATAATAAACACTCATGATATTATGCATTTAAAAGTTTTTATTATGGACTTGAGTCTATATAAATTAAAACATTATATATATGACTTTTTTTTTTCGATTATTTATATATACTTCTTATAAAATTTGGTGCCAACATGAACAATTTAATCCATTAATTAACATCTTAAATAGCAAATTTCAATCCAATATATTATACCCATTCTCTCACCAAAATAGGTGCCCATATATAAGAAGGTGATAATATATAGATAGATAGATAGATTGGAGTCATGTCCATTTTACATGATCTATACGTACATACATAAGTCAAATGAAATGAAATTTGAAAATATTTCACCAGAATTTAACCCATATAATATATATTAAAAATATTTGTATCAAGAGATAACATTCATCTAAATTTAAAATATCAGCCATATTTCGACTCGAGTTTTTATTAGTTACACGGGTGAGTAGAATTTTTGAAATCGAAATCAATTATATTTTCAGCAATCCTCGACCAATTTTGCATTTCCCCCAAAATATAATAATGTTGTTTTCCAATAAAAATGTGTGATTCCACATTGGCTACATGACCTAAATAAGATTCTGTAATTATCAGACGAGGGTTTAATTAGTTGACAAGTGTTGCAAAGTTGAAATTAATTAATGCATAGGTTAATATTGCGGAGGGACATAAAAATCTAACAACATTGTAAATTTATTGCATTGTTTATCGTAATTCCATTCATTATCGCCATATGGATAATCAGTAGTACTCCAATGTAATAAAGAATATATAGACTCACAAACAATAAAAGAAAATCAGAACAAATCTAAATGTATATTCACTTACGTGCAAATTAAATAATAAAGAAATCAATTTGCACGCACGCGTGGTTCCACTAATTTCGCAGGACCCATTATATATCAAATTATGTTGTCTTATATTAGGGGGATATATCATAATTGTTCATAATCATAAACATAATATTCGTATCTCAAAGTTATTCTCCATGTTAAATGCTCCTAATTGGAGCAATTGTTCTTATTTCTTGGGATCACAATTATTTATTCTTTTTCTTTTATCAAAATAAAAATAAAAGGAGATGATGGGTTGAACATGCAATTACAGGTGTAATAGTGATGTAGATGTTTTATTTTATTTATTAAATAAAAAGGGGGAAAACCCTTCATCATTTTAAAGAAATATTGGACCCTTAATTTGGTCCCCCTTAACCCCACAAAATGCATTTTGTCTAATAAAGAACATATTGTTGAATAATATCCCACTATCTATAAAAAGAAGCCCCCATTTTGGACCCAAAATGCCTATTCACAACATTGTCTTTTTTTATCCTACTAAGAACATAAATTATCTTATTGTTGTCTAATATTTGGAGTAGCATTGTTAGAGCTGTCAAGATGGGTCTGGCCCGTTGGGTCAGCCCGTACCGCCAATAATAAGGTAGGGGTATGGGTTTAGAACTCAATGGCCCGTTAAGAGGCGGGCCTACATGGACTGGCCCACTCGGGCCACGGGCTTTGGCGGGGCGGGGCGGGCTGGGGGTGGGTTGGCCCGTTGCATAGAGAAAATGATAGATTGGGTGATGATGCAGTGACTCATAATTAATGTGTTTTTTTTTTCTTTTCTATTTTGTTAGTAATTTAAGATTGTTTTGGCTTTATGAACTTGTTAGGTTATTTTGTTATAGATTTTTTTGATGGAAACTAATTAGAACTTATTATGCAACTAATCATTATGGCTGTTGGGTTTATGAATTTAAATTTTGGATGAGTAGATTAAATCTTATTTATTCTTTTTGTGTTTCCTTTATATTTTTTTGACATCTCTTAAAAAAAATATTCTGGACTTTCATGTTTAGAGAGTATAAGAGATATTTTATTCAATTCTGCATTCAAATATACAAAAAAAAAAAAAAAAAAAAAAGAAAGATTAACGGGCTAGCCCGCCCAACCCGCGGCCCAAGGTGGGGTGGGTTAGGGTTGGGTTTTCTCGGCCCGCCATCATGTTGGGTTGGCCCGCCCCGCCCCGCCAAATAGTGGGTTATAACGGGTTATGGGCTGGCCCGCCCCGCCAACCCATTTTGACAGCTCTAAGCATTGTCTAAGACATAAGGAAACTAGAGAATATACTACATTATTGTCCAAACATGCCACTAGTGACTCTTCTTTAGGTGATTGGACACTACCACTTTAAGGGTAAGACCGTAAAATCACATTGCTTGTAACGAGTCATGTTAAGTAGAGCACTTGAATATATATATATATATATATAAATGATATAAAAAATATTTGCGATAATTATAAATTTTTATGTATAATGAAAAATTTAAATGATGTATTCTCAACCCTTGCCTTGTATATGTCTAACTTTTTTTTATTAATTATTATAATTATTAAAATTTTATTTTCATACTTAGATTCAATTCGTTAATAATTTTATTTACATACTTATAAAAATTCAAAAGAAATCACATTCTAAACCCGTGTCTAATCTCTTCTTATTAATTATTAATACGTTATTTTGTAATTTAATGTTTAGATTAAATTCGTTAATAATATTACTTACATACTTTGAAAACCTAAACAGATGTCATACTCTCAACTCGTGTCGCATTGTACCGATGTCTAATCAGTATTTAATAATAATATTATTATTATTATTATTATTATTATTATATAATTTTATGTTTTATGTTAGATTGAATTCATTACCAATATTTAGTTACATACTTAGATTATTTCAAGTAAATCTTAATTTACCTATATATAATATTTAAAATTATAAAATTAAAGTTATATTAATATATATTATAAACACTACTTATTTAAAATTTTATAATAGTTTTTTTAATTAAAATTATATCTTATGTATTTATCTTTTAATTATTATAACTAACTTAGATCTTTTCTACTAATTTTATGTGACTTATTTGTATTTCTATATTAGGAGTATAAAAGAAAAATACTGAATTAGACAAAATATAATAAAAGAAAAATATTAAATTGAGAAAAAAAATAAAATGAAAATATTAAATTAGGTGAGATACAATAAAGGAAAATATTAAATTAAGTAGATATTAGGTTCGGATGAAACCTAAGCAACCGAAACACCAAAAAATTTTATTTGTCAAACGAAGCATGCGAAGCAGACACACGCATATTATGCGGGATTTTGAAAGAGTAATATTCATTAAAAATACCAAAAGAATAATATTGAAAATGGTACATACAAATCGTAACATTCTTTGTTTTGTTTTCACAATAAATAATTCTTACACACAAATCAGAACATTACTTGTTCTAATTACAGTAAGACTGGTTTTCAAAATTAAGAATTTTGCAAGTTTTTTACCGCGAGTCACGAATTAGTTGTGATAAATCAAGAAAATTATTTGTTCTAATCACAGTAAGAATGATTTTCACAATAGGGAATTTTCAAGTTTTTTTTACATTAAGTCATGAACTTAGTTGTAAAGTATATCAAAATACCTAAAATTTGACGGGGAAACCCGTATAAAATTGAGTTTGAAAAAATGTAAAATATACAATACACGCGTGTTACATGTGAATATGTGATATAAAAAATTAAAATTTATAAGACACTGAAAATTATATTGAAAAAATATCGTGCATCTAACTTGTAGTATATGTAATATTATTTTACTTTATTTTATTTTTTCGTGTAAAATACTAATTTGTTCGTGCAAATATATAATATATGTATCAATGCATTATATTTGAATTAGATAAAAAGATTTAGAATATATTTAAAACTTATTTTTCTAGGCATAATAATTTATTATTAGTATTAGTATTATGTTATCTTTTTTGTTTCACTTTGTTTTTATTTTTTGTTTGGTGTAACAATAGTTTTTCATATATCATTTTTAATTTATTATAATGGGATTAGATAAAAAAAATTTAAGTTTATATTTTTATATTTATTTTCCTTTGTAATAACTTTATATATATATCATATTCTTCTTAAATAAATATTTAGAATTATAATAAAATTATTTTAACTTTTATTGTAAATAAAAATTAATTCAACTTATATAGATTTTTTCTAATTAGATATAAATTTTTTATATTTTTATATTAGAAGAATAAAAGTAAAATATTGAATTGAACAAAATATGTTAAAGAAAATATTATATTAGGTAAGATGTAATAAAAGAAAAATATTGAATTAGGCAAAATATAATATTAGGAATGTATTAAAGTAGGTAAATATATAAAAAAGAAAAATACTAAATTAGGTTAGTATTAAGCTCGGATGACACCGAAGCACCAAATATTTTTTCAAAGCTAACAAAGCATGTGAAGCAGACACGGATATGAGGATTTTGCATTAATATATAGGGGATATATATATATATATATATATATATATATATATATATATATATATATATATATATAATGTTTCGATTAATTAGATGAATGTGGTATGTTTAAAATGTATTATTATTATTAACATCGTATATAACAAATTACAAATATATATATATATTACGAATCATATATATACATTAGATGTTGGTCTTAAAGAAATTTAAAAAGAAAAAAAAAACTTAATTCACCAAACAAAATCTATAATAGACCTAGGCCATATATATCTTCATTGGGTCTAACGTTGCACGTTAATGGGTTATAAAACTTGGTGTTTTATATAGTTTATTTCATAGGCCTGCAAAAACAGAATTTAGAACTGATCAAGATATATCCTAAATCTTCCAGATGCATGATTACAGATTAATCTGATTAATTGTAATAATATTCAAATTTAGGTTGATTTTTTAGCCTTTTTAAGTTAGCATGCAATAATTCTGACATAAAACCTAAAATAATACAACAAAAGTAGCATGCACAAACTCTTTAATGGATATTATAATCTCCAAAAACATGATTGTGTAGTAGAAATTTGAGTGAAGGAATCCCAAGAAAGAATATAGATTTTGGCATGTTACTAAAGCCATACAATAGGTAGATTTTGTAGGTATCCTACACTTGGGGATTGACAAAATATTCCAACAAATCCTAAGCTCATCATCATCACTGATTTTAGATCTTTGTTGCCCTTTTGATGCAATATATTTTCAAAGTAATCATAAATAGGGTACCTGGCATACCTTATAACCTCTTCAGAATTTCTTGTATGCAGTAATTTTATTTTATTTTATTTTAAAAGATGATCCCAACTTTTTTTAAAAAAGATCCTTTGTTAAAGATAAAAACAAGATGAATGTCTTAGATCTTGTTGGTTGAGTTTCTTTAGTAGATTATAATTTATTTCGTATTAATAAGTTATTTTAGATCATGTTTGGTTGAGTTTTTTTTTTAGTAAATTACAATTTATTTTGTATTAATAAGCTGTTTTAGATTTTCTTATAATTTATTCGGATTAAAAAGTTCATGTTAGGAACAAGCTATAAATTATTGTCTTTTTTAATAAACTCCTAACTTTTCAGAAAAATTCATTACTATCATTTTATAATGTAATAAATATTTTTTTATAAACTAATTTATTATTTTACATTTTGCGTATTGTACTTATACATAAGGAAGTTTTAATTGATTATTGTAATTCTTTTTTATATAATATTTCATATATTTTTCTTATTTTCTTTAAAATTATTTTTAGGAAGTCTTTGTTTATTATTATAAATTTATTTATTTATATTCTTTTCTAGTTTTTTTATGTATAATGTTACTATGTTTTTCAAATGTCTATTGGTAAATTAACTTTCAATTCACTACTTTAATTAGCTTATTTATCAAATACTAATTTAGAATCAGTTATCAAATTTAAGTCATCAGTTAACGACTATCACTTATCAGCTACCAGCTCTTTAAATCAGTCCAATCAATCAGATACTTAATTACAATAAGACATATCCTCGGGGGTTTGGCCAAACCAACCAAATCGCTAGTTTGAACCAGCGGTCAACGGTTCGGTTAATCGTTGACCACGATTTGAATCGGAATCGAATCGGACGGTCCACTTCGATTTGAGGTAATTATAAATTGTGGAACCGCCTTTTTTTACACCCATATATTTTCATTTTCTAAGTCATCTTTCTAACACCAAACTCGTTCGATATTTAAACTAGTAGTTAACGAGAATAATACTTTATCTTATAAGTAATATCCCCACGATCGCGATGGAAATATCAGTCATTCTTGAATCTAGCAAAGATTCGATAAATTTATGATAACTTATGCTCTCGGCTTCTCTAAGTTAAGATAATAGAAAATTATGTGCACTTTGATTTTAAGGTGAGTATTACAATTTAAATATACATCTTATTTCAATTTCTTAAAGTAACAATTTGAAAGTTTAAATTTGAGTATTTGAAAACTGTCAACTCTCACACCATTTGAAAGTTCATAAATCATACGTGCTTCTCATATATATAATGACATACACTTGTGTTAGGCCAAATTGACGGGTTATAACTTGTTAAGTCATTTGACTCGATACTATAATGTATTGGTTTTTGTACTCGAAATTATCAAATTTTCATAAGTTTTTGACCCGTAAAATGATGTATTGATTTTTGTACTATGATATATTGGTACTATGATGTATTGATTTTTATATTATATTGTATTGGTAAGAAATCTTGGTCTAACGGATGATCCGTTAGTCCGGCCTGACAAGAATGTTGCCCTATATATAATTATTTGAATTAGAATTTCAAATTTTAAAAATATTTGAAAATAGTTCAAGTCTAATTTCTTTTTTTCTTTTTATTATTATTATTATTTTTTTTTTTTTTGTGAATTTAGGTAAAGTGTTATTTATATTTTATCACTTAATCTCATATATTTTTTTTAAGACTAATAATAAACATAGTAAAAAAAATGTTCAAAATTCCAAATAAATAAATAAAGGGCTCAAACCGTTAACCGCCGATTTCAAACCATTGTACGTGTCTAATTGCAATCTATATATTCTAAAAGCTCAATCATCTAATTTCATCCACAAATTCCAACAATTTATTTAAATAAATAATAACCACCATTTTTATAACCTTTAGAAACACCTTATAGAAAATATATGCTCTATAAATACTTAGCAAAAGGTGAAGGTTTTATGAGATAGGCAAAGATATAATGGCCATTTGCTTTTCTTCTTTCAAAGAGAAATATGCTCGAAAAGACTCAATATGTGTTCTCTTGTAGGCTATAATTCTTGATACATATGTAGGACTTGAATTATTTGTTTACTTTTAGTTTTGTCATTTGAAGGAATTTTGTCAAGTTCGATTGATGGATATTGAATTATTAATTAATGGACCCAAAAAGAGCTTTTACAGGCTGGGCAATTCCTTGTTTGGGAGACGGAGAAATAGACCAACTTTTAAGCCCAGATTTTAGACCTCCAAACTCTGAAAAAATATTCACAAGTCATGTCCACATATTAAATTCAGAGCCAACTTATATAATAAAGCTGGTCCAGAAAGCTAATGATTTCGTTTCACGGCCTGTAATCACTAATCAGCTATATATCCTGGATCTCAGTTTGAATGCAAAATTATCTATAACCCTTACTCGTTTCGAATATCAAAATGATTGCAAAATTATCAAAATTAAATCAGCTAATTGAGAAACCACAACCTATAACCCCTCATATTTCGAATATTCCAAGAATATATGTCCACGTGGCACTAGAGCTTGCAAAAGCTCGGGTTGGCTGGCTGGCTCGGCTTGAAGTTCTATTCTATGTTGAGATGACGATTTTTTACAAACTCTAAAAAGTAGAAAATAACGTAATTTAAGTTTGGAAACACTTCCTCTTTCTGTTTGCAGCCTGTTGAATCTTTGGATTATTATTTCCTCGAGTGCCTGGTTATAGGGGTGTAAACGGATAGGGTATGGTGCAGGTATGACTATACCCGTCACTAATTTACCTTAATCGTACCCTACTCATTACCAAAAAAAATTATCGGGTAGGGTACGGGTAATTATCCGTCCGGTATCGGGTACCCGAATATATGAATTAAATTAAATTATAGTTTAATTAAAATAAGAATTTTTATATTTAATACCAACACTAATTAGTAATATAAATTATAGTTATTACATATGTGTGTGCGCGAGCGCGCGCGTGTGTATCATGGTTTACTATAATTTGGTTGGGTTATTCTATACATTTGAGAAAAAAATCTTAAACTTATAAATTATTTAAAAATGAGTCATTCAAAAATATTATTAATGTCACAAACAACAACAATTCTCAATATATTATACTAAAATATTTCAAATAAGTTATAATTAGTTATGTGAATGTGAGAAACATGCTCTCTTACTCTAATTATCAATTAAAGTGATTTTAAAATTTATTAGAGTAAATATGATGCATTGATATTATTATATCATTAATATTATAGTATAAATGTAATAAATAGTATTTCATAAATTATGATATTTTATTATAATATGAATCATGATAGGAAGATATACATTTTATAATATTTGATTTAGATATAAATAAATTATGTGGATATATTACGTCGGATAGGTGAGGTAATACAAATATATTAATTTATAAAATTAACAATTATACATACTTTATTATTATATTCATATATTTAAATTTATAATATATATCGGGTAATCGGGTAATGTAACGGGTACAAACTTCCTACCCGTACCCGAAACTGTAGCTTGCGGGTACTACCCTCGCCCGACCCCACCCGAGTCACCGGTACCCAATCCGTCGGGTAAAATTGACAACTTTACCTGGTTACTCGGGGAACTTGGTAGACCCTCGCGGACGTATTTCATGTTATTTTGAAATTTTCCTCCGATGTTTGGAGTGAGTTGCTTTAGTGTTTCGTTGTGAAATTTAGTTCGAAGCTTTCAGTGGTTTGACGACTGTCTATCATTGCTCTGTTGTAGGTTTTTTGGGATTGTCGTAATCGAGCAATTTTTAATTATGTGAATGAGCTTTTCATAGTAAGAGTTCGGGTGTTCCTTCGGAGCCTCTTCGGTCAAGCCTTAAAATCTCTACTCTTCAAACTTTTGGCATCATGTTGTTCTAGACCTCCACGTGTGGGTACCTTAATTCATTGGGCGCCCCCTCCCCCGAGTTGGGTAGAGGTTAACACAAAATAACATTTGTCTTGGTACCCAGACAGAAGCGGCCGCCTAATGCTGTATTTTTCGTACTTGTCGTTGTTTGTGCAAGGGCGTTTCACTTGAAGACTAGTCTCTTTTTCCGCTTTCTTAACGTAACTCGAATCTGCGATTCATGCTTGTGAGATTGTTTCAAATTAGGGTTGAGAGATTCTTTGTCTCAAACGGACTCTGTGATTTCGATATTCGACGGCCGCTCTTTGTTCTTTAGGTACAAGTTGTGCTCCCCCTTTACTCAGTTATCAGCGATTCAATTTCGTGTCTAGCATGCTTTAGAAAAAGTCAATGGGATTGCAATTTTTCTCTCAAGGCAGACGCACAACGAATGGGATTGCTATTGGAATTTCATGTCATGATTTTTCGACGATGCAATTTCTCTAAAGTTAGTACAATTTGTATCATATTAGATAATAATTCTTTCTTTTCTTTCTTTGTATTCTAGTTAGTTTTGACGGTGGAATCCTAACCATTATCTTATTGGGCCCTCTGGTTGATGATCCTTTGATCAACAAACTCTTTTTTTCACTTTATTTTTTATTAACCAACGATTCTTCGCTTAAAATAAATAAATAAACTCCCAAATTCTGCTTTGACATTTGAGTTTGAAAATTTGCCTAGTGTCCAAGATCAAAAAATAAATAATTATCAAAAAAATATAGTCCACTATCCATAACAGCAAATTGATATAAATTTAAATAATCCTAAAAAATCCAAAATTTGCAACAAATTTACCCAACTAGTTTTTGTTTTCAAAGGGAGAATAAATCATACTGCATCTGATAAGAAATAATAATAATATACAAAGGCATCCTATTAACTACTCCTATAATAATAATAATAATAATAATAATAACAATAACAACAATATAATCTAGAAAAGACGAGAAGGGAAATAGCCTCACTTCAGGTGATCAATCACTTGTATAAAAAGTGTGCCAATTTGAATCTAAGCCAAAGACACTACTAATAAGGCACACAAACACAAACCCCACTAAACACTGCTGCTGATCTTGCGGATATCTAATAATAATATCAAGAAACATATTATATAGGCACTCGACTCTCATTGCACGTCTCAATCACCTCCGACGTGATGAATTATGTTGATGGGCTTTACTCTCATTCTGTATTCTATCAGCATACATCGGCAGGCGTATGATCTCATTGATCTCGTTCAACAGTACCTCCTCCGTGATATTGTCCTTTATACTCCTCATAACCTGTTTTTTTTTTCAAAGTTTCAGGACACAGCAATATTTGGCTTGATACCAAAACCTTAAAACGTAGGGATTAATTGAAAAACTACCCGTTATATTTCAAGATTATAAATACGAATAACCGAGTTTTTTCAAACAGTTGTATTTCAAAATTATAAACAAGAGTCACTGATATTTTTCATAATTATGTTGAACACCAAGTCATCTGGAAAATACAAAGGATGACAAAAGCAATATAATTAATTAATTACCTTCTTGTAGGTGTTAAATTCATTAGGGGTCCCTTTGTCAACCCTGACCCTCATACAAATCCATACGTTTTGCTCGGAATCCCAAGAACACTCTATAATCTTGCCCGCATAAGTCGACGCATCATTCCCATCTGCAAGCCCATAAAACAGCATAATCTAACAGTTATCAGAGAAAACAACCAAGCCATCCATCAACAGCATCTCGTGATAAGAAACATGCTATAGATTGACACAAACAAGAAAGGCAGCTATAAACCAATGGTAAAAGTGAGGACTTTTAGGGATGATTATAAAAACTACCCTTGAGGTCCAGCCTAAATACAAAAGAACCCCCAACTATCTCTCAAAATTATTAAAAATATAATTTCCAGATTGCACCCTAATACAAACCTCCTGGGGCATTTTCATAACCCTTTTAGGGGTAATAGTAATTTTTGAAAGATAATTGAGGGTTTCATGTAATTAGGTTAAACCACAAGGGTAGTAATTGTAATTATTCAAAAAAAAATCTATTCAAACAAACAGAGAAAGGCACAAAGAAGCCTCTGCAAAATATTCTCCCACGTGATGCTGAAATACTACTAATTTATATTGCAAATTTAGAAACTAACCAGGAAACACAACCTTCCCATCCATCAACCTTTTCTTCCCTCGCTCAAACAGATAAAGTGATTGGCGGTCGTCAACCATCTGTTAGCAAAGAACAATCAAAAACAAACCAAATAGGATACATAAACGAAACTGGCAGACAGTTAACTTAGCAGAGGAAGGAGCAACCTCAAACAGAAAGTCCACTGAGTTCATTTCTGGGTATTTCCACTTCAAGAGGCCCTCGTGCGTTCTAGGGACATAAGCATCATCCCAACCCTGCCAGACAAAGACCAACGGATAACTATTATTATTATAGAGATATAAATGAGCAAATTCGACATTACCATCAATTAAAACAAAATAAATAAATAAACGCAAAAACGAGGAAAAAAAAGTACGATACAAGTTTTAAATCCAATCCAAGTACCTGAAAGACGAGACCATCTGCATCATGTGAAAGCTTTGGAATAAATCCCTTCAAAAGCTTTGTAACAGTGGAAAGCAGCCAGAAGTCTTTCCTCCGTACCTGTCAAGTAAAGGTTTGTCATAAATAAAGCAGAAAAAGATAAATAGAAAGGTAAAAAAGAGGGCGAGGAGTTCAGAGGGAGGGAGGGAGGAAAACATAGTGAGGTTCGATGATTGCAAACCCTGAATGGTTCCAAGTCATATCGGTAATAAGGGTTTTGGCTCTGATATATATGTTGTCTTTCGAAATTCCGAGGTTCAATCACTTCCCTCTCGAGCATTTTCCAACGTTCGTAAAATGGGCGCTGCATGCATTAAGATTTGGGTTTAAGTCATCTAAAACCTGATCAACGGCAGCAGCAACAACAAAAAAGAAAAAGGAAACCAAGCAAAAATAAAAAATAAAAAAAAAGAAAAGCTATTAATTTTTTTAGCCAAAAAAAAACCACAAGTTATATTTTCTAGTATCTGATTGTTTAACTCTTGCCTCTTGGGAGAAGACGACATATTAAGATTATAAAGTGATCACACTGTTGAATGATTAAGAAAAACAGCTTGCACTGCCAAAAGGGATAAATTGTACAACATATTTCTCTTCAATGGAGATTAATAATTGCCAATACAACAACTCAAAATATCTCAGGTACCAACTATTTGATCACACAGAAAGTTCAACCAAATTAAACAAAAAATTAGTAATAATTACAATAACTTACCTCAACGATGGACACAGTATTGATGGCCATCATATCATAGATCAGGTATCTTCTCTCTTGCTTTCGTGAATCAGGCACCGTGTCAATTATCATCTCTCCATCAAGTAACGTATAATGATGATATTTCTCCGGGAAACCCTTCTGGACAAAATAAAATGTAGAGATCCAAAATCATGGGAAGGAACAATTCGTTTGCAATGATATTAAAAAGCTCCAGAAATAAGGGTACATACTTCACTAGCATGCCTGCAAGGGAATCGCATCTGGACCCTCCGAAAATTAAAATGCCTATCTACCAAGTAACAACCGTCCATAGTGATTAGCATCATATATCTTGTTCCATCAGCTTTCCATGTAGCATAATAGTAACGCTGCCTTAGCAATTGTAAGTTGTCCCTGAATAGATGAATAACAAGTATCAAAATACCAATCTTACTTATGCACAAGATAGATAGGCAACCTAGAAGCTAGCAGAAAAAATCAAATTCTAGGTAGATTCAAGTAAATGACATCTTCAGGCAAGAATGAGCCTCAAATTTTAAGAAGAGGTTGACTGAGACCTGTTAAGAGAAACTGGATGTGAGCCAGGAAAATACTGAGGTCCTCTAGCCTGTAGATAAATAGAATAAACTCATTAAACTTAACAGCAGTAAACATGCTTTTAGAAAAACTGTGTCAAAATCAGAACTTCCAAAGAACCTACCCCTCCAGGCAACTTCATAACTTGAAAGCAGAATTGCCGCATTGATATCTCTTGGTCACTAGGGATTTTATCTCCCAAAACATCATCATTTGACATTACCAACTGTGGTGTCTCGTGACCCCCCTGAAATTGTTTACACAGTCCAAGGGGGGTGACAACAAGGACTAACTCAGCGATGAAAGTCCACTAGGATAAATCAGCCACATAATGCTACGTTTGTTGAGGGCTTTCAATCACAGTTTTGTTTTTTCGTTTCAAAAAAACCAAGGAAATCATCATAAAATAGATCAGAAACGCAAAGGTTATGGCGATTTGAGATTTTGAGTATTTTGACCTGCTACAGTAACATTATAAAACCCCAATCAAAAAAGGATTTCACTATTCATTTGGACTTCCAATTATAAATCTCAGAACTTTCAAAACCTCAGAAATCATCATCCAAACGTAGCCTAAGTTAACACACACACACACACAACCAAAAATAAACATACATCTAGAGGAGCTGCAGAATCTCCGTCATCGTCATCATCATCTGGCACTGCATCACCATTCAAATCAAGATCGGAAGATCTTTTCCACTCCGGAGTCGAAGGGCAGACAACCATATCTGGCTTCTTCTCATGATAGAAATCGTACAAAGCATCAATGTAGTCTGGTTTATATATCCCTGGTGGACGTGCATCAGCAAATATCTTGATTGCCTGCAAAGGAAGACAAAAATGAGACATGCCATTGTCTCACTTCGAACAAACAAAGATATAATGACAGCCAACAGACCTGAGAGACAGATATGGTCTGTGTACGCATGAGATAGTGAACAATCATGTATCCTGTACGGTTGTGCCCATGCGTGCAATGAACGAGAATATATTTTTTCTGCTGCTTTTGCCGAATCTGGAATTGATACACCTGATAAAGCACAACACAACAGAGTATAATAATCATATCTTAGGATCTAGAAGCAAAAGTTCGTACGAGGACGAATCATACTGTTTCAAACATTACATTATACATAAACACCACAAATAAAGGGGGTTGTAAGTTGTATAAACGGTTAAAGAATAACGATCAACTAGCTGATGCTATTTATGTTGATTAAAAGTTAATGGCCATGTCTGACATGAGAACCAAAACTAGAAAGAATATGCAGATTCTGCAGAGCAATGGGTCTACAAATATATATACCTCGTTAAAAAACTTATTTACAGCCTCGTTCTCTGGCACAGAATCACGCCCCTTGCATGCAATCTGAATTATAAGGCAAACGGTCAGGAGCTGAAGAATCATAATGGAAAGTAGTGGAAACAATAAAGACATGCTAAACGAGGCAAGGAGTAGATATAACACACCTTCACATGCTTAATACCTTCTTTCTTCCATTCGTTCAGATTATAGTATCTACTTGAATTGGTAAGATCAATCACCAAACCAAGCTGAAAAGTATAAGTAAGAAATTCAAATCATGCAATAGGCACAAGAGAAGTCTCTTGAATTAACAAAATGGAGGCATTATTATAATTAGAGAAAATGGTAATAGAGATTTAGGGTAAATGCCTAAAAAGATGATGATAATTGAATTATGTTACCAATTGATGGTATTACTTGAGTTCCAGAGACCCTAAGCCTAATGCTGCTAAGTCTCTATCACTCGACTTCATTCCGCCCAAAACAGTTAAAACAAATAAACCAAAATATTCTTTTCATTTAATCACCTCAACTTTAACAAATACACCAACAATTCAGTTTTAGAAGAATATTGACAGAAGAAATAAACAATTATCATCAAATTCAAAATATAATAAAAGGTAAGCACAAAAGTCAAATGTGCAATATTTTCTAGAAATCACAGAGATAGCCATACAATGAAATGTATTGAACTGCCAAAAAATTACAATAAGAATATAAATACAGATGAGTAGCAGTAAATTTACTAACCTTTCTTCCTAAAACTCTCTGTTGATGGACCACCTGCCTGAATGAGTATCTCTTACCAGGAAGAACTTCATCATTGAATGATTCACCTAAAGGAACTTTTGAAGGTATCAAACACCCCCCTAGTTCCTGTCCAACCGCGGGGCATTCTAACCAACCTGCCATGTGAGAAACAAATGTTGCAAGATAAACAAGGGAATAAGAATCTAGGACAACGCTATTGTTAGTCACGCTTGTTAAAGTGAACTTTTCTTCTTTGCATAAAAGCATAAAAAGGTACAAGGAGGAATATTAGTATTGAAGCCTGCTCTTGGTACCTATCCCATCAAAGGTTTGTAAAAAAAAATTGGAAAATAACTTTACCAGGAGGAAGTCTACTATTAGATCTCTGCCTCTTTGCTTGAGTTGGCTGATATCCATAGGATGGTCTGTCATCAGGGCGATCTTTTCGTATTCGCTGCATCCTTTCCTCACGCTCCTGTGCCAAATAACGTGTGCAAAGATGATCTCAGATTCAATTTTAAACGAAAACGACATTCATCCAAAATTGTATGCCAAACACATGAGAAGTATGTATCCCCATGCAATGCAGACCAGGATAGATATAACATTATACTTCTTGTTTAGTTTCATAGGCAGACGATAGTACCAGCATCTTAACAGAAAGTACTGCACAGGTACAAAAGGCATCCGACATAATGAAATTGACACTTCTGTTCACCCTGTAAAACACTATGGCCAAACACAAAACTGAGCATGCACTACAGCTTACCCATTAACACAGAGCAGAGAGAAACTACAACACACTATTTTCTATTTTACTTATGAGATTTCAAGATGCAACTTCCCATTACCAAGTAAAAGCAACTCAACTATATAACAGCTTAAAATTGCATATTTACCAAAGAGCGTTAAAATTATCATCATCAGAGAGCAGGCCTTCGCACCAACAAGCTCATATAAAACATGCTTACTAATTGTAACTTCAAGAAAACCAGCACAACTCGTACGAACGGAACCAAAAAAAACTATCTGGCCTAAATTAATAATAGAATAGAAAGAGTGTTACCCTGCGTGAAATCTGAGCTCCACTCTCCCCATGATCCACGTGTTCATTGTATTCAACTTGCTCATCTGCTACATTATCTTCTTCTGAGTGTGGTTCAGGAAACACTTCATCTTCTTCCGGTTCAGGGGAGGCATTCAAGTCCATGCTGTCAATCAGTCAAGTCCCAATCAGAGGTATTTCAGGGTGCACTGGAAATTATAAAGTTACTGTCGAAGATATTAATTTGATGTTCACTGTCTAGATTAAAAACAATGTAGAAGCTACAAAGATAAATCATCGTATATGAGCTTCCAACAACACACAACCATATGGATTATATTTGTCTCCTACACTCATCATATATGACTAATTGGAAAATTACTAAATTATCTCATCATTGTCGCGAATATTGTTGAGAAAAGTAGGAATTCAATGAGACTTTGACAAAAATTGAAAGTACTGAAGATACACTATTCACTTATTTTCCTTTTTTTTTTTTTAAGTATTCTTTAAAAAATGATAATAACATGAATACACTATTCGCTGCCTAGATTAAAAACAATGTAGAAGCTACATAGATACATCAATGCATATGAGCTCCAACAACACACAACCATATGGATTATATTTGTCTCCTACACTCATCTCATATGACTAATTGAAAAATACTAAATTATCTCATCATTGTCACAAATATTGTTGAGAAAAGTAGGAATTCAATGAGACTTTGACAAAAATTGAAAGTACTGAAGATACACAATTCACTTATTTTCCTTCTTTTTAAGTATTCTTTAAAAAATGATATTAGCATGAATACATTATTATACAAAAGGGTTGAAGGTGAGGGGAGCACAGAGATCTACTAATTCATCCCCCCACCCCCACCCACAGATATATTACACACACACACACAAAATTCCCAGTTTAGAAAGAGAGTCGACAGGAATTTAATACTCCAGAGCATTAAAAAACCCAGAATCCCATGGCACTCCAATCAACAGAAGATCAAACAAACAAAATCAAGCAAGTGATAAGTCGAAGCTACAGTAAATAAATTCGGCATAACATCTTTGTTTCCAATCAAAACTTAACGCCATTCTACTAAAAAAGAAAACAAGAATCAACCCATACAAATAATGGATATTTGCATGAGTAAAGCAAAATGTCAAGATCAATGATAAATAGGCGGAATTAGCAAAATAGTAAAGATGCATAGATATTTAATGGCGACACTAAACTGACAGGTGACAGCTTCCAGCAGTAGCATGTATGCTTTTAATAAGGATGCTACAGCTGTGTGTTTAAGCAACTTAGGCCTACAATTTATGTCCTCAGACGCGTAAACAGAATATGTACCTCTTTTTGAATGGCATTACCAAATCCCTAATTGAATTTAGAGAAAACTGAATAAAACAAGCAAATATCATGATGCCCAGATAGCATAGAACGACCAAATCCAATTTCTAGAACCAATACCAAATTCTGTCATAGACTCAGAGTTCACTAGATCATTTATTTTGCCAGAACACTTCCTTTCGAAACTCTGTAATAACAAACACCATAGTCACCACATTTTCACATAATTCAATAGTCCCAGAGTTCTCTCTAGCTTCTTGCTTTTTCTTTATGAGCTAAACAAGCAACATAATTTTTTTTTGCCAATAACTCAGATTACGAAGAGTTTTTAAAACCTAAAAATAGGTTAAGGACCTCCGCGTTTGCTTTTCTTCCAAATAAAGTGAATCTAAAAACAAAAAATGAAAAGAAACCCTAAAAATTCAAATCTCATGTCAAAACATCCGCCCAATTAAAAAAATACCAATCTCCCAGAACAAGAAAAAGAGTTTCAACCTCAAACATAAAAAAAGGAGAGTCTAAAATCGAAACGAGCAGGCCGAAAATTCTCACCGAAACCCTTGGAACCACCGGTTCAGTCAAAACAACCCACACTGAAAGAGAATAAATTAAAGAAAAGCGCTTCCTTCAATTCCCGGCACGACTAAAACCCTACAATCGAACGTGAATTAAATCGGACTTCAACTTCACAAAAACCCTAGAGAGAGAAACAAGGGCCCGTGGTTGTAGAGAGAGATCGCGGACCGGTGTGGGGGGAAGTGGATGTTTACTAAAATACGTAGAAATTACAGAGAGCCGTTGGCGTAAATATACACATATATCATGGTTGTATGTGTATATATAGGTTAATCGCTGTGTATGATATTATGCCTCCTTCAAGTGAACAATGTAAAAATGGACAGGTTTGAGGGGTAAATATATGAGGTAAATTGGGTAGGAAGGGATAATTAGGTCATTGAGACGGTCTTGGACTCTCGTCTTTATTCCATCAGTAGTACATGAAAAGGGTAAAATAAATTTTACGTTTTTACTTACCGATTTACAATTATGTACATTCAATATGACTTCTATTGACATAATTGTTTCTTAAAGCATATTATAGGCCAAGACTCCAAAATTCAAAAACTATATTCTGATTCAACTTCGTACACATGGTTATGAACATTGTTATATGTCATGACTTTAATAACTAGAACGAATTATTATTCGGCTGCTATTTACGTGTAATTTATAAGTATATTGTACTTTTTAAGTGAGAATATGCATGTAATGTAATGCATTGAGTGTGTATCCGATAAAGAAAAAAAAATTACCTCCTGAATTACACTTAATTTTATGGTTTACATTTTAATTTTTTATTTCGTACATTCTATCTCCTGAATTATGTATTTTTTTTCAATTTACCTCTTAATGGTATATTTCGGCGTGATTTTCATGTGATAAATACAAGGATATTTAGCCATTTCCATTCAAAATGATATTTAGTGAGTTTTTTTTTTTCTTCCCAAACTATACAAGATTTGACAATTTGTCTCCTAATATTTTATTTCGTGCACCTTACCTCCTGAATTATGCGTTTTTTTAGTTTACCTGATGGCATATTCCGGCACAAAAAATCACTAGAACTCGTCACATAATTTCAACGTGAGATTCTTTGGGTTTTTTTTGTCATTTCCTTTCAAATTTTATTTTAATCTTTAAAAAAATATTCAATAAACAAAATGATTACCACCACCCACCATTGTGCATAATAAAAATACAATTAGGAGAAAAAATTCATCCGCCCCTCAAAATAAAAAATATTCTGCTCACGTTAACGTTATTGAATTCACTCATCGTCACCTCATCGCCTATGAGTTGTGGATACTCCTTTGTTTCATCTAGTGACACGGATTTTGCTGACTTAAGAATGCACAAATAAAATTCCATCTACACAACTCGCTACCTCCGATAGTTCTGTCGCACCATGCCTAGACCACAATGTCTGCATTATCTCGCTTGACGTCTCAATCTAAGGAATCCAAACCCAAATCTTCCCTATAAATCTTACATCTGGTTTTGATTGTTGGTTCCTGATTTTTGTATATTTATATTTGTCAATTTTTTGATATTTCCTTTCATTTTTTGCACAATTTCATATATGTTTTATTTCTGAATCAAGAAGTTCCGTAATTAAAACATAGTGGTTGTAATTAATTTTTTTCACTATTTTTTTGGCACAAGAAGGTAGTTGATAGTGATAATGGCGAGATTGTAGTTGTTAGATTTTATTTTTAAAACGGTATTGTGGTTAGGAATTGAGGATACTTTTCATATTTGGGAATATTCTAGCCTCTTTTTTTTTTTTTTTTTTAGATTTGTAGATTTCAATGAATGGTAGGTGAATTTTTTTTTTTGGGTGCAAATTTTTATTTTCGATTATTATATTAAAAATAATTACGATAGAAAATGATGGAAACTCCCCTACGAATCTCACGTCTAAAACACGTGCCGAGCTCCGGTGGATTTTTTGTGTCGAAATCTGCCATTAAGAGATAAACCGTAAAATATGCACAATTCAAGAAGCAAAATGTACGAAATAAAAAAATAAATGGGAAAGTATCAAATTGGGTATAATTTTGGAGGCAATTTTTTTTTTTCATGTTGGATAAATATTCAAATTTGACATCATACGTGACAGCAATTAATTAACTCTTGAATGCTCTTTGTCAAGTATTAATTTCTGAATGATCTATGATTATTTCAACGATCAATAGATATGTTTCTTTCTTAAAGGAAAAGATGTGCTAAACTTATACTCCCTTAATTATGAATTTTAAATTATATTACCTTTGAGCTATGACCAAAAAAATGATGATAAGTAATAAGTTATCGATATTATTCATCAGTATACTACATCTAAAGAATTCATAAATATGATTGCATAATTAAGAAAAGGCGGCCAATATTTTACCTTTATGATAACCACAAATAAAGTTAAGACCAGCAATTTCCCTCCTTTAGTCTCTTCTTTAACATGATGATGTTTGAAAGCAATCTGGTAACTCTCTCGCGCATGACTCTCAACTCAAGAATATGTGAATCTTTAATTCTTAAAAAAAAAATTTAAAGTGAAAAAAAAAAGGTACGTGGAGGCGACTTTATTACTCAATCACTCCAGATTGTATAGACTTAAGAGCATCAAGCATGTCAGAAAACAGTTGCTCGTGTTCTGGTCCTCTTAGTCCCATACAAATCCAAGAACACAAAACTAAAAGCTAGAATAATTGAACAAGATATATAGTAGTAATTATATATACAGGCTCATTTCAAAATTTGATTGAGCTTCAAATTTGAGTGACAAAATTCAAGACAGGTTACAAGAAAAAGGAAAAAAAAAAAAAAAGTTTAGAGAAATTGCCAATATCGTCCACTCTAATTTTGCCCAAATACAACAAACATTAAATATCGATCTCAACAAATAAGCATGAGTTTCTCCTAGAACTCAAGTCATTTATACATTTTTCTTTCTGTATCGGCCAGAAAATCCACCCAACTGAACTAAAACGACATAATTTAAAGGAGACAAAAAAAATGTCTAGCAATGCAGATCACTGTTCACATCCGCTAGCTAAAAAAAGGTAAATCAAGCTGAATAAATAAATCTCTGATGCCAAGTTAATGTTTTAGCAGATTCAGAAACCTAAAGACTCGAACGGCAGGTTGAAGGAAAGTATACTCAACGGTATCTCCAATGTAGTTTCAACAGATTTATCCACAGCCATCAATCATCAGCTACCTACAAAATTCATCAGTAGTAACGGTTTATTAATCATTACACTACATGAGAGTGCTTGCAATAAAAATAATAATAGCTTTTTTATTATTATTAAAAAAAAATTGTGATTCTCAGCTTCTAACTGGAAAAATATTGTTGGGTATCACAAGTTAGCAGTGTTTGCAACTAGAAGCCAAAAGTGTTTTATTTTAATTTAAATAAAGATAATAATAAATTTAAAGGAAAAAAAAACTTGCATTAAACGAAGCTACGATTAGCTTCCACATTGACGCTCCCATTCGATCCAACCGAAGCTTTGCTATCTTCCAATATCTCAGCAACCAACCTTTCGTGCCTTTCTTTCAACTCTGGAACACTTATAGCCTCAGTAATGTCTTTCTTGATTTCAGCCACCATCGCCTGAATCTTACTTTTCGTCCCCTCATCCGGTGCATTCCGACCTTTTGCCACCATCGTCTTCAGGATCTCGATTTTCTCCTTCAAATCCGACGACTTGACAACATCGTCTATAACCATATTAACTTCTTCACTAAATGCATCTATTTTCGGCACAGCTTTCGGGTTTATCGACACCACCTGCAAACCCGCAGATTTCAGAACACTCTTAAGTTCCAACTCCAATTCTTCACGCAGCTGCAAAATCTTCTCCTGGTCGATATCCGGATTTCCAATTTCAGCCTTCAGCGTCTCGATCTTACTTTTTACATCGGCCCGGTCCACAAGCTCGCCGAGTCTCTTATTAATTTCGGATTTCAATTCATCTCTATCAACGGTGCTCTTCGTGGGCTTGTTCAACTCGTTGAGCATCTGAAGCTTAGAGATCAGGCTGGGGTAATTAGGAGCCGTGGGTAGGATTTTGTGAAATTCGCCCTTGAGGTGTTCGATTTTTTCCTTCAGGGCAGAATTTGCCTGCTGGTCGGTTAAATTCCTTCCTTTAGCAATCTCCTCCCTCACCATCAGAATCTTGCTCTCGATACCGAGAGCTTTTGCGGCCTCGTTGTATTCGTAATTGATCTCTCTTTTCAATTTCTCGATCATCTCGTTTAATCCCGTCACGGGTCGCTCGGCTGATGATGATTTGCTGGCTTCCAGCACCTGCAGTTTCAGCTTCTCGACCTCGTCTCTCAGCTCCGATTCTGAAACCTTGCTGATGGTGACGATGGGTTCGTCTTTCTTTTTCATGTTGATTTTCTTTTTGGGGTCGATTGGGATTCCCTCCTGGAACCCACCAATTTTCCGGAACTTTTGGGACCTGTGTTTTAATAGGGTTTCGGTATCCATCTTTGAGAGATCCTGCAGAACGCACGGATATTTACGCGTTTAAGGTTGTTGATGCATAAAAATGTAGAAAATGATTAATGTGCCATAACTCACATCCATTGATTCGATAATTGCAGCTTTTATCTGTTGCGATGTCCAATATGGATCAGCATGTGCACCGCCAAGAGGTTCCTACAAAGAACGAAAGAGTTTAAGATTGAAGAGTACAAAATTAGATACCAATAATGCCAGGTAAATGATTTATCAAAAACATAATTCAAAAGAATAACTCCATGCTCAAAGCACAATTAAACCATTTATCTTGTGTTCTTAGCGTTAAATGTTACACCTCTAGGGACATCACAAAAGGAAGAATAAAGAATACATGTGCAGAAAATGAAAAGGGGAAAAAAAAAGTGAATGAATATTACAGGGATGATGCCATCGCAAATTTGTAGCTTGGACAGCTCCGTGGCTGTTATTTTTAGCTTCTCAGCAGCCTGGAAAGAAAAAAGAGTAGCAGATCAAGTTACAACTGTTGCATCTATCACATACATACCATATCCAGCATCCTTAAACCACCTTTGGAGAAGCTTTTGCAGTCTTCCACAAGATTGCTGCACATGCTTCCGGGCTGTCACGTGGAAATAGTTAAGGGCCAAGTCAAAAAAGCCGTAACAAAATGCAGGAGCATTATAGGGTAATACAAATTAGACATTAAGTACCCAAGATTATAACTTATTATGTATCTAAACCCAAAGAAAACATAACAAGCATCTCATGTTATAGAGCAGTAGCATTAAAAACACGCATAAGCACCTGGCAACGTAGAACACAGCATTTTCAAGCATTAACAGCTTGTTAGCACAACCAATAGCCAGAGCTCCACCAGAGCCACCTTCGCCCATAACAATTGAAATAATTGGTACTTTCAGACCAAACATAGTCCTCAAATTCTGAGCAATTGCTTCCCCCTGTAGATAAATAAACAAGTAATTAGCAAGTGCAAACTTCGGTCATTAGGAGAAAAAAACTGTGCATTACAGTATTACAGTACTTGGCCCAGTTCCTCAGACTTGAGATCAGCATACGCGCCAGGAGTGTCGATGAAGGTGACAATGGGAAATCCATGATGGTCTGCATAATACATCATCCGTAGCGCTTTCCTATAACTGTTGAAAAGTATTTACTATGTAAGCGCAAGACACAACAAGAATTGATCTCTTTAAGTCTTAATGCATGTTAAAAAATGGAATTGAAAAAAATAATCTCTCTAGATGCATACCCATGAGGAGTAGGCATCCCAAAGTTGCGCTGAATATTCTCTTTTGTGTTCCGGCCCTTCTGATGGCCCATGAACATGTAGCTTCTGCCATTTATTGAACCAAGTCCAGTAACAATAGCAGGATCATCATATCCAGCTCGATCGCCATGGAGCTCCACAAACTAGACATATATAAATGAAAACAGTTAGTCAGACCTCCAAATTAAGGAGGGTCTCTCATCCCTCTTTTATTTAGTTTCCACAGTTGAACAGTTTCCTTACTTAGCAATACTAATAATGCAGTAAAAGTACATATATTTACGAGAAAATATTTGGTAGGTGAGAGTTGGACAAGAAAATCTATCAGACCTTCTCAGTGATGTTAAAGACATGATCGAGAAATGTTGGTCTGTTGGGATGTCGTGCAATGTTGACGCGTTGTATAGGGGTCAAATGTGTGTAGAGATCTTTCAGAGCCTGCAATCAGCATGCAACAATAAGTGTATGATTAGCAAAAATATTGACTGGAAGTGGAAATGAGAATAAAAAGCACATATTGCTGGTAAAACCTGTTGATATTTATTCTCCAGTGAAATAATTTGATCGCTGAAATCCAGACCGGTTTCATTTGCCATCTTTTGCACCTATATGAAGAAAAACAATAGAATTAAACCAAAATTGTACGCGAAAAACATACTACGTCAGAGGTTTAAAAGGTTTGTACATCGATTATCTTTTTCTGCAGGTCCATGAGAGGTTTCTCGAAATCCAAAGTAACTGGCTTTGGCTTTTCTTTCAAAGGTTTGAAAGGTGAGAGATGGCTAAGGACTCCACCCTTCACATTGAGGTCAGGATCTTCTGGCCATGGATATTCATGCTTCTTCACTTTCCTGACCTTTGCTGTTATAGTGACTTCTCTTCTTTTTGCTCCTAGTTGGGCTTTTCCGAGCACTTTTAGGGGCACACCACAAACACCATTACTTGAGCTTCTAAGAAAATCCGAAGCAGCAGGCTTTGAAGCCAAATTCCCAGTGAATGGCAGCGGAGACTGGGTCATGGAAGCCATTTTTCCACTGCAAATCAGAATCATGCATGATGTGAATCCCTTTTTGAAAAACAGTAAAGATAGGACCATGTGAAAAATCAGCAAACTAGTAAAAGCAACAAGGAATGATATGATGGAACCATTTGATAAAATTGAGGGCTGAATTAAGCATTCTTGGGGTACCTTCAAGATTTGTGCTTTGATGCATCAAATAAAATCCTTATGGCAAATCATACAGAGAAAGTATCCATAGCTATGCACCAAAAGCAGTTTTACCAACAGTTACCCAGGCAAGGCAGAAATTTCAGCTTACTGGTTTACTTACAAAACAGTAGTTTAATTAGGAAAAATTAAGCATAAACAACATTCAATACTCGATTCAGTGAGCCCTCTTGCTAACGCAATATGAGATTTCAGTAATAATCGCACACACACAAAAATAAAATAAAAAACTATTAAGACACTACAGTGATGTAAGAAAAGGATTCGCAGCAAATCCAATCATTGGGTTTTAAACAAACTAAAACCAAACAAGAAGAGATAGAGGTTGAAGAGCTGGCAGTATATGGAGCTCTAAGTATACTGGATTCAAACAAACAAACAAAAATTGCTCAGCAAAAGTTTATTTCCATCCTTCTCCACAAGACTCGGCAAGAACAATTATCAGAATAATCAAATAAACAAATTCAGCTGAAATAACAACAATAACAGAACTTTTGCCCAATTAACCAAATCACCCTGGGTCAATTGAAGTATCCAGAGCACAAAACCTATTTGCAATTCCACATCCAGATCAACAACACAAAATAACTCACGCATCCAGCATTCAAGTGGTCCATTTCTCATTATGCATTAAACTTTAAGAAATAAAAACTAACCTATGAGATTGAATGCAGCAAGAAACGAAACTGTACCTCAGAAAAACGATACAACAGAGAGATCTGATGAAGCGATCGGAGAAATGGAAGTAAGCTTTCTTCGGCTCCAGAAAAATGGGAAGAGAGAGAGGTTATTACGAGAGATGGAGCATAGGGGAGATCGTCACCTGAGCTTTGCTATTGTGCTTATTAACACCCACAGTGTGAACAATGAAGCAGTTTTATACAGCCATATCTATTTTTATTTTTATTTCGATGGTTTCTATGCGAAACGAAATGGAGAGAGAGAAAGAGTGATAGAAGAAAACCTACCAGTGTGCTTGGAGCGCTGTCATAACACCTGGCAGCGTTTTTCGGTTTTGCCGTTAAAAACCCCTCACACACACACACTTCTCTCGCACTTCCTCAGCGCTTTTCTCAATCCTGATCCGCGTTTTATCCGTCAGATTATATACGGATTGATAAATAAAACACAAAATACCCAATAACAATTTTACTCCATAACATGCCTTCAAGATCTATAAACTCCTCAGTTTTTAGTAACTTTGATTGTTAATTGTAATGTGTATACATGCACACATACATATATAACTAACTTTTTTAATTATGTTTTTCAAAATTTTCCCCCACATTGAAATTACTGTTTTTAGTATTACATAGTTATTATTTATATAAAAAGTTTTTTTTTATAATTATAATTTCTATATCAAGATCTTAACTTAAAACGACTTCATGATTATATTCCATAATATATATATAAACACTTGTTTTAAATCAAATTGACGGGTCATGACCCGTTAGGCCATCTGACCCGTACTATAATGTATTGGTTTTTTGTACTCGAAAATATTGATTTTTCATAAATCTCAGATACGTGTTATGATGTATTGGTTTTCATACTATGATATATTGGTACTATGATGTATTGGTTTTTCACTATAATGTATCGACTTTTGTACAATAATGTATTGATATAAATCTTGGATTAACGGATGATCCGTTAGTCCGGCTGACAAGAGTGTTGTCATATATATATATATATATATAAGGATGGTCTACAATACCTTTAAGGTACATTCCCATGTAATTCTAACTATTAGATCATTTCAATTTTTATATAGTGTAATAGACAATGACTTTAAATACATGAGTATGGTAAAATGAATGTATTGTAAAATTTTCCATATATATATAATTAATTTTTAGGTTGATTTTATTTTTGTGATTTGTATAGATTTATATATAAAAATCAGTTTGTGGTGCGTTTAAAAAATCAAATATATATTTGAACTTTGTCTTAAATATGTTCAAAATGTATACCTCTCTCTCTCTCTCTCTTGAGGTAACAGTTATAATAGAGAGAAACACATCCTTGAGTTGAGCGTATGTTTAATAAAAATAATAATTTGCTACATTTTTTCATTTTAAGCTTCATGTTTTTGTTATAATTTCTTTTTTCTGAGTTGTTGGTGAGGTCTAATTACATTTTATATGAGAAGATTCATATTCATTTGGGTGTGGAATTTCATGGTTTTTGAAGGTAAAATATGTATTTAAATAAAATATTTGTCTTTCATACTTTGGGATTTCAATAATCAATTGGTATATTAATTGATGGGCACAAATCTTGTTTTTGGTATGTCATACTAATTAGTAATTGGAGATTTCAAAATAAACTCGAATTAGTATCTTAATTCAAAAGGTATGTATGTATATATGTACCATGAGCTTGTAGTTCAAGTGCTGTCACTTACCCTTGATAAGGGTGTTAACAAGGGTTCGAACCCTAGACCTCTCAATTATTTGAGATTTATCTTCTACTTTCCAACCACTTGACCAAACTTATTAAAAAATATATATATGTATGGTGTATGTATATGTGTACGGTATTTTTTTATTGGTGACAAATTTTAATAAGATAATTTGTTAATAATTAATAGTTATTTGATTGTTTATTATATTAATTGCAATTGTAAACTTCCTAAATTCAAATGAAATGGTACGCCATCAATTTATTTCTTTGTTTGTATTTTCAAATCTAACAACACATATAAAAAACATGTTAGGCTCTCCCCGAATTCTTCTATAGAACCAGATAGGGCTCCATTACGGAGCTCTATATAATACATGGCATTCACCCCACCGTGCATTTATAAAAAAAAGGAAGGAAAAATAAAAAAAAAATAATTAAGGGCTCATATGAATGTCATGTCATTTATAGGGCTCCATAATGGAGCCCTATCTGGTTCTATAGAAGAACCGGGCTCCCCCCACCCACACCCCCTTCTTTTACTAAAAAGAAAATGATATTAAGAAAATGAACTTGCACGAGTGTCCCTAATTCTATGGCAATGTATTACTTATCTCTTCGTTTGAATAAGTTGATTACTCTACGTAAATTGCATTTAAAGGAAAAACTATAGACTTATTTGTTACTTTTATCATAGATTCAATGACCCGTTTCATTGAGTTTCTTGGAGAAATTTATAGTTTTTTTCTCTCCCAATAAGCTTTTTTCGACTGGTTGGCAAGGGCATTTTATTAGTTGGACCCAGGTGCACCTTATAAGGTGCACCATTTTTCCTATATAAAAGTATTTTTGGAAATTTTCACGCGCCATCTCTCTCAAAGTTATAATTGCCTCACGCGCTTTAAAAAAACTCTCTCCACAATTTTTCTTCTTCAACAATTCCACGATCCATATCGCAAAATTTCCATCGATTTCGTCCAAATAAAAATCCATCACCGGCTATACCCATCAAAAATCGACAGTAACGGCGATCCCCATCGATTTTAACAGCAAATAATTCTGAGTTTTTCTTCGATTTTCATCGAATTGGCTTCAAAACCGAAACAATCGCTGGAGAAGACGGCTAACAAACAGATCCTTTTTTTAATTCCAATGGATGTGAATTGGGTCGAGGGTAAGTTATTTTGGAAGTTGATATAATTTTTTTTTTGCTATTAGGTTTACGCTATTTCTTTTTTTTTTCTTATTTTATGCTGTAATATTGGTGATAAAGCCATCAAGGATATGTGTGATTGATGGTGGTGGTAAATTAATGCACCAGTACTAATTCTGTTTGGATTTTGCAAAGAGATGATGGAATTTAAACAAATAAGAGCAATAACTTTTGGTGTTTAATCTCGTACATTAACTGTTTGATGAAATGCTTAAATGGAAGTGGGATTGTTCTATCTAATATAAAAGTATTGATTCTAAATTTCAGTTTCTGGTGCGAGTTCGAACATTCATGAAGATAGTTTGATTACAGGTTCATGATTTCTCCTTCTTATGATTCATGAAAGGGAATGTGTGATGATATGTGAGCCTGCATGTGATGCTATCTGAAAGTAGAATGTGATGCTATCTGAAAGTAGAATGTGATGATATGTCAGCCTGTATGTGATTATATACGAATAATAATATGTGATGGTGTATGGAATCAATATGATGCTATCTGAAAGTAAAATATGATGATATGTGTAGTTAGATGTGATGATACGTGAGCCTATATATGATTATATACGAGCAATAATATGGATTGTGTATGGAATCAATATATGATACTATCTAAAAGTAGAATATGATGATATGTGAAATTTGTATGCGATGATATACGAGCAATAATATTTGATGATATGCCATAGCAATATCTGATGATATGTGACAACATCATGTGATGATATGTAAGCCTGTATGTAAATATATACGACAAATAATATGTGATTGTGTATGAAATTAATATATGATGCTATCTGAAAGTAGAATGTGATGATACGTGAAATCTGTATGCGATGGTATACGAGCAATAATATTTGATGATATGTCAAAGCAATATCCGATGATATGTGACAGCAGCATGTGATGATGTGTAGTTATATGTGATGATATGCAAAATCTGTATGTGATGATATATGAGTAAAAATCTGTACTATGTGATTTTTAAATGTGACGATATGTGAAAGTAATATATGATGAGTTGTATCAGTGTTATGTGATGATATGTGATATTAATATGTGATTAATATTTGTATTAATCACATATTTTTGGTTTGTTTGTTTGTTTGTTTGTTTCCGTCGATTTCGATGTTTTCTAGAATTTGGCTGTTGAACATCGATTTTGATTTTTTTGTCGTTTTTCTGGATTTGTTCGAGTTTTTCGCATCTGAAGTGGCTCGAATTGTTGTTGTCGCTGAGATTTTCGCTTCATGCAGCTTTAATATATTTTGGTCTACAAAATTACATTATTGCATATCAACTGTTTGTAAAAATGTTTGAATGAATATTCTACATTAGTTAAGATCTTATTATCTTAAGATCATGAATATGTAGTTTGAGATGATATGTGCATGTTATGTATGATGAAATGTACATTATCTATGTGATGATATGTGAATATCTTATTCTTTTTTTCTAGTACTAATGATGAATATATATATATATTACTTTGTGATGATATGTGCGTGTTTTGTGTGATGATATATGCATGATATGTGTGATGATATGAATATACTTTTCTTTTCTTTCTTTTTTTGGATTATAGATGAATATATTTGTAGTTTTTGATGATATGTTAATATTCTGTGTGATGATATATGTATATCTTATTCTTTTTTTTTTGGGGATTACGGTTGAATATATGTGTAGTTTGTGATGATATGTGCATGAGTTGTGTGATGATATGTGCATGATCTGTGTGATGATATGTGAATATCTTATTCGTTTTCCATGCGACTGATGATGAATATATATGTAGTTTGTGATGATATGTGCATGTTCTGTGTGATGATATGTGCATGATCCGTGTGATGATATGTGAATAT